>JANZLQ010000079.1:6528100-6553968 GCA_026212715.1 Elanus axillaris | reverse complement strand
TATATTTTTCTCTCCCCTGTCCAGTGAAGGAGGGGGGAGTGATAGAACGGCTTTGGTGGGCACCTGGCATCCAGCCACGGTCAACCCATCACACAAACTTATGACACCATCAAAGCCAGACATTTAAGTAGTCATTCTGAGATGACAGAAGATGCATAAGACAGTCTTATCTTCATATTGTTATTTTTAACATTCAGAAAAGGAAAGAAAAATGGAAGAAATATTCCAGAAGGTACCGCACTCTGCAATGCATCCTCATAAGAATATTCCCATACAGACCACCTCAGATTTGAAGTCCCTCTCAAACAAGAATATGTTGTGAAGTCAGTTCTTTTTGCAGAGTAACTGTTGTAAATTCAGGTGAAACCAGAGCAGGCCAATGTCCACTGTCACTGCTCTGCAGTAAGGCTTTCACCAACTAGAATGATTCATACTCCTGTATTGTTCTATATTTCTTTTGCACCAACTGTGCAGGAAATAAATTGAGGCTCTTCTCTAATAATAAACTTCTATAAACCAATTTTTACAAATATTCCACTCAACAAAAAAAAAACCACCTTTGTAACACTGCATTACCATGAGCACCAGAGTAATAATAAACTGGCTGGTGAAGGGGTTGTGCAGAAATCAAAGCTGAGCATCACCAAGATGTGCACTGCCAAAACCAAGTTGAAACAGAGATTAGATTCTTTTCTTCTGCTTGATATTAAGCTATAAGATGCAGGGTTTTCTTTGAAGCTACGTCTTTCCACTATTGTTGTGAAAACCCACAAATGAATCCCGAAACTCATAAAAGGAAATATAAATAAATAAATAGGTAGATAAATAAATAAATAAATAAATGGAATTGAAACATCATAATTTTTACTATGGTAAAATCACAAAACCATAACCCATAAAACCAATCAATGGAGATGCATAATTACATGTTCCAGCTGTATGTGTGCATTAGTGACAAAGTCACACATAGTATATGTGCAATGTTCTTGCATTTCTTTGGAAATATCTTATCCACACCGCTATAGATCTTTATTAAAGGTCCCAAAGGCAAAAAATGATTTTGCAAAGTAGTGTTGCAAAACCGTGCACAAACAGTTGTTTTTAGAATGTGTTAATTATTGCATTAAGTCACAATTTCAGCTTCTGAACTTAGAATGACTGAGTTAGAATCTTAATTTGGAGAATGTAAGCATATCTATAAAGATCTCATCCTCCTTCAGTCCAACCTCAGAGAGGACCTTTATTGGTTAAATTTAACAGACTAACCCAACCTAAAAGATCAACTCATATTTCAGTTCTCCCAGTTCTTTTTTCCAGACAAGGACAAAATCTTCCTTAATACAGATATGCTGCAGAGTTGTTCAGCTATAATTACACTACAGGGGTTAGAATAGTGGGTGTTCCCTAAAAGGTATTAAAAGGGAGATGTGAACGGATGCTTTCATCCAAGTCAAGGTTGAACAGAAATTGCAGCCTGAAATGGAATGGCAACCTGAAGGTTGCAGTAACCATCTTTATGAATATATACATATCTTACCTAATAAGAGATAATTACCACTGAATACATTGTTTTTAAAATTACAGTAGAAAAGGAAGAATTTAACAACATATTAGAAAATACAGTTTTGAAGAAATTCCATTCACAACCAAATCTGACCACTGTACAATGGCAATGAGAAATATATGGAATAGCTCTTCTCTAAAATTTTCTTCCTAGAGTCTCCAAAGAGCTGTAGCAACATCTTCATTTGAGTGTACATAGAATTGTGCAAGAATAATAGCATGTTTGCGTACATTTTTGATAGTTGTATTTTAACAAACTTACTAACAAAGTGATTCAAAATCTTTTGTGCTTGGGAGGCAAGAATAAAGTTTAAGGCTAGGTGCAAGCAGATGATAATGAACATTTTGTATTAGTTGTTATGTAGATGTTTACAGGAAATATGTGTCTTGGAAGGAAATTATCTGTTTTAGTAATTTTGACACAGACAATTTTAGAAATAACATTACATGATATTATTATCCTCAAATACTAAATTTTTACTCTAAATACATTCTTGTGATTTTATTTATTCAACTCATGAAGTCAGAACTTCTCACCTGGTAGTTTACATAGAACGTGTGACCTCCTCTGCAGCAGCATCAGTTCTACAAAGGAGCTCTGCTACATAAATCTGGAGGAAGTATTTAACTACAGTCCCCACCCCTATCCTCAACTTACAGACAAGTTAGGAATTAACTTGTGTTGCTACTTAATTTTGAAATGATTGAAAAATATTATTTTTTTTTTAGGGTGTGGGAATCTTTGGCAAACCTTCTCTTCTGCCTTCTCCTATTTTGGGGGAAATAATTTTAGTTGTGCACATGCCAGCAGACATTTCTAATCCTTTCTCAGGATGTCCCAACACTTCTTTGCCCAATGTATTGAAACCATGGCTTCACTACCATAAGTGTGCCCCTCCTATGGGTCAGAAGCTGCAAAAGAAACTAAGGGCAACTAACAACAAGCAATTTTACCTGTGTCTCCATCCAAGGCATTTATCTGAGCCTGTACTATGGAGTATTGTATATTTTAGGGTACGTCTGACAAGCAACATAAATTATCCTGCTAGCTGCCTCTCGTTCCTTCCTTTTCTTTAGCAGAGCTCAGCATTTTCACACACAAGATGGGGAAAGGAACTAGAAAAAAAACCAGCATTTAGGTGCTGCTAGAACAGTTACTCTCTTCCTCAAGGAAGAGAAAGCTCTAGTGAAACCCCGCCCCTCCCCTTGTCATTTTTTATGGGAAGTGTAAAAGCAAAGCCAGAAAACAATAACAAGGTATATGTTCCCAAATTGCACAAACAGATTTTACTCCAAGAGAAATAACTAGAATGGAAACTCACCTTTAAAGGATTTCTGAAACTGTGCATAGGTTTTCATATTTTTCAGAAAAAAAACAAACCCCACCATTCCTTTCCACAACTACTCATCTAAACTTCAGGACTTCAGATGCTTACTTTGTAAAACATGTAACTATCCAAACACCTCCATATACTTTTTCTATAGTTGCTTCCTCAAATTTTCCTTAGAAACTTTCATTCTCTGTGGGATACAATGTATTTTGAGTGTGGGAAGATTTTTCACGTGGCAAGTCAATTCCCCAGCTGCACCACAAACTCTTTATATAGGAGGCATCTAATTAGTTAAAAATGACACTTAACTGTCTCCCTTAAAGAACCAGTTAACAGTTAAAATTGTCCTCTTTCAAAAAAATTAAGAAAACATGAAATTGTAGAAGTTTGGTGTTAAGTAAGTAGAGAAGTGTGTTTTCTGAATGTTCTCCATTTGGATATGTATGGGAAGTTTGTCTTCTGGGGCAAGTAATTTAAACAGAAGGAAAACATTATCATGCAGTCTGCCTTCGACCCTTTTTGGAAGGCATCATGGTTCAGAGTAAGAACACTTTTTTGGACCACTGTTATCTTAAAGCTAACAAAGTAAAAGTGAGAGGAGGAGAGAGCACTGAGACTGTGTTGAGAAATCGGTGAAGTAGTAAAAAAAAGTGATGTTAGAAGTTTCAGTACACTGTGATCCTGTTTCCCATTCGATGCAAGGATGTTAATTTAAATCTTATTTGGAAACTTTGCACCTTTACTGTTCTGTAGTTTTGTAATAAAATTATGGTTATTGAATTGTAAAATGCTGCACATCAGATATGGGAACTATTAATCTAATATTATTGTTATATACCTTCTCTCTTTTTTTGTTATCCTATATTTTGTAGATGTCTATAGTTACTTAAATCCTTCACACAGGCCAAAATTTCCTATTGATTTTGCAATAACTTCTATATTTGCAAGAGAATCAATCAAGCAAACAAATAAGTAAAGTAGTTCTGTAGTGAAAGTACAAAAAGTTTGGTGAAGCAAGTAGGAGACTCGTTTACTCATAAAATTAGCAGTCACTTCTGAAAATTTGGCCTACCTTCTTCTTTTGTTCAGATACTGATACTCTTTCCCATCTTCTTTACAACATTCAGATGCTGTATGTATCCCTAACAGAAAAAGGAAATAAAATGAAACAAGTTCTTGCACATAAATCCAATCTCATATTTCCATGCAAAGTGTTACTTTCTGCCTTGCTGTGTTTGCTTGGATCTTGGCAACAGAATGAATTTCCCATAAGCTTGCAGGAATAGTTTTTCATAGAATGTTCAATTTCAAGCATAGACCCTGAATTGGTTTTGGTTTAGCTTTCATTGAAGGGTGCCCATGATGGGGCAGAAACAGCAGTCTCATGTGCTAAACCCAACAAGTGCCATGAGGCTTGTTTGGAGAGTTCAAATCTCTGGCGAACAGCTGGCTGTTTCTCTGGAAAGCATTTCTATCACCTGTTCTTATCAGCAGTAGTCTGCTTATCAGGTTCAAAGCCAGTTTCTCCTACAAAATTTGAACTCATGTTTTCAAACACACACACAGAGTTATTGCCTCAGGTTATGGTCATGAATCTTGCTTAATCAATAACTTGTAGTTCTCCCAGGGGTTCCTGTATGGTCTCAGCAGCAAAGCGTACAGTATTTGAAGGCCAAGTTTTGAATATTGAGATTTACGGGGTGGTGGAGGGTGGGGCAGAAAGAAAGACAAAAAAGGAATATGAAAAATATGGCATACTGAGTAATACATGGATAAAACTACTTTATAGACTGCTTTGCTTGATCAAGCAAGTCATTAATATAGATTTTAATTAACAGGAATATCCTAAGCAAGCCAAATTGGAACTGAAGGAAACCACAGACTGCAGTTACAAGTCTGTTTGCACTCTTCTTAGTGTGCTGGGTACATTTACCTGATGTTGTGACTCATGACAAAATCCAGACAGTGCTCCTTGCTCTTGAAAATTATTGCACTTGTACCTTAATTCTAAACAGGCTGGAAATAAACAATGTTAGGAATTATAATGTTTGTGAACAAAGTATTCCTAATGAAAGGGTTTGCATTTATTTCTCTTTGCAGCAAGTTCTCACTGTTTAAATATGCATTTTTATTTTTCACTCTCTGGATGTGAATCTTCTTATTGTTTTTTCTAATTAAATGCTAGACTCTCAAGCTCTATTTGTATGTTTACACAGATGGAGTACTGCATGTTAACAGGACACCTCTTCAGGGATTTCTGTGCTTCTGTAAAGAAAGGGCAAAAGAATCAGCAATTTCTCCACTTACAAATGACCCTGCATTTACTCTCCAGATTAATTAATGACAATTTGAAATAAAAGGGCATTTATAGTGCTGTTGTGCTTTCATACACAGTGTGCTATGCTATGACGCATTGCTGCATTTTCTACATACTTTTCTAACATTAGAGTAATTTTCTAAGCAAGCTTTGATTTGTACTATTTGTATGATAACAACTCTTTGTACAAAATACATATATGAAGCATTGGTATTTTCAAAATCAGAAGGAATGAAGAAAGCATTTTTCATTACATGGAGACAGTCACCTTTCACTTCAGTGGAAAGAAGGTGCACATTAAATTCCTGGACGATAGACTAATACAAGGTCAAAGAAATTGTTTCTGAGGTCAGTTTCAGGATTACTAAAGACATGAACCTCAAGTAGACTCAGCACTTTTTTTTTGTTAATAACCATAATTTACTCTATTTCTTTTTAATAGATGATAGCTTATAAATAGAAGTACAACAAAAATAATTATGTTGATGCCTTAAGGCACTTTACAAAGCATACTCATTTCAAGTGTACCTTCAAGTCAAAATACCAATAATTAGCTAATAAAATCTATCAGTATTATTCTATATAAGTTTTGAATCAATATTGTTATTTTATTGAAGCTTTAACTAAACTCCAACTACTCCAAGTAGCTGAAGTCTAACATTGTAAGTCTGGAAATGGAAACTTCACGAAATGAAATTTTCTCTATTAAATTACAGAGAAACTTATAAACAGCTGTAATGTTGAAATGATCTGACATATTAAGAAAACCAAACCAAAGCCCAAACCAAAACTCATCAACATTTTCCTGAAATGTAGTAATAGTATGTGGAATTCTAGCTGTAGTTCCCATGAGAAGCTGCAGTAAATATGGAGTATTTTTCAGAACTTCAACACAAAGATTTTGGATGCCATTTCTTGCTATGATGCATTGACAATATTCTGGGACTTTCTGCATGGAGATTTTTTTGTTTTGTTTTGTTATGGGACCTGTTGCTGAATTTTCATTACAAAGGCATTTAGAGAAGCTCTGGATATGTAGTTCAAGTTTTCTGAAGTTTCAATATGAAAATGTATTTTTTTCTTTCATCCTTACTTAAGTTTCCACTCCTTCAATATTTTGGAAAGACACATAAAAATAGAAGAGATTTGAGACAGTGCAAGATTTACACTAACCCAGATGTTCATTTTTTCTTTATTTAACCATCCTTAGTCAGAATTCTTGTTGTTGCTGATGGTGAATACATAAAATATCATTATCAACAGCATCTGTAATGGTAACCTTGTGGATTTTCTGCCAGAGCTAGCAAATGATAGAGTTTTTACAAAGCTTTAATATTACAGGTCACAGGCAAAGAGAAACCAAAGTAATAGATAATTCCATATGCCTCAGTTTGGTTGACCAATCTGAGAAACATAAAAGGTACCCAACAGTGTCAAAATCCTATAAAAATAAAACTTAAACACTTTGTTCTGAATAATTTTCATATGGAATAGGAAAAAAAGCAGATTTCAAAATACAAAACCCCTTTGGCATTCCAACTCAACTTTACCCACAAGGACCTAGTAATTTACATGCCTGGAGGGGGTGTAGGGACCTGTCATGGCCCTGATAGCACTTGCTCTGGGAATTTGTGTGCTTCTGTCTAAGGAGCAGCCATGAAACCTTGGATCTGAGTGCTGTGAAAAAACTGTGTGAGAAAGAGCTGGGGGATGACTTTGTAAGCACTGACCCTCACCCTAACCATGGACTTCACTACCTGGTTCAACCTTGGCCTTGTTTTGTTACTAGGCACTTGTCTGGTGGCCATGGGGACAGTAGCTGACCACTGTTCCCATTGCTGGACAAAATCCTGACTTTTACTAACTGACTTGACTTTTTGGCTTGACCTGGACCTGCCTCACTGCTGTAGGCTTGTCTGGTGATCTGGACTCTTGGCTAACCACAGTTATCTTTGCTAAACCTGCCTTGCTCTTCTTATTCAGATCCTGCTCACCTCAGCCCCTAGTTTGCCTTCTCTTTCTGGTGGACTCCACTCCTGCTGCTCCCTATTTAGGATAAGCTTGATAAGGTTTTAAGTTTTACTTAAAAATATATACACTTTTTTTTGTAGATAAAACATTTTGAGAAAAATGAGGGGAAAATTTAAATAATTTGTCAAGTCTATGTAGTGTAACTTTTTATCTGACAGAAGGACAATGAATCCATTATTGAGTTTCTTGCCACTTGCATTTGATACTGCCCACTGACAGTGCTGGCTATGCTCTAGATGGGCTTTGGAGGGGATCTACTATGGTTTGTATTATTCCCACCTCTTGCTCCTAGCAAATAGTGACCAAGAAGATAGGGACTCCAGAGTATTTTCATGCATTTTTAGTGCCAGACACAAGAATTTTTAAAATGCCACATAAAATGAGGTACCACTCCCAGAACCTTAAATGATGAAACAGAAAACCTGAAATTCTGGTCCCTTTGCACTAAATGTGAGCCTTTTCATTGATATCTGGTATGTCCGAATTCCAAATGGAAAATAACTGACAAAGCTGCTGTTGGATGTCTCTGCTGACTGGTACTCATTGATACCTTGAACACGAAGCAAGGAATGTTCTGCTGTTAGGAAATACCAACACCAGTCACTAGAACAAGATGCTGTCCCCAGCAAATGGGTACAGATGGCAAAATACTTATTTTGCAAATAACATTGAGCATATTAAGAGTTATAGCTTCAGATGCACTGTAAGAGCTTGTCAAATGCCAAGCTTCATGTAGTCTGTGAAGTAAGGCTTCTGAAATATCAACAATTAACTTCCACTGCCTCATAGTTTGTCCACCTAATTTCAGTCCTGGTCTTGGCGTGGAGTGGCTGATGTAAGTCAATACTTTGTCAGTTAGATGGCATTTGTTCAATTCAGATGACACCCATCAAGCTGACTTTTGTTCTAAAGCTCTGAGAGGTTAATTGAATGGATATGAACAATAAGCTAGGCTAAAATTGCCTCTGCTCTAACTCAGGAGTACTAAGCCTCTGGACTTAATTTAAGACTCCTCTCTTTTGTGCATTAGACTGAATCATGTAGGCAGTTTAAAGGAGAAAATGTTAATAAAAGACAGCTTAATTTTTAAATTTGCATATGGTGGGGAATTTCAGTACAGCAGAGTTTAGTGGGGTTTGTACCTATCAGGGACACTAAGGCTATTGTCATATAATATATTTATACATTATGTAAGGGAGAGTGTGACATGATGTTGTGATTTTTTATTTTTTTTTAATCTGTGGTTTTGCTTATGACCTTCAAAAATGAATTCACAGACAGTTTACTGTCAGTTTGGGGGGGATCTATGATTTCTTCATTTTAATTTCAATAGCAACACATTGAACACTTCTGGTTTAGATGCAAATTAATTAAGGTATAGTCATTGTATGCTGAATTCAATAGGTAATTATGAGATAATTTGGAATATTTCTGTAAAGTTTTATGCTTAGTGTTGTGAAACAGCAGTCTGTGTTGGAATAAATAAGCAAAGCTAAATCTACTAAGAAAATTTTTTCCCCTCTGCATTACCAAATAAAGTTAAATTTCTTTCTAAATTGGAGCAGGCTTGAGATAAAGACAATATAAGTAGACAGTGTAAAGTGCCTTGTCAAAGAAAAATATTGCCTTAGTTGGAAAATACGCTGAGATGATTCTGCAGGGAGTATGGTTGTAATCTGACCCAAGATTGCTTCATGTTTACTGTAAGAACCTTTCTGATTGATTGCATTTCAGCAGTTTTCAGTTTTAGGGAATTTCAAATTACTCTTTTTTCTAAGATGACAGGGACTATACCTTTCTGCAGTAGTTATACTAAGCTGCACAAGTATGCATCAATTTTTTTCTTCCCTTATTGACACCAAATAGATCATATGCAGTTTATGTGTTTCATGACAATAAAAAATTAAAATTCTGTTTATAAGTTTTCCTGTAGTTTGCTTTACCTGTGGAATTTCTATAATGTAAAGAAAATCATAATATACCTTTATTCTTTATGTTTGTTTTATTTTGCATATTTTCCACTAAGCAGTCCTGAATATTTCTGCTTCACTGGAGGTAAAACTAAAGGTGTTTCTGCAAATCTACACTTCTATAAATTTGAAGTTAGCATTCAAGTCACTGGTCAAATGTATTTATATGTCTTCAACACTCATTGCTGCTGAGATTATTTGCAATTTTATTTGCCTGCCCTTGAATTGTATCTCCTCTTCCAAATTTCCCATTTCATCTCTCTGAAATATACTGAACATCCGAGTGATAAATTGGCAAAATGAGACCTTGCTAATGGGAAAAATGCAGGGGAGAGCTTTTCTTCCTTACCACTTTTTTCCTGTAAATGTTAATATGGCTTTCCACATCTGAGTACACAAGGAAAACATATGAACCAAACAAGTGAAAATTATTACTAACGCTAGTATTCACTGAGATATTCCATCAGCTTTGTCCCATCTCTAATGAACATTCATTTACAGCCTGAAATCCCAACAAAAAGTCCACAAATGAAAATCCTCTTGGTATACTCAGTGGCTACCATGAAATATATTTCATATATATTCAAATATATTACAGTATTGACTGTAAATGCTGTACTTCTAAACTATTAGTACTAGCCGTACTAGTATTCTTTTAAATCTGCTTGGGAATATCAACATAGAAAATACAAAAGACTTACAAGTTAAAATTTCTAAATTAGGTATTTGCCTATTTTGTCCTGCAGTTCCTTCAATTTATATCCAGCTCCATTGTAATGAAATTAAGGTTCCTGATCTCTCAACTATCATTGGAAATCTGCTTCAGAATTTTACTTTCTGGATATCATTTTTTTTTTTAAATAGACACTGACACAATTATATGTTGTGTTTTAAAATGTTCCTGAAAATCATATTTTAAACAGTCTCACCTTGACTTGTTTTAGTTGCTTTAGATTGCTTTTTTATTGCTAACAGCCTTAATGGTAAAGACCTAAAAGATTGTAAAATAAAAATAATGAAGTTCTTAATTAAGTTTTTGGTGTCTGACAGTCCTGCAGAGGCTACTTCATTACTTAAAAGTTTAGAGCTTAAAAACACTAAATGTTGAGGGTTGGAATATTTTTTCTGGACCATTGTTTTCAACTTTTGCCTTCAGATTCATCCACCTTAAGAACCCTGCTCATAAATGTCAAGCTCTGTCTTAAAACCAGTAGCATTTCTTTCCACTCTTGCTCTGCCAAAGTTACTAAAATTGTTTCTCTAATGTTAGAAACTTTCTTTTAAATAAATTAATTGACAGCTTACATTTGGTATTCTTTTAACATTAACATTGAAAGATGGGAGATCAGGATTCTGGTGTACTAGTGTGAGGAATTCTGCTTCAAAATACATATATTATGAGCATTCATACACATAGCAAGATGAGGTGAACTAGACAACTTCCGAGTACTTCAGTACTGAGTATACTATATTATTAGGCAGCTTAAAAAAAGAAAACATTTTTAACCTTTCATATCACAGTTAGTTTCCTTATTCAGACAATGTAGAATACAGAAATGTAGAATAGACAATGTAGAATATTTGTACTGTACAGATAAAACAACGCAGTCTACACAGATGTGTGCTTTTACGATTTGTTTTATTATATAAATCAAATGGTTTTCTTGGAGTGACACTTCTGAGACAGGTCTGGTGATGACAATATACATCAGTTCATAACACTGTTACATTGTTGTGAATCCACTAATAAAAAATATTCACTAATATTTTGAGATATTGATTGCCTGAAAGTACCTTACATACTCATAGTAGATGCCTGACTAATTAGCTGAAGTAAACATTTACAGAATTAATCCAGAATCAAAAGTGTAGACTCAGACTACATTATTAGACATGGCAACCTGTTTGTTGAGACTTATAAAAGTGTAAATACAACATAAAATAGAATTAGGAAAGAAAATTATTTTTGTAAAATTTTAAGAAGATGTCATTTCAAATTTTAAAATATTCAGTTTTTAGTTCTATCCAAAATTTCTAGCAGCACCATTATATGCGCAGATAAACACCTGAAGTCCCCACATGCATGGATGTACATGAAAGCATTCTTAACATCAGGCATTGAAGTCTGTAGGGGTTATGCAGCAACTTAAATTAGGCACAAGCTTTAGAAAAAGTTTTTTTTTTTCAACTAGTAAAATTTAATTAAATCAAAAATAGCTTCTTACATGCACATCATTGTGTATGTTTTTCAAATTAAAGGAAATTGTGAGTCTTCATCAAAATAAGTATTATCATGAATTGTGTTCACTTAAGTCTCAACATTTTTTATTAGGATATAGGTATGAAGCTTTATTTTTGAACTCATTATAAAAATTACTGAAAACAGAATCCATAAGAACCATTTTGTAAAAGTAAAATGACACGCCCCCATTTTTTTTGCAAAATGAGAATAAAAATGATCACAAATAATAATGACAAAACACATGAAACTTCAATGTTTACTACTGTTAGTTTTAAAATAATGAGTCCATAGAGAGCAGTTAACTCTGTTTCTACATAATTGTGAAATGAGAAATTTGATGTTTTGATACATTATGCTGTTTGTAAAAAAGAATAGAAAAAAAAATGACTGAATTTGTCTTTCAAATTTGTGCAGCAACACAGAACTCCCATAACAAGCTGTCTTTCTAGGAGGAATTTGCAAGTCATTTTTTATAATTGATGATTTTACAGTATCGTTGTATCTTATGATGTCAGAGTAATACATTGCTGAAAGCAAACAAAAGAAAGTTAAAAACTTTGATGCCACTTTTAAAATAATTAAGAATTAAAAACCTAACATGATGAAGAATGAAAAACAGTATTTTACCTAGCTAATTTCATTATTTTTATTATAATTGGTGAAAATAACTTAATTAAATAAATATTTCTAAATAATTTAGAAATATGCATCTTTCTAAGTACTACTTTATCTGTATTTTCACATTTCTAAAATAATAACTTGGATCTCCAAAACTTACCCATTTTTAGAAAAAAAATTCCTCCACTCACTACTATCTAAGTTACCAAGTGAGGTCCTTGTTTTATTCTTTTTCTGTAATGGGTTGTATAAAATTCGCTGCTCTTCTTAGGTAACATGCTTATGTTCCACACAGTTTAATACTCCAGAAATTCTGAGTAGAATTCCCAAGTAAATCAAGGTATTTAATCTTGATGATTCTTTTCACCACCATACTACTATTATGCTTTTATTAAAGTATGGTTCAGCCTAACTTTGCAATGCTGAATTTGATCATAACTTACTTTATGACCTAAGAAACCTGCCTAAATCCAGTCTGTACAAAACTGTTCAGGTGATGGGATGAGGAAAAGTAATCAGTCTCTTTTTCATTTTCCTTTTTCTTTTTATATTCCATCAGGCTTCACAGAAGCCTAGTTAGGAGCAAGGCAGAAAGAAAAGCTCTGGATTAATGTCTTTGATATTTCCTGATGTGCTAAGTCATTAAATTAATATTATGGAAAAAAGTGCCTGAGGCAGTGGAAGAAGTAAATATTCTGCACTAATCCCAGATGATGCTGAACAAAATTTTGGAAAAGAAGTATACATGAAACGGCAATTTCTATCTGATTTTGTGTGAGAGAATGTTGGTGGGGCAAGGCTGAACAGCTACTTATAATATCAGGCTTGCAAAACAGGTTGTTTTACTTTTACCGAAAGTCAGATCTCACTGCTGTTCATGATATTATTCCTATCTCACATAAGACTTCTGTTTAATGTAAATGTAGCAGATACTGGTTCTAAGTTTTTGATAAAAACATATTTCCACTGGGAAGATTAAAGAGTTCTGCTCTCATGTTTGAATATTACTTTCAGAGTCGAGGGACTGTGTTGGTCCTATCTGTATCCTGTTCTTTATTTAAAGAGAAATTCTGCCTGTCTGAAATCATGCTTTAGATCACTATAGCACTGCAGCAACTTTGATTTGCACTTCTAGACGAAAAATGAAAGACTGGATGTCAACATTATACAGCGTAATTCTGCTGATGCTTCAGCTGAGTTTCAGCACACGTCCTGTGGGGTTTAGAGTATCAGAAGTCTGAACAGAGTTGGGTTGAAAAATAGAATGTCTGGTCCCTTTCATTATGAACTCATTTCCTGATCCTTGTCTTCTAAATGTACTGAATCTAATTCAGTCTTTAGTTAACATCAGTGGTAATTGCTTACAGAGGTTGGACATCATGGAACCATAGGAGTACAGCAATGATAGGAGAGAAAATATTAATCCTTAAGTTTTTTCTAAGCATTTCTGTTGGAGAGGCCTTTCTGTGATGGAAAAGCCTGTGGCATAGACAAAGGACACTAGACCCTGTCAGAGTCACAGAGATGTCTTGGATCCTTCACTCAAGAAGGTAAAAAAAAAAAAAAAAAAAGCCAAAATGGTTTTAGATAAACATGAAAAGTGATTTTTATATGATGTGATTTTTCTTCAACTTTATAAATGTGGCTAAAAGTTAAGCAATGTTTCTTCTTGTGTACTTCAGGAGCTAAATAATTTCTGCTCTGTAGAACTTTAAAAGTTCATGAAATATTGTGGCATTCCTGACTTCCTTCACCACAATCAAAAGATCATGATGTATCGATATGTTCCTTCAAATAGTGTGCAGAATTCATTTTCCTCCTGAGACCATTCATGAAACACCATTACCCTTCATGTAATTCAGTGCATGCATTGACAAGATCAAGGTAAAAATAGAGAAGGAAAAATACATATTTATTATTTAAACTAATTCCAGATATAGCTGTTAAAATATACTTGAAAAAAATCACTTTGCTTCTCTTCTAAAAGAATTTGCCAGAACCACAAGTGACAAATACAGTCTTACCTTACTCTGAAGTATGTAGAAACTTACCCTTGACTCAAAATACATTGAAAAATGCTTTCAGTTTCTTATTATTTTGCAGTATAATTTACTGGAAGCTCCCAGTAGGCGTATCTTTCCTTGGTATGAAACTATCAAATTTCATTCAGGTCCCAGTCTGCTATTTTTAAAAAGATTACATATTTTAATGGGAGAATGTGAGCAATATCTAATGCTTCTAGGTTTGCCAATAGTTGGAGAATGACAGAACAGAAATCAAGTTGGAAATCTTGTTTTAAATTTCCAGTTTTTCATACTGTTTTGTTAACAAATTTGGTTCAGTCACCAAACTAAAAAAATTAAATTAATTATAATTATATTTGGAATATTCATTTTGCAAGAAATACTGAAAAAATGAAAGTAATTTAAAGACAATTTGTATAGAACATCCTGATGAAGGAAAAGTCTAAAATAATCAGAAAATTCAACATGAAATTTTGAGCTTCAAAGCTTCTGGCTGTGACAGAGAATCTGCAGCTCACAAAGTCTTAGTCTTCATATTCCAAAAGCCCATGCTGAGCCAGGACTTGGAAACTTAACAGTTTCTAGTGTTTCCACATTATCAGGGTTGTGGCCTAGCACAGTCTAAATATTGAAAGCTTATTTGTTTTTCTTGATGCTATTAGAAGCCTTTTCATCTTTATTTGCTCTGAGAGTATACATAAAAGCCAAGATAAATGATCTACATAAGTAATTAAATGAAAATTCAAGAGATATGCAGGTCAAAATGTCTTCATTGTTCTACTGAATTTTCCTCTCACTCTGCCTCAAATAAAAGGGTAAGATAGCTATCATAAAAGAATTTTTGTTAAAATGTTAAAATATGTTAAAACATACCGTCACCACCTCTGACATACTGAGCTTTCTGTTTATCTATTCGAAAGATCAGCTACTAATTTGAAAGACTTCCTTTGGACAATTACTCATATATTGAAAAATTCATCTATAAAATATTGAAGGAAAATTTTCATGCTTTTCCATTTTATACGGATGAATCAGGGTTTAGGAAACAGACCGGAGTTCATTCACTTTATATTTCAGAAAGATCTATAAACATTTGTTATCTTTAATAGGTTGTTATCTCTTTTTTTAATACCTTATATTAAGGAAAAAAAAAAAAAAAGAAGAGTGTATGTTTTATGATCAGCCAAGAGTGTAATGGAATATATTATGTCTCAGGTCCTAAGCAGGACAGAAGGATGAATAGGAAAGAAAAACAGATTCAAAATTGTGGCCGTATTTCAGCAATCACTATAAATACTCCTATGACTAGAGTAAGGGCCAGAATGTTATCTCTGGACCTCATATTAACGTAGAAAACCAAGAGAATCAGGAAAGTCTCAAAAGAATTTGAAGGTCATTAGTGTGGAAAAGAACAAAGCTTTGAAATGATCAGAGGACATAGAAACTAAAATCACAAGGCTGTGAGTTAGCACCTGGTGAGCAATAGCCAAAGTAATTCTGTGCATAAATAAAAAAAGTCTTATCATTAGCAAGTGATTTTGCTATTTTCAGGTTTTGGTATGTGTTAATGAATTTATTTGAAAGTCCAGCTGAAAATCATGTTACAGCATGATTTCCAGGTCAGGTATCTGTCAACAGAAGCTGAACACGGAGAGACACAGCAGAAGATGGTTTGAGATAGTCCTTATTAAACATGTCTATTGCAGAAAGGTCTAAACTCTAAACAAAAAAGAAATTCTTATTGCAGTCAGCCCTGCACTAACACAGATCTGTGCCTCAAGAAGCTAACAAAACAGGTTTGGCATAACAATATATAGCATTATGGCATTTCTTTTTATCAGTTGTAGTTCCCACTTTGTTTTTTTCCTATGGTCATAAAGCATAGCTCATGTATATCCTACCATGGCTCCATCATGGGGGGTTAGACGCTGTTGGATCCTCTGCCCAAATCTAGTGCCCTTTTACAAAGAGTCACTGTGTGAACCCCTCCCAGCCCTTGTTAGAAAGTGATCTGTAAGTCCATAGTGTAGCTTTTCAAAAGTCTAATTCTCACTCTCAGATGGAGAATTGAGGACCTAGTGTAGTGAAGGAAACAACACAGTATTTGCAAGAAATGTAAGGGCGGGGGAAGAATGTGACCTATTACCAGGAAAACAGGCTCTGGGGTTGAAACGTGTAATGCCATTACAGGCAGAGTTGCATTTTTGTCTTTCTGTTGGGGATAAACTAAGGTATCATTCCTGGAAAAAAACAGTTCTCAAAAAGACAGAAACTAGCAAACTGAAAAACTGCAAAATGTCAAAGAGATATCTCAGTTTCGGGAATGGAAGGTACCTGCTTCTACCTTCCCCATATCAAAATGGGAAAAAATGAACAGTTGTGAGCATCATATCTGCATCTAGGAAAGAAGACATTCACACTGTCACTCATACACAGGATGAATTCCTGACTCTCCTACAGCTACTAGGAGAGCTTTTTTTTCTCCATTATGTCTATCATGCTTCAAAAAAAGCTGTTTTCAGAAGGTAACATCAGTGACAGAGAACATGTGTAACTGAAAGAAAGAAATGTAACTCTCATTCCATCTCTGCTGCTCATTATATTGTCTGTGATATTGAAGGGATGAACAGTATGTTTTATCATAGCTCTATCAGCACATTAAATATGAGATTGTTCTGTGTCTTGCATTTTACCCATTAAGTTGTGTTACATCAATAATTATTTAAAAATTTCTGAATGTGTAGTTTTGCAACTGAAAGTATTGCTAAAAGGCATGGCAAAACCCTAGGTACTTCTTTTAACTATTTGCACACACACATATCCATTTTCTTCCTCTAACAAATAACTATTCATAGTAATTTAGTGACTTTTTTATTTTCTATGTAATAGTTTCAGTGATTTAATTATTCATTATAGCTCTAGAAAAGGATAGTCACATCTCATGGCAAGCAGATCTAAGTTTATGACACGCTAAAGGTCACTGAACAATTATTGGGGTTACCAATTTATTTTTTTTATAGGTCTTTCAAAAAGTTGTGATGTATATACAACATGTACACTTTATAAAAATGATTTAGCTACTGGATCACTTTCAAAGGCCTTAAAGAAAACACTGTCTAGACAAAGAGAGGTGATCGACTATAAAATGTTTCTGTAGGATTATGGTTCACTTTGAGCTTTAATGAGATGCTTTCTACACAATATTACAATCAAATGAAAAGGAAAGTAATGGCATGGGTTGCTGTCACCTGTAGTAGGAGAAGGGTTTAATACATTTTACACTTTTATTTGTGTTTTCTGTGTTAAATTTTCACTGAGCCAAGTACATTTGACATTGTAACTACAGTGTACTACAAATAATAGTAAATAGATAAAATAAACAGTAAAATAGGACAAATGTATTCTTTTAGTCTCAGAACTACTTTTATAATTTTTTGTTTGTTTTCTATTCTTGATATTTTATGAAGACTTCAAAAGAAAGGAAAAGGATCTCTATTTGCATCTCTAGTGATCCTGTAAAATCAACTGGTAATGTAACACAATGATACTGCAGCAGTAAGTACTCTTATGCCATTTCAATGTGTGTCACTTACTGCTTTCATTGCAGAAGATAATAGGATGAAATCAAAAAGGTCCAGATTACAACACCGTTAAGCAAATAGAATAACACTTTATTTAAAGAGTTGATCACCTTCCTTCAGGGGCAATATTCATACAACACAGTGCTTATTAAATGGAGTTGCTTCCATTTAGCTCTGTTCTACTTAGGTTCATATCCTCAAAGATATATACATCCATAACTCCTGATTTCAGTGTGATTAGTGGAATTTAGATACCATTCCAGTGGTACCTAAATACCCTTCAGAATCTGTCTCTCAGTTAATTTAAAGGAGTCTTAAAGTCTCAGAACCTGCAAAATCATATTATGCTCACCCACATTCCTCTCAACTCACCTGAAAGTTCTGGAATTATGTATGGTAGAATAATGGTAGAATAATATAAGATAACCCCAAAGTCACCAGCCATTATGCTCAGACTAATGTTCTTATAACATTAACACAGCAGCACTATTTGTTTAAAAAGAAAGAAAGAAGGAGGAAAGGCAGTTATGAGTTCTTCATGTTATGGTGTACATCATCTTATAGTGCAGAACATGTATGTGTAGATGACTTTGTGTTCAACATCAGGAGTTTACCTGGCCTCCAAAAATCAGGATTTTAGGTTTTACAGGCACTGAAGCTGAAGTTTTATTTCAACCCCACAGTCTATGGTTTCAAAACAGTATCCAAGAGACTAGGAATCCTTAATTATTTCTAAAAGTATAGTGTGTATAAACATCTGCAGTTATTGCTGGTTTTAGTGTTTTTTTCCAAGATTACTGTTCACAAGTAAGAGTTTTCAATTACCTAGTATTCTAATGCAACACTTGTGTAATTATAATACTGAGATGTCAAAGCTGAATGTAACTGCACTTGAGTAACTTGCATCTGCTATAGGCAGCAAAGAAAAATAAAACAGGCAGCTTTAATTAAAAATTATGGTCTTCAAATGAGTTCAGTATTGCCATTTGATGCATGTGGTCTATCAAAATTTACAGAGATTTGAAAGATGAGTTCTATTTAAAAAGAGATGGAAAATAACAAAAATCTATGTATGTATCTGTTACTAATTTTTTGTTTCAATTTTATCTTCTGATCAGTGCTAATTGAAAAATGATATATCTTACCCAGCTTGTGTTTTTATCATATCAGATTTTCTGATGACATGTAACCATCCTCTGTAGGCAGTCATAACATTGCAACGAAAAAAATGTGTAAGCAGTCTGTGTTTAGAGACCTGTATGCAATGTCTGAGGCTGTGAACCTCTCCAATGAACAATAGAGCACTGAGTGCAAAAAGACAGAAATTTGAATTTCGTTTCCAACACATCTTCCAAGGTTCACCCATAATTTAAGTTTTGAGTTTTTTTCCCTCTCCTGCTTAAAGACCTTTGTATTCACCATTCCTCCTTCCTGGAACAAGGCCCTAAATCCCATATTATAAGATGGTCTTGGATGGTATTTAAAGATATACCTGGTTTCTCTTTTTGAAGAAGTTTGACATATAATGCATAGTAATTTTTAGAAATTACAAATCAGAGAATGAGTACAATTCTGAAGTGATTAGTTCATGTTCTGGCTTCAAAAAATATTGTGGCTTGTGATATCACACTTCCATGCAAAGTTGAGCACCTTTGGCCAGAAGAGTGAGGATGCTGTGCTCCCATAGCCTTAGCTTGATGACTAGTGAGTTTCCAGTAATATGGAAAGTAATGGACCCAAGTTTCTTCAAAAGAGGTGGTGGAGGGAGAATAAAAAAAATGTGTGTGTACGACCTGCTGGGGAATGTACTGAAGATGAAGAACCCAAAGCATTAGCTACCTTCTGGCAACCTGCAAGGTCAGGCTCTAACTTTCCATGAGCTGCTCAGCACTGCCATGTCTATGAAGATTTCAATGTCTGGGTTATTGTCCTGGTTTAACCACAGCCAGCAACTAAACACCCCGCAGCCACTCACTCACTTTCTCCCCACCCAGTGGAGTGGGGGAGAAAATCAGGAAGAGAGAAGTAGAACTTGTGGGTTGACATAAGAATGGTTTAATAGAACAGAAAAGAAGAAACTAATAATGATAATGATAACACTAATAAAATTACAAATTAATAATAATTGTATTAATTAATTAATTGTATTAATAATTATTAGTAATAATAAAATTATTGGAATGTAAAAATTATGCACAGTGCAATTGCTCATGACCCGCCTATTGACACCCAGTTAGTCCCTGAGCAACGATTCCCCCTGCCCCCACTGCCTCCAGTTATTTCCTGAATGTGACGTCCCATGGTCTGGAATACCCTTCTGGCCAGTTGGGGTCAGCTGCCCTGGCTGTGTTCCCTCCCAACTTCTTGTGCCCCTCCAGCCTTCTCGTTGGCTGGGCATCAGAAGCTGAAAAATCCTTGACCTTAGGACCAAACATTCTTTAGCAACAACTGAAAAGATCAATGTGTTATCAGCATTCTTCTCATACTGAACTCAAAACACAGCACTGTACCAGCTATTAGGAAGACACTTAACTGTATCCCAGCTGAAACCAGGTCAGGTATTTTACTGGCCAAACTGAGAACTAACACAGTCTTCTAACACTCACTGGAAACTGGAACAAAAAACTTAGAGAAAAGTTGGATCCAGGTCTAGGACCATTTGGGAATACAAATATTTTTCTGAGTCTGGTTTTGTCCCTTAGAAGGGTTGTGAGCAATAAGGACTGCAGCAGTGGCTTTTGTTGCTGTTGTTAAACATTATTGTTTTACCCCGTGCTGTGACTTGAAAACCAAATGGTGACCAGAAATATATATCTGATCTTTAACATGTACACTTGCCATACCTCACAAAATTTGAATTGAATCAATCATGTAAAATTATCCAATTTTAGCTTCAATTCTTGAAACTATTTGTGTTAGAGTCAGTGATCCAAACTGAGAATGTCCACTCTGAATTTCACATGAGGGCTTGTTTGGTTTTTTAGGTTAAGAATTATTGTGAATTCTTTTTTGAGTTTGAACAGAACCTAATCTGAAGACTAATGAACTAGTAAATACTGTTCAGTTCAAATACAACTAAGGATATAGCTTTGCTGCTTATAAAGCTTCTTCATGCATGCAGTATGCTTTGGTATATCATTATGTATGAAATATGGATGATACATTAATAATGCATTTTCTGTTTATTCAGATATCGAAGACCAAGAGTCCAACAGCAGCTACAAATATCTGAAATTCAAACTATCTGCAGTCACTGCTGCATTTTTTTTTGCATAAGCCTAAGAACCCTTAATGAGTTCATCTTTAAAAGGTGTTACATGGTGACACAGCAATTTCATTGTGCCTTTCTTCTGCCTAGCTTTGTATACCAATATATTTGATGTTTCATAATACTGTTGCAAAACATGAAGTTACATTATAAGTTATATTATAAGCTACATTTTAAAATAATATGCTTTGAAGAAAAAGAGATGAAACTTGAAAGCATTTGGAGTACTTTCCTATCTTCTACACCTACTGAACAGGTTACAGAATTTTGGATTTGCTGTATTTTCTTTTCTTATGATAAAGAAAAATTAGGGATAAATGCAAAAATCTATACTCTTTGGAAGTGTAATCTTAGTCCACGTTAACATCCCCTTCCATTTTCTCATTAAATTTTCCAGAAACAGTGCAAGTAGGGATCTACATTTTGAAAGTTTTTTAAAAGTAATTCCAGAATGATTGCAAGTCTTTAACTGTAAATAGAAAAGTAGTTTATTTGTCACAAGATTGCTGTCAATTTCATATTTAGCTCTGCCTTTAAAATATTCTGAAAGTAACATGGACAGCCCATGAAATTTCATTCACATCATAACCCAATGTTTTTTTCTGTGATGTTTACTGGAATAATGAATTCTTTTGGAAGGCCTAAATATATATATGAGGACTAGTGATTTTGATTTCTTTACACCATGCCACCCATGCTCTAACATGGGTACAGGAAGAAATATTTCATTGTTCTTTGGGTCTGTTGTTTAGCTGGATATGTCTAAAAGTATTGTTCCACAAACTCATTTCAGTCTCTTGAATGTGACTTTGTCATGACTCTATAGCAGAAAGAAAAGTACATTGAATCTTGCTT
Organism: Elanus axillaris; assembly: GCA_026212715.1. Lineage (NCBI taxonomy): Eukaryota > Metazoa > Chordata > Aves > Accipitriformes > Accipitridae > Elanus > Elanus axillaris. The sequence continues at coordinate 6,532,168 of JANZLQ010000079.1, read as the reverse complement.
TCTACAGCCTGAAAACCTGCAAGTATGATTTCAAAATAAAACATGTCAGGGTCATCCCAGAGTTAGATGAGATGACCAGGTGCATGAAGTGCACTTTGGATTGTACTTGTCCAACACCCTCTGACATAAGCTAAATTTGAAACTGGCCAATTAATATAAAATTCTGACTTTGCCTGAACAACCAAGGCTTTATAAAAAGTTTTAAAGGTCTTTTTCTTGCCCTGAGGTGGTAGGAAATGTTAAGAGCTTGACTTTTTTCCTCTATAGAATTGAATAGATTTTTGTGTAAAGTTCTATGGTCTTGTAGAGGATAACAAGAACAGGCTAATCTGCATTATATGATTGAGTATTCCAGAAAAACAGAGCCTGGCACTAGTAGGAGGATTGAAAACTTAAACTTTCAAATATTTTTAGCTTTACCTTCCCCCCCCCCCAAAAAAAGCCACACTACTAAATTTATAGATATGTATAAATAATGCTACCCCCCAAAAATGTCTTTCATAGTGTAAGAAGGAAACATGAAACAAAACTTTTCCCCACAGTGAATTTCAATTTTGTAGAAGCTATATTTTCAAAAAATAAAACTTTGTCAGAAAATCCCAGCCAGCTCCAATCTGCAAGTAAAAATTTAACTCAGCAGGCTCAGCATAAGAATCAAAAAACCAAAATGAGTTCTGAGAATGAATGAGTCAAGACAAGGTTCTTGATGTGTTCATTGAAGGTATTAAAGATTCTGCACTTTAAATTATACTGTTTGATAAATTAATTCATTCTGATCTTACAGAATTGCTTCTGAACTGCAGTAGTTACTGGAACCTTCTGTTACGGCCTGCCACATGGCACATTTGAAGAGACGTGTACTTCAGGAGATGTGAGGATGAAGTGGGAGCAGTCAATGAGTGACACTGCCTCAGAGGAAGCAGTTTGTGAAATGGAAAGGGAAAACCCACAAATGTCTACAGTTTAACAAATGGTGTTGCTTGGCAGGCAAAACACCGGATTTTCAGGAAAGAAGATATAAATACATAGACATAAGTAACTTCTGAAGGAGGTAGGGTAATCAGTAATAAGAACTGAGATCTGTAGCATAATGTGAACGGCCTGCTATTAAGGCTAGTCCATTAGCAGTAGTATGATAATTTTAAAAACCAAATTCCTATTAAATATAGAGGATTTCACATTTTGATGTAATATGTTTGACATACTGTTCAATTTTTAACTTTGATATAGGTTTTCAATGTCTTTTCCAAGGAAGACCTCATTTAGGAAGTGAGCAGAGACTGGTTCTGAAGTAGAAGCTGACATTTCTAAAATAGAAGGACCATTTCAAAACCTTTGTTTCAAAATTTCCTCTAGACTTTTTTTCAATTGTAAAAATACGGTTATTGAAAATGATCAAAATCAAAGCAAAACTATAAACTACAAATAAACCAAAAATATTTGTACCAATGTAATACATGCAATGAATATTCAATGGCAGCTCTTTGATTATGGATTTTTTTTATAGGGGGCTGCTTTTAAAGATAAGCTGCTATTTTCACTTCTTCAAACTGCAGATTAATATTTCTTGCCTGATTGAGCCAATACTAAAAAATATAAGCTAATTGGAACATAAACTTTTAGATTTCTATTTAATTGTGATTAATAGAAGTTATATACACATACAAGAGAATCAATTTGTGAACTCTTAATGCATCATATCCATTCAATCCTAACTTTGTTTTCCTTCTCCATGGAGAAAATATATTAAAGACTACTTAGGGTCAATTCTGAAGGTCTAAATGTATTTCAAAAGTAGAGAAAATGCCATTTGCCTTCAGAAGAATTTGAGATGCATTGTTATGGAGCTAGATCAAGCACATAGGTAGGCACAACATACTATATTCAGAGGATTTTTGTCATGGGTACATCCAATACCCTCCCTGCTTTCCTGTTCACCCAAAGAAAGGGGTTCTGCCCTGCACCGCACAAGGGCAGGTCCTCATGAGCATCCCTCCCAGCTCAATGAAGCTCCCAGTGGGGTGAAGACCTAGACCTGTTGTGACACAGGATAGGACTGTGTTGTGTTCAGATAGGACTATTCAAGTGGGATGAGGCAAAGCTCAGGCTCAGGGAGTAGAGGAGCCAGCTTCTCCCAAAGGTCTGGGCAGCCAGGGGTGACAGGGTCTTTCTTTGTTCTTGCTCTTCCTTTGTTCTTACCCTTCTGTAAGCATCATCTACATGCCTCTGCCAAGGACAATGGGAAAGACAGACCTTTGTTCTGACTCCTTATAGTAGCTAATTTTCCAGCTATAGTGTACGTCTCTTCCCTATTTTTTTCACAAATTTAAAATTAAAACTTACTACAAAGATTTCTGGCTGAGCAAATATCTAGTTTGGTTATACTGGCAGCAAGAAAGAATAAACACATGATGCACAATATTATAGTGCTGTTGAGTTTTTTAACTTCTGTTTGTATTCATAGTTTATTCTTGTGATTTGGCATCAGATGTTTAAAAAGTCTAGAAATTGGTCTGATAAATGAAAAAATTAATACGTGATTTACTGCTTTTCTGCATATAAGAAATGTATTTCAGCTGTTTAATTTATAACATTAATAAGACTATTTCTTGATGACTACAGAAAACCAGGATGATTTGCATTTTTATTTACTTTACAAGTTACAGTCTTTGACCTCTTCAGATAGGTTTCCCACTTGAGAATATCAACCCTTAATTAAACACCTAGCTAATAACGAGGATAGAACCACATACACTATGCCAATGTCTTATTGATATGTGGGGAGCTTACCACCACTACCACCACAACACTCACACATCCACACCCCCCAGAAAGTAAGTTTGAGACATAGCATATGTTTGACAGCCTGTTTATTAAAACTTATTAAAATGTTCTACAAACTTCTTTATAAAAAAAACCATATCAGTTAAAGGTGTTACTAGGGAAGCTCAAAAAAATAATCACCTTAATCTGATCTTGATCATCTTAATCGGCATTAATAACTATAAGCAAGTTAGTCACTGTTACTACTGATTATACAAGAACTGAGGTGGGTTTAGACACCTTAAAGATACAAGAACATCTTTAGAAATGATGTCATATTTCTTGATTTCTCTGATATTTTCTGCCAAATAATGCAAAATAATTTTTTTTGCTTAATAATTTAAAAGGATATATTCTGCTTTAACTAGGTTTTAATTAAGAAATGTATTTTCTAAAAAAATTTTAAATGGGAATCCATTATATGCATATTCATATACTGGGGTAAATTGTGGACTGTAAGGTAGCATTTTAAAGTTAGTTAATTAGTAGCTTAAAGAAAAGTTTTTTCAATGTGAAAGTGGAAAAGTGAAAGTAGCAAAAATTCTCTTTGTTTGTAAGTACACTAGTTTCTCATATTAATTTTTAAGAAAATAATATTTTGAAATTTCCACAATAAAGGTATTGCATCTACTACTATTATTTTAAAATTTTTTGGTTTTAAATTATTCTGGTCTTTTCTTTGAAGAATAGATGAATTAGATATTTACTTATGGAGTCTAAACAAATACAGGCTGTTGTGGTATGTAGGTATTTGAAGGCTAGTTTCATTAGGCAGTCAGGATTGCTGTGTATCTCACCTGTAATGTAAAATTATATTTTCCTTGTGTCATTTTTTTCTCATGTCATTTTTTCCTCCATATTAACAGACACTTTTTTCTTCAGGTCCTAGAACATAAGGTTAAACTCTATCTTCAGTCTCACAGAGGCAGGAATAATGTAAGTAGTGATAATTATCTTACAAAAATGGTCACCAAATGTAAATGAAAACACTTTGCTAATAACTGGGTTTAAAAATCTAACTCCATGTCAGTGGAATAGCATAGTATTTCAGTTCAATGTGAAATGGATTCTGGAATGATTTCTGGAGGTGACTTATTGACATGTCCCACCCACGTCCCACCTAAAGGGAAGGTGAAGCTCCAGGTGGAATGCAGTGGCATCATGGTTTAACCCCAGCCAGCAGCTAAACACCATGCAGCTGCTCACTCACTGCCCCCCCCCCCCCCCCCGCCGGGGGGTGGGGGG
>JANZLQ010000079.1:6493286-6508178 GCA_026212715.1 Elanus axillaris | reverse complement strand
CCACTCTCAGTTTCCCTTGTGTGGTGCTCATCCTTCTAGCAGTCCTCTGGGCCCTAGGGTCAACAGTTTTAGCCTTCCTCAAGAAGACCGGGGGTGGAGAAGTCATGATGAGTTATAAGGGTCTTTCACCCCTAGGAAGAGCGGGAAGTCTCTGTGTGAGTGTCTGTTTATGCATGCATCTGTGTGCATGCATGTGTTTCTATCTGTATAGGTATATGTGTTCCCAGCTGAAGTCTCAAAATGTCTCAGTATTGTTCCCAAATCTCAGTTGCTATAAAGACCTTTCTGTTACACAGTTAATACCAAGGTTTGCCTCATGGTATTCAGAGACCCCAAGTTAAACCAATTTAAATGATAAAGAATTTTCTTGCAATTGAGTGACATCACAGTCCAAAGCAGCTCAGGCCAAGGCAGTTCTTGAGACCCTGCATTATGTCTTCTATAATGTTATAAAATCTTAATGCAGTCTAAATAAATTATTTTACTTATTTGAAAGACAGTCTCTAATGCTTCCATTGACTAAATGATGGAAATGTATTGATTCTTTAAAAGATATCAGTTCATCAGGTACTCTGCAGTTTAAAACATGTTTATTTATGATACTGTGATGTTCTATGTGAATAAGCAGTAATTTATTCAAAGGTCTTCAGAATGTCAATGAAACAGAACTGAATATTTTTCTGGGATGTTCCATTCCTGTCTTCTTGTCTTTGGAAATGGAATACAGTAGTACTTGAGTTTTTATTATGTGTTGACTTCTTCATGCACTTCTCTGTCTTGTTAAGTAATAGAGATGACTGAATAATGAAGGTCAATTCTGATTTACAGGTTTGTATTTTTACTTAACTGAGTTTCTTATACATTTTGCATCTTACTGTGAAAGCTATTGGTATAATCAAATTCAGTGTTGTTACTTGGAAGGAACATGCATTTAGTAACATATGTGATGGTTATGGGCTTTTTTTTTCTATTCTCACACTTTTGAGATTCTTTTCTTCAAGCTAATGAAAGCCATGTTGCTATATATGTGAACCTATTTCTCTGCTACAGACAAATAAGCCAGCTTGCTGAAAAGAAGTACCAGAAAAAATCTACTTTAAAGATGGACAAAGTGCCTACAACATTTCACGTCACAAGTCTCAATAGATGTGATAACAAACAATACTATTTTGATACTGGCACCATTCCAGTCTTGGTCACCCATCTTGGATGCTCCATTGTGTCCCTACCACCACCCTCCTCAGCAAAACTAGGAAAGTGCTTTTAGTGTGACTCTTAATCTCCAAAAGACTGCTGGCAGACCATGCTTCACCTCTGCAGCAGGTACTAGGTGAGAAAAGAATTACTTGAAGTGTCACTGGAGACCAGTGGATTCAGAGAGGAGGTTGTGCTGGAGTGGTTGTTATGTGTTAGAGGAGATAAAAGAGTAAGAAGGAATTTCAGCCTGTGTTGTAGGACAAAGATTCACTGTGGAAAGCCCCAGCATCTGACACAGTAAGTAACCTGTTCCTCAGAAGCTAAATTTCAATATGATATTTATTTTCATATGAAGATTTTGCAAGTGATGACTGATTTTAGATTTAATTTTTTTAATAACTTGTGTTTTAGTTGCTGTAATTGAGAACTGCAAATGGTAAGAGTCGTATCTTGGACCTGTAAGTCCTCTGTTTTTGTGCCCTGGATGTGGTAAATTTAGGGTAAGTGTTCTGCTGCAGTGTAAGAGTTTAGGCATGGCTGTTGCATCTCAAATTAGTGGTTCATGGTAAGATTGGCTTCAGTTTTGAACTCCTATGTTGGAAGAACTCTGTGGGACCCTCTGAGTTGCTGATGATAAACATGGTAAGATATATACTTTGAGGTTCTTGTCTCTGTACTGTTGTCTTGAACAAGGGCTAAGTAATGTCATGCTTGGGTGCTATAATTGATGCATGCCTTAGCCTTAATTACTCCTCCCCCTATCCTTAAAAAAAAGGGTAGATATTCACCTTGCAGTCAGACAAAGCTTTCAGAACTGAATATTTGCTGGTGCTCTTCATGTGCTTCAGAAGCTAGAGCACACATTTTGGAGGATCTGGCTGTGAATACTTGCAGGTAGTGCTTAGACTGATGCCAAATACATCTAGCAAAATAAAGCGTAGTTAATAGTTCTTTCCCCCTTCTATTTCTTCCCTCCAAATACTCAATGCCCAGATATCTCCTGAGTATTCCTGTTTTCACTGTTTTAATGGCATGGTTTGGTAAAGAAACTGTATTTTTGTGTTAGAGAAAGACACTGGCAATGTATTTCACTCAGACTGATCTAGCAGGCCTCTTTAAAAGGATCCCTACTTGTCTATTATGCTGTCAATGAAATGTGCAACAATCATCAGGCAGGATAATTGCAAAAGCAAGGAAGTTGCTGAAATGAATAAAGATTTTTATGATGGTGTTTCTCGAACATTTGTAACACCAATTCTGACTAGTTTTAAATGCTAGAAACCAAAACTTGAAGGAAGAATAAAAATCAAACTGATGTATGCTTTAAACAGTCTTCTTATGTAACTTGGGCTTGAACCAAAGAAGTGCAGTTTTCCTAATAACCATTTACAATGTTTAAGTAGAATTTATCTGAACACATCTCGTTGTAAGAAATCTCACTGCTTTGTTAAGCCTTATAGTAGTAGCCTTGGCACATTTAATAAAATCCTTCCATAAATAGGGAACAAAGCTGTTCTGGAGATGGCTCCAAATTAGCTCTGGCAGGCTGTAATGCTGCTGTATTAAGGAGACTGATACTTGGCACAAAGTAAACTGAAAAAAGAAATGTTAGGCTGGAGAAAGTTTATTATATTGATGCAGTGTGAGAGAACCATAAAGGCAAATCTTAACTCCCGCTTTATTGCTCTTTTAAGGAACTTACAGAATGTATCGCTTTTCCTAGTATATATTTACCTCGATAGTCATAAGCTTCTGAGGAAGTATGCTGATTTTCTAGGGAGCACTCTGGTATCTTGTCATTTGTTCTACACTTATGGAGGCAAAAATGGAGGAAAGAATTCTGACCGTCTGTAAAATCAGCTGGGATTCATCAAACCCAGATCAATATGAAAGTTCAAACTTTAATACAGCACTAAAAAAATTATAAAAAAACCCCAAACCCCACGAAATTCCATGATGAATCAGCTCTTTCCTGAAACATTAGCCTTCACCCACTCCCAACCTAAATGTGCAAACCTTGCCATCTTATCTGCTTGAAAGGAGAAGTGCAGATTGAAAAGAAGGGCAGAAAGTGTTGTAATAGGCAATATATGTACCCACTGTACAGGAAGAGCCATTTTCACAGTAAGACATAAAATCTGTAGAATCCTGCCAATTGGTTTTGGCTTTGCATTTTATGGGAACTGATTTAAGTAGCTCATTTCCCTCTTTAAGGTCTCTCTTAATTTGCTGCTGGAACTTTGCCAGTAAGTTCTTTCATCCTGTTTTAGTCTTACTTTTGCTAACTCTCCTTGTACAGTGAGATGGGTGGGAGTTTCTTTTTCAGCCTTCACAGAAGTGAAAAGACTGTAAAGTATATTGTACCTCTGCCCCAGGCACCAAAAAGTCTTTGAAGGTTTGACCCTTAGGCACTGTCCCATTGCCTCAGCTCTAGCCATCTGCTCTGGTCTATCTGTACAATCAGTGAAAACCTGACAGGCTGATTCATCTAGAGGTTAGTGCTCTAAATAGATGGGATAAGCTGCTCTGGAATGTGTATGCGTTTGTTTCTCCAGACTATAGGGGGAGTCATACATACCACATCTATTAATTCTGATGAAAACAGAGTTTTAGCCATTCCAGTCCCGAATATATTTTAGTGTAGGGAAAATGAGAACAAGTAGCATGCTCATTGAAGGACTACATGTTCAAGGGTCTCATTGGATAAGTGTCCTAACTGCAGGATCTATCTCTTCTGAGCTGATACTTCTCTAAGACATACATAAGAGAGTTCATTAGAAAGGAAGTTTTCCATCTTATTGGCTATTGAATCTGAAATTTATTTTCCCAAAGATCTCATTAATACATGAGATGAAAAGATCCCCAGAGCCACTGGACTTTAATCTATACCTTGTAACTTCATAAATAATGCAAGAAGAATTGAATTCTGGATTCTGATAACATAATGGCCATAGAAGTTGCTTCAAAACATTGACTTTTCCTAACTAAATATGGACTAAAGACACCTCTTGAACATGAAAACAAAAGTGAATTTTCTTGCACAGTATTGTTTTAGGCTATTAAACAGGCATAAATCCTGTAAATATTTTAATGTTCTTAAGATGTGTCCTTCAAGGAAACAAATTAAATAATGGTTCTAGACACTGTGTCTCTGGGTAAATGGGAAGAGATTTGCTTTCATGTATAACAAAATGAAAACTATTGATTCTCCAAAGCCATAGTACTATGACAAAGGTCAGATGCTGACCCCTTTTAGTTTTGTGTAGCCCATCTCTTTGTAACTGTTATGTTCTGTCAGTAACTGCTTATAAAAATAAACTATACTGAGTTACAATACTCAATAGAGAGATGCCACTAGTGTTTACAGGGGCAGGGTCAATTTGCACTTCAGTACCTCAGAGTTTAAATAGTCTAAACTCTTTTTAATAGATTTTTTTCTCTTTGCTGGGAAGGGAAGTTGGGTACAGGTCTGTCACCTCAGAATTTATATTTTTATTATAAGCAGTGTCAGAATAGTTTATATTGTGTTATTAATTGTGTTTGGAGTTGATTCTAAGGCAAAAGGAAAGAAAAACATTTATTTATGTAGATGAACATGTCCCAAGTGGCACTACTGCTGAAATATTGTTTCGAACTTTGGACAAATGCGTTGCTAATCCTCCAACACTTTTGCATGCGGTCCTGACTCTAGAGTGGTCACATGAAAGACTTCCTCCTGATGCTGTGCATGGTTGCATCAGTACAGACAGTGCCTGTTTTCTACTTCCTTATAACTTGCAGGTGGTGTGTTCCCTTTGCCAACAGGGCTTATCTAACAACAGCTGTAGCATATTGACAGCATTAAGATCTGACATTGAGATACTATTTATTATCTATGCATCATTCTTTAATTGAATCAGGCTCTTTAGCCTTTCTTTTTCACCAGTATTTTTCTTCTCCCTCCCACCCCCACCCCGAAAATATTCTAGAAACCAATTCCGTTGCTATGTCTTACTTCTGCTATTGATTAGAAAACCTGGAATCCAGACACAGAAAGAAACAGACCTCTGGGCTCCCTGGCTGTTTCTGCTGTATGGCTCAAAGAGGATATACTTTTTTCAAACATTGACTTATGTTTGGCTTTAGCAATAGAGGCCAGTGTATCACTGGACATTAGTGTTAGGCCAAGACATATGCAAATTATAGCTATAGCTAGTCTTTAAGAGCTTTGTCTCTGGCAACTGAAAACATTTTTCACTTCTCTATTACTCCATGTAGTTGAGTAAACCCTGTTACTCAAGATCTGTTTACCCTGTACTGACTATGTATATCTACTGATGTGGAAGCTGGCAATGATGGTGATGAAGTTAGCACCAGCTACTGCTGGTGATGAAGTTAGCCTTGAAATCAATAAATTTAGGCCTTAAACTCAAGTCTTTGAATACAAGTTATCAGGGCTTTATTGTCCAAGCATCTTCTCCAGTTCCAGCTAGCACTGCCTTGTGCAGCTGCCAGAAGGCAACTTCACCTGGAAGTTTTCTGGCTAAAGATGTCCTGACTCCTGGGTCTGTCAGATAAAGGTGATCTGTTCCTATTTGATTTAAGGGTGGGTTTTATAAAGTATAGGTTTCAACACTATTCCATGGTAGTTTAGGGATCCGGCTTCCACCAATAACAAAATTGGGAATTATTGTTTCTGAAAGTAAGTTACACACAGAAAAGCTTAGTCTTGAAGGTTAACTGAGATTGAGACATATTAGCACATTGGCTCTAATACACTATGAAAAGTGTGATTCATAATTTTTAGCTTATTTTTGTGCTTGTCCTATTTATTTTAAGTTTCCTTTAGTTAAGTAACAGCAATTTTTCTGAAAAACATGGACCAATAGGATTAAAAAGTGACAAATGTGGCTGGATATAGTGTAAAGAGTACCATGTTCCCATTGACTGATGGGAGATCAATATTTTCAGATTTTTCTGCAGTGATTACCTAGGAAACCCAGGCTTAGAGCAGATTACAAACCTTTGCTAATCCTTCTCTTCAGTGATACTTGTATATCTGCTAACTTTAAAAACCAGTATTTTTCTAACTTTTTTTCTTGCATGACTGCACTTCTGGTTTTTGCATTCATTTGGAAAACTGTTTAAAAATGATATTCATTTTCTGTCCTTGAATTCTTATGTTTATAAAATGCATATAAACTACTACATAATTGTGCTGTTAGTAACCTGCTGTTGTGAAGATTTTAACACCTACTTGATAAGAAGTGCTAAACAAGAGCAAGATATTTTTCTATCAACAAAGTTTAATGCTTTACAGTGCATTGATTTAAACAACACAACTTCTTGAGCCATATGAAACAACCACACCTGTGTAGTTGATTGTCTGCGCATGAATTGCTAAAGGCTAAGTCTGTTTCCTCAACTCAGGGAAGCTCAAGAAAACCCACTGCAGTATACAACTTCTGTTGAGGAAGACAACTGTAACTTATAATTTCACTGGTGAAATGTCATTTGACTGTAAAGATTAAATTTTTTAACACTGGGAGAAACTTTGCTTTTCCGCAAAGGCTAATGATACCTAGATGGTTGTCCAAGAAATAACCTAAGCTGCTGTTAGGGAGAATTTTGTTTCATTTGAAGCTAGAAGGCAGCTGTAGGCTTTGATCTTAGTCTAACCTTCCAAACGGGTATGAAAGCTGGTCAATCATGCAGCAAGTAAAATGAAATAGGTGCATGCTTTCTTTCCCCTGAGTCTCTAGCTTGTATGTTGAACCCAGTATTTATCTTGATTTTTTCTGTTAATCATGTCAACTCTGCCCTTCAGTTTTGATGACTGGAAAACCTTTTGCGACACCTAGAATTAGAGTTCCTCCCTTTTTCTTGCTTTCGCATTTTTCATTTCATAGTCCTTCTTCAAAGTTTAGTTTCTTTATATTATTAGGGAAATACAGGAAAAAGTGTTTGGGATTAGATCCAATAAAGATCTTAAGTTTATAATGTAAGAAATAGGAAATTTTGAAATACTTTAATTGAAAATCATAATCACAAAAGCTTCTGTTTATTTGACACCTCCTTTGTCAGTTTTCTAAGTAGTTCATGATGAGCTTGTGTTTTCTGACCTTGGTCTGCAAGCCTTGCCCCAGCTCCTCAGCCTTTGGACTGCAAGGTAGGGAAGGAAAAAGGTTTTAATCCCAGCTCTCCTACCCCTAGGCAAAAACTGTGCTGATGAAATGATTCTTCTTTCCTCTAACAAAACTGGGCACTGTGTATAAAGATGGAACATATTTTTTGTTCCATATACTGTGAACGATTTATGTGACTCCAGCCAAGTATTTAAGGCCTGGCAAGTAAGAAAAGATTCAGAAGAGTCTTTTATTCCTGTGACCATGTGTGCTTTCTCCAGTGGTTTATGAATAAAAAAGAAAGCTGATAACATGGGGAGCAGGGAGCCTGACCCATGCCCGTATCTTCTGACTTGAGTATTTTTAACTAGTTAGCTATTTTCCTCTTGGCTGCATAGTAGTCCAGGTCCATGAGAAACTTACTGACTATAGTTGAGAGAGAATACTCTTCTGAAAGTGCACAGGTTAACGCAGGCTCTCTGTTGGCTGCCAGGCTCCCTGGAAGACAGCTCTGACAAAAGGACTTTAACAAAAGCAACAAAAACTTACTAATCTTTCCTTATTAATGAAGCTACTTGAATGCTGCTGTGCAAGATCAAGCACCTCAGTGCTTGCTCTGGGAGCTCTGCTTGCTTCCAGACTGGTAGAACTGAAGCTTAAGGAAACCTGTGTGTTTCATTCTTTAAGCTGAGGCATGTAAGTCCATGCATTGGTCCTCTTAGTCTAGAGCTGGTTAAGCAAGATTTATGGGGGAATTCACCTTCTTCTTAAATTCTATTATAGGTACTAAATCAGTGTTTTTGTCTCTAAGCATCCTGGGCTATTTTTGTGCATGGGTTCATTTCCTTTCTTTATATACTTTGGATGTTATTGCATCTGCTACAGATCATACAATACATTTATTTTTCTTTCCTCTTCAGTAGTATTTGAAGTCATTCAAACACTGGGTTTCATAGGTTTATATTTCTTCTAAACATTTCCAGATTTCCATGATTACACACCTTTTCCAGGTTTATCTTTCCTATGGAAGCCTTACAAGACTGATTTGGACTTCAGATAATGTCACACTCCTCAACATATTAAAAGTTCAACTTTCTGTACATTTTTTCCACCTGCACATTGAACGCCTGGTTTCTCCAAAGCTTAGGCTTTTCCAATTGTCTACAAATCTGACTGCAGAAGAGAGAGATGGAGCATTAAAAATGAGGCTTAAAACTCTCTGTGGAACTGAAATGTGTTGACCACGGTGCAGCACTCATGATTATGTTTTAATATTCCTATAAGCACCTGTTACTATCAGTATAGATGATAGATCTCACGTCATTAATCCTATTCTGAAGCTCCATTAAAGTCTATATGAGATAGTTCTATACTGGCTCAACCAATTCCAAAAGTACCAAATCATTAAAAATTTTATTATTTCTAGGCAGATTGAGGACACTGTTGTGATTAAGATTTTTTTAGCGATAAAACTTGTAACGGATGAAAATTAAAACCCTTCTCTCACAAAAGTAAAACATTAAAAATAGAGAGCTGTAGTACAGGGTTCCAAGAATTAAGCGAAAAGTTAAAAAAGGAGAACAGTCCTATATGAATATCTTTATCTTTTCTTTGATAGGGCACTGACTTAAAGCGGTCTTAAAGTGTCTGAATTGGACTTATTTTCAGAGTACTGTTGTGCATACGTTTGCAAATGCATATTGCACTTTACTGTAACTCTGAGAGCACTATAAGAGACCTTACTGGCTTCTGCAGCATCAATGTCTTTCCATTTGCCTAATGCAGGCTATAAAAAGAAAAGGAATTCAGAGAATGTGACTGATATTTTAATATATCCTAATGTCTGTAGTCTTAAATAATGTAACTTATACATATGTATATGTATACAGACATATAAAAATGTAAGTTCGGATTACACACTTTACTGATTACGGCTATATAGCCTACTTGTGTTACCTTAAGCATATTAAATGATTATATAAACCAATGTTTTCAATTATTTAACAGGAGATAGTAAAATTTATGGTTTCTAAAGAAAGCAAGTTGCAATTTTCATTAAAACTTACAATGTAGCTTACAGAAAGGATTTTGAGAGCTTTGGTCAGGTAAGTTTGAGGGTTGTAATGGAAGACTTTTATGGCAATGGTACAGCAATGATACTGTGTCAAATACAGAGTAGTACTGCTGCATTTTGGGAAGGGAGTGTAAAATATTGCTACACTGGTAGTATAGAACCATTTTAGTATGTTAATTTTAATGATGTCAGCTTTACTGCACTGGACTATTAAGAGAAACTATTGTCTGATGACTTCTCATTCAACTTTCATTAGTTAATGGCTGATATTTCCAAACTATATCCCTGTGAAAAAGGGAATGACTTGCTGTTTTTGAAATAGTGCATGAGCTCCTGGAATCACTTTTTTGAAATGTTCTCCATAGCTGATGTAATTAACTACCAAGACCAGAGTTTATTACCATTAATTATATCACTACAGCTCATGAAACATACCTGTGGGTAATTTCATCATGATTTCAAGAGTAGCAGACTCCTTGAAGATCAATATTCTGTTTATATGTCTGATTTTCTGCTGCTGGGTATGCATGATTAATTAACCTTTGTATCACATAATTTAATTTAATGGATTTAAAACAAGACAATTTTGGGTCATGGGGAATAGACAGCAGTTTCACAGTTCAGAGGATGTCATTAATAGAATTCAATTAATATATTAAAATTGGTAAGTAATAGCAAGGAGTCTGCCCTGGCTGAGCAACTTGCCCACTCTTAACACTTGAAAGATGAGAATTCTAAAAGTGTTAATTGATAATTTCAGAATAATACCAAATCTGTATCTGTACACAACAAAGGCTATGGCATATCAGACACACCTGAGGGATCTTGCCCCCCACCTCAAAAGATGGAAACAGCATTGCATCTACAGGTAACCATGCAGGCTTTTATTTGAATTGACTTTACACTAAAAAAATTCTGCTAGTGTAGAATAGTGCTAGTATAGGTTTTCGTGTTTTTTTCATGTATTAATGTTGGAGAACTATTCTGCTTCCCCAGCAAAGGTGTTAAAACAGTTCTATGCTACAAATACAACTGGATATGGCCTACAGTAAGAATACTGTTGTGACTGCTTAGCTGCATAACACTTACCGTGTGGTTAATTAATGCCTGGGCTGCAGCCCTCTGGAAGCACCAGTATGTTTCAGGCAAATGTGCTTCAAGAAATTTTTGACAGTTAGAAGTCATAAACTGAGACAGTCAAAGTAAATTCAACTGCTTAAAATTCTGCTTGGAAAAGAGAGGGAGTAGGAGAGTCCAGTTCCACAAAAGAAGGACCTGGCTAGGGGAAAAGGATAATTTTATATATCCATGAAAACACTGTGTGTTATGAAGACAAAAATTCACACAAGGAGGAAGGTATAAAAAAACATAAACATTTTTCTCCCTGGAAAGAAAATTCACTTCTGCTATTGTACTTTGAAACTTTCTCAGGGCCAACTACAGCTGGATGTTTAAATATACTGTATTATCACCATACAGATTTGTTAGAGAGCATTTTTTCCAAAGCCTAAATATGGAAATAATTCAGTGTTAACTTCTTTAACAGCTGCTGATCAATCAGGTATCACCTGCTGTTCTGTACAAAACTATCATTAGAAAAAACAGGATGAAAATAGATTTCTTTTTTCTTTCCACATTAAGCTGAATTGCACACAACAAAAGGCATTTATTTCAGAGACTTAATGCAAAGAACAAGGTTTTGGTGTACTCATATCTACTGAGACAATATCTGAGTATACTCAAATTCATTTTGAATATATTCTATTGAGTATACTCAGATATAAGCATACTCAAACCTACTGACAAGAATACTACTGGGGATTACACAGTTTAGAACATTTTGAAATTTACTTTTTAGTTTGAAATTGGTTAAGTTGAATTCTCTTCCCCCTACAGCCTTGCCATCCTCCCATTTTAAGGTAAAAGAAGAAAATAATTCTCAGATACCTCTGACTTGGAACTCTTTGGAAGCCAATTGTGAACAGTTATCTTACTCTACTTGTCACGTGAAAACTGTAGTGGCTGAACTCTGTACAAAGGCATTAACCAAATGAAAATCTTTCTGTATTCTGGTACTATTTCTGTTTATTATTATTTTTTTAAATCCTGAGCTCTTGTATAGCTTTTCCTAATCCCTCCATTATGAACTGATTCTTAGTGAATTAATTTTCGGAAAGCTGTGTGAAGCTTTCCTCTGTCCCTTTTCTTTGCACCCTCATCTTCATGTTAAATACCAAAGAAGAAATGTCCTCACTGTGATTGACTTAAGATATGCAGAAACACAATTCACAGTATTAAAACAGTCCTAAAGCAATCTGAGATGTGGCCAGAAGTAGTACTATTGTCAGCAAAGCCTTTTCCCATAATCAAAAGTGATTCCAGTGCTTGATTATGGAGTCTAGTGCGGAGACCACAAATGACTGTGGATCAAGGATGGATTTTTCTGTCAAACATCACTCATACAACTGCAGTGTTGCCATGGACTTGTTGTATGAGTTTTTTTAAGAAGAAATAGTTTCCAAAAAAATTTAGGGTCAAGAGCAGCACCATCTGATCTTCCCTTATGGCTTATTAGCACTCCAAAGTCTTCAAGATATTTCAGAAACTCTTCTGAGGGTACATAATGTTTTATTGCACCTTGCATACTCTTATGACCTGGTGAACTTCAGGAATGAGATAATCCTTCTCTCACAAGTATAGTGATGGTTGTGAAAGTAGCCTTTTTTTTTTTTTTTTTTTTTACTTTGTTAGCTGAATTTTTATGATCTTCCAAAGATGCTAAAATATTCTGAGTTTTACTTTGCTTTTTAATTTTACAGTGCAGTTTAGTTTAAATGTGATGTTTCCCAAAGAAAAATAATTAGGGGGAGAAAAAAAAAAATCACTGCTCATACAATATCTAAACAGAGTAGAATTATTCAATGTCAATTCAGAGGTGTGTAATCATTAGCTGGAAGGACGAGTTTGTAGTTGAACCTCTACTGGAAATAAATTTAGATTCCCCTGTTTTTATAAAACTCAAATAATTTTAACCTTTTTGAAATGTACATATTTGTCAGCTAAATACAACAGCTTCAAAAGATATCTGGATTATGGGGCTGACTGACAAGCTGAAAAACTTGAGGAGATGACTGACAGAAAGTTGAAAATCCAAAAGGGAAGGCTGGTTAGATTATTGAAAACTCCAAAAAGCTCACTTAGGTCAGCATGAATTAAGACCTTTTGAGCACTCTGAATCATAGTAAGGGCTGTTAACAAAACTACAAAATTAAAATGTTTAAAAATGGTAAGTCTCCTGAAGTCAGCTAAAAATCAATGTGTATGATTAACTTCATTTTAAAACAGGAAGGGAAGGGGAGGGAGGACAAGCAGCAAAACTGTTGCTTCAAAGTTCTGTTCTGACTTAATCAAAGTGCTATAAAGATCAACTTGATATCAACTTATCTAAGATGCTTTCACTTGATGAAATTCCACACTCTAAGAAATATTGGAGACTGTAGTGTAGCGAATGGCATGTGTCTGTCCACTGTCTATTGGGATCTCTCCAGCTATGCCATGTGGGGTTTTTGACTACTTGAAACTGCTACTAAAGAAGGTGCGTGATAACAGACAGCCCTATCCTGGCTCAGCTGTGAGAATTTCACTTAAAAGAAACCACTTTAACTTCTTTGTAAAACAACTTGCAGCAATGTTGTTAAGTGCTGTATTCATAGCCAAATTTGACACTGATTAAACAATGAAACTCACTGCCAACATCAATGGAAAATTCCCTGTCCATACCACTTGACCCAAAGCCTCACATTTAGCTCAGCTGTCATCAGAAAGAGATGAAAGTATGCGGGTTGCCTCCAAAGAAATAAATCAGCAGCACATCTCATCTTACAGATGTCATATACATGCTGGCAGACTGATGATGGCTGCAGCCAGTGGTAAAATCTTGGTCTTCATTGCAATCCACAGAAGCTACTCTCTGTTTTAATAGATTACTGTTTAATGAAATCGATAAAATAAAATGTGGGGAAGTAAGATAGCTGTGTGGTTACTGCCAACAATAGCAGTCAAGAGATCTGTGGTCTACTGCCACATCTTCTACAGTTTTCTGGTCCTGCAGAGCATTTTAAGGAAGTCAAGGCATGTAGGCTGAAAAGAGAAAGATTAAATATTGCTTGGCTCAGGTTTGCCACAAAGTGAATTTAATCTGGAGAGCACAGTGATACTTTTCAACTTTTGGCTATCAGGCTATATTTTAAATATGGATTTAATGAAGCTACTAAGTACTGATGCTTCTTCCATTGTCTTCCTGTGCTTGCTCTTCAGCTTTGTAAAAAAAAAATTAACCTAAACATTTATAACATAAAGCTAAAGGCAGAGTTACTTCAAATGCTGTTCTTCTGAAAGCGTAATGCTCAAGCTTAAAATGTTGATGATGATACAAACCTCCTCTGTAACTGAAACTCAGCACAGTTTCACCTCACTCAGTGAAGTGAATATTCTGTGAACATTCAGTGAAGTGAATATTCTCCCTGGTTTGCAGGTAAAACGTTGGAAATTGAGGAATGGGAAAGAGATTAATTTAATCTGATAACTGTGATATTAAACTAATTTCAAACTTACCTACCGAATTCTGCTAATACTCTGACTAGATTTAAATAAATCGTATCAATTACTTACTTTAGCTATTACTGTCTATACAACTAATTAGAAGATGATATAGTACATTGCATGTAAAATAGTTCAACATAGTTGCAGGATCGTTTTCTCTAATCCTGATGTCAGTTTTCTTGAACATCTGAGTTTTATAATTATATGCTTCTATTTACCCCAAAGGAAGATAAGGGTTCCCCCATCCTACTAGTAGTTTAATTAAAAAAAGTAGAGGTTTTAATTCAGCATCATGGTCTGTATGGTTTAATCTTTCAAATAAAAGTATGACTGCATGTAATGTGGGAGCCTCTCTGGTGACACAGACATGCAAAACACCAGAAGCAGTCCAAGATTTGAATGCATGGTGAGTGCATGCTGCTGTTTTCCTAATTTGTTTATAGTGTTGTGTAGCTTAGTTTTCATATGTTTTGGACAGTTTTATGAATATCCTTAAGTCTCAAAAATTAACTGTCAGGTGGCAAAGTGTCTGGAGTTGAGTGCCAAAAGGGAGGTACCAAAAGATATGAGAAGGATACAGCAAAACTGAACCAACCAAAAGCCCTAATATTTCAGGCTAGGAAGAAATATAGAATCACAGAATCATTTAGGTAAGAAAAGATCTTTAAGATCATCAAGTCCAACCATAAACCTAACACTGCGAAGTCCACCGTTAAACCATGTCCCGAAGTGCTACATCTACACATCTTTTAAATACCTGCACAGATGGTGATTGTGTTGGTTTAACCCCAGCCAGCAACTAAACACCACACAGCCACTCACTCACTTCCCCCCCACCCAGCAGGATGGGGGAGACAATCAGAAAAAGAAGTAAAATTTGTGGGTTGAGATAAGAATGGTTTAATAGAACAGAAA
>JANZLQ010000079.1:6478806-6491368 GCA_026212715.1 Elanus axillaris | reverse complement strand
GATCTGGGGAGACAATCATAAAAAGAAGTAAAATTTGTGGGTTGAGATAAGAATGGTTTAATAGAACAGAAAAAAAAGAAACTAATAATTATAATGATAACACTAATAAATGACAATAATAATAATAAAAGGATTGGAATATATAAGTGATCCACAATGCAATTGCTCACCATCTGCCGACTGATGCTCAGTTAGTCCCCAAGTGGCGATCCCCAGTTCCCTCAGCTGCTCCCCATAAGACTTGTGCTCTAGACCTTTCATCAGCTTCATTGCTCTTCTCTGGACATGGTCCAGCACCTCAGTGTCTTGTAGTGAGGAGCCCAAAAGTAAACAGAGTATTCAAGGTATGGCCCCACCAGTGCTGAGTACAGCGGGACGATCACCTCCCTGCTCCTGCTGGCCACAGAATTTCTGATACAGGCCAGGATGCCAATGGCCTTCTTGGCCACCTGGGCCCAATGCTGGCTCATATTCAGCACCCCCAGGTCTTTCTCTGCCAGGCAGCTTTCCAGCCACTCTTCCCCAAGCCTGTAGATGGGGTTGCTGTGGCCCAAGTGCAGGACCCAGCACTTGGTCTTATTGAATTTCATACAATTGGCCTTTGGCCATCAATCCAGCTGGTCCAGATCTCTCCAGAGCCTCAGGCAGATCAACACTCCCGCCCAACTTGGTGTCATCTGCAAACCTGCTGAAGGTGCATTCAATCCCATCATCCAGATCATTGATAAAGATCTTAAACAGAACTGGCCCCAATACTGAGTCCAGGGGAACACCAGTTGTGACTGGCTACCAACTGCATTTAGCTCCATTCACCACCACTCTTTGGGCTCAGCGATCCAGCCAGTTTTTTACCCAGAGAAGATCATACCCATCCAAGCCATGGGCAGCCAGTTTTTCCAAGATGCTGCTGCAGGAAATGGTATCAAAAGCTTTACTAAAGTCCAGGTAGACAACTTCTACAGCCTTTCCCTCATCTACTAAGCAGGTCACCTTGTCATAGAAGATCAGGTTAGTAAAGCAGGATCTGCCTTTCGTAAACCCATGCTGACTGGACCTGATCACCTGGTTGTCCTGTATGTTCCATGTGATGGCATTCAAGTTGATCTGCTCCATAACATTCTCCATCACCAAGGTCAGACAGACAGGCCTACTCCATACTGCATGCACTGGTGTAGATGCACTTCAGTTGACCTATTGATCCCATCTCCTTTACGGGGGGAGAAGCCCTAATTTCTATGCAACCATTCTTGGGCGCTTCTGTGGCTTCTAACACATCAGTAATTGTTGTGTCTTCACTGCCATGTGGATCTCCACCCTCTACCTCCACTGAGGTGGCAGACCAAAGGACCTTGCTAGCATGTTGTCCCTCCAACATTGGCTTGCTGCCCTCAGGTTTATCTCTAACAATCCTGGTTTTATCCCTTTCCTCTTTCAAATCTAGTTAAAGCTCTTTCAATGAGCCCTGCTAACTCCTGTGTAAGGATCCTGTTTCCACTCCGAGACAGGTGTACCCCATCTGTTGCCAGCAGGCCTGCTATTGTGTAGACCAACCCATGACCAAAAAAACCCCAAAATTCTGCCAATGACTCCAGGCTCAGAGCCAGGTATTGATATGCTGGCTCTTCCTGTTTCTTTCCTCATTGTTCCTTGCAGCTGGATGAGCGAAGATGTGATGTGAGTAAGATATGAAGTGAGGGATACAAATTTCTTAAATAAATGCAATCAGAGCAAGCTTTCATATGTTAACGCAATGTGGAAGTCATTTAGTGAACCCAAAAGAGAATGCTTTCAAGAAATACTACCTTTACCTGAAAGCAAGATGAGGGTTATTCCACATCTTAAATAGTTTAACTTTGAAAAATAGGGATTATCTGAAATTAAGGATCATTGTCCTTTAGGGCTGATGTGGTATAGCTAGATCTTAACTAAAACATAATACCATGTATCATTTCAAAATTTTTCTTGTCATGGGGATGCACAACAATAACACATAGTTAAGCAGAGCATTTTGTTGACAAACACATGCAGTACTTCACTGGGTTCATTTTTGTTAATTAGGAACTAGTTTAAATCTATTAGTTAAAGAATTCATTTGGAAACTTGTGACCCCTTTCTGTGCTTGTAATGACTGGTTTTAAACAAAGCGTTGGTAGCAAATCTTGAAGTCAGCAACCACTGTTACCTTACATGAAAACAAAAAAATACAACTCCCCTTACACTTCCTGCCAAGCAATGAGTCCCTCTTTATTGAGATTTATGGAGACTGAAAACACCCAATGGACAGTATCACTCTTTCCTTTTGGGAATGTTATTCAGGGCTCTTTGTAAGAAATGTTTACAACCTGCAAATCGATTTGCTTCTCCTAAAACATCATCCTAAACAGTTGCATTCCAGAAATTGTGTTCAAAATCTAATGACAGCTGCTTATCTCATGCACTAGCATTAAACACGATACTGAAATCTCTAGCAAAATTACATTTACTTTCATTAATTCACGTGCACAAATTTACTTCATTGGTCAGTGGAGCACATCCTGGTTAAACACAGCATGTGCCTCCGCCAGCTGCGCTGTTTTTATATCTCACTAGACTATTTTCTTGTAAGATTTTGCAGTCCCTGTGTGCATCACATACTTGGAGAAGTACTGTGGATCTCTAGAGTCCATTTTGGCTTTTTTTTCCAATTATAGATGTAGTCAGTATGATATTTGAAAGATGCTATTTTAACATGCCATGTATATTTCTCACTGTTGCTTGCTAATACTTATACAACTGCTCTACAGGCTGAGCCAAGTGATGTTGCTCTCTAATGGCAAAGCATTTTGCTAGTGCAGAACATGGTGTCACTTGCAGCTGTCCAGAAGGTCTCCCACACAGCAGAGGCTGGAGTGCTGTATTATAATTTGGTATTTCACTGTAAATCATCTTCAGTAGATTGTAGGAATAGCTGCAGAGATTAGAATAACCAGTAAACTATATACAATATATAGTACAAAATCCTCTACAGCTAAATTATATATAATACTAACTTTCAAAGCCTTCTGTGAATCAAGGCTGGATCACAGTGCTGCTTCAACTGGTGAATAAAAAATTTATATTTTATTGACTGCTTTAAACATATATAAAACTGTAACTATATGCAAGTCTATTTCCATTGAAATATGCCATAGTGCTATTAGGAAATCAGATGACATAGTTTATTAGTACAGGATAATTAATTACAGTTTTAAAACCTGTTCATGATCACCAACCTAATAATTGTTTTTTAAGCTTCAAGGGCACGTCATATTTTGTGTCAATACTTGTAAAATCCATCTCAGACAAATATATGTGGAAGTGGAAGATAGCTAAAAGTTTTAGGAAAGAACACTGAATTATCCATAAACATAGAGGTTACTTTAAAACAAAATGAATTCTACATGAGGCATAGAATGCTGAAAAATGTTAAATGCTTTCAGCAGTGTTACAGATCAGTAGTTCCACAAAGTATTAAGTCTGTTCTTTGCTTTTTATAAATAAACCTGCATTTTATTTTCACATATAAAGAAAATAGCACTTTAGAGTCTATTTGGGGCTGTATAGTCTAAATGTAGGCACATCCATTACACTATGAGTTGCATGCAGGAATGGCCATTTGTGTGCAGTTTTATAAAACAAGTTTATAATTTAAAAGAAAATTCACACATTAGTCACACACAGCTGTACATAGATGTTATTATTTTTACCTTTTTTTGTGGTTCGGTATAGGACATAGAATAATTCAGGGGAGAAAATGTGAGGCTTCAGGGTTTTTTAATGTGAGATCTGACTGCACTTCCATGTACCCTACAGACTATTTTCTACTAACAGTTTATTCCATGTCCACCCAATAAGTATGATAGAGATGAAGGCACAGCATTTGGAAGAATACTATCTTTTGGTCACCACATCTCCAAGATATATTTAATTGGTGGTAATCCTAGCTTTCCTAATCTTTTTTTTTTTACTGTCTTTATTTCAACCTTTTAAAAAAAAGTTAAAAAAAATGCTACATATTTTAAATAATTGGTTTGTGCTATTTCCTTATGAACAGATTCTGTTTCCCCCCGCCAGTGTCTCAGAAAACCATTAGAGCAGGGTTTATCCCATGCTGTCTAGCAGCACCTGACAGAAGAGGACCACTAAGCATCTGGCACATGGCAATGTTAAGGGTGGATTCGTTAGGCCAGCTCAAATGCATCCATGCCAATGCACGCAGCATGGGTAATAAACCAGAAGAACTGGAAGCCATTGTGCAGCAGGATAGATATGACTTAGTTGCCATCACGGAAACATGGTGGTATGACTCCCATGACTGGAGTGCTGCAATGGATGGCTCTAAGCTCTTCAGAAGGGATAAGCAAGACAGAAGAGGTGGTGGGATGGCTCTTTATGTTAGGGAGTGTTTTGACTGTACAGAGCTACACAATTGTGATGACAAGGTGGAGTGTATATGAGTAAGGATGAGAGAGAAGGACAATAATGCAGATATTGTGCTGGGAGTCTGTTATAGACCACCCAACCAGGTTGAAGAGATGGATGAATCATTCTACAGGTGGCTGGCAGAAGTCTCAGAATCATGTGTCCTTGTTCTCGTTGGGGTCTTCAACTTTCCAGACATCTGCTGGAAGTACAACACAGCAGAGAGCAAGCAGTCTAGGAGGTTCCTGGAGTGTGTGGAGGATAACTTGACACAGCTGATAGGAGAGCCAACCAGGGGAGGATCCTTGCTAGATCTACTGCTCACAGACAGGGAAGGACTGGTGGAAGGTGTGATGGTTGCAGGCCATCTTGGGCTTAGAGACCAAGATAGAGTTCTCAGTTCTTGGTGAGGCAAAGAAGGTGGTTAGCAGAACCACCACTATGAACTTCCAGAGGGCAAACTTTGGCCTCTTCAAGGCAGTGGTTGAGAGAGTCCCATGAAAGTCAGTCCTGGAGGGTAAAGGGGTCCAGGAGGGATGGACATTCTTTAAGAAGCAAATCTTAATGGCTCAGGACCAGGTTATTCCCATGTGCCACAAGACGACTGGCCTGGCTGAACAGGGAGCTTTTGCTAGGAGTCAAGAAAAAAAGGAGAGTTTATTATCTCTGGAAGAAGGAGCAGGCAACTCAGGAGGAGTACAGAGATCTTGTTAGGTCATGCAAAGAGGAAACTGGAAAGGTAAAAGCTTTTAATCTGGCTACTGTTGTAAGGGAAAACAACAACAAATGTTTTTACAAATATATTAACACTAAAAAGAAAACCAAGGATGATATCTATTCTTTAATGGATACAGAAGGGAATGTTGCCACCAGAGATGAGGAAAAGGCTGAGGTACTTAATGCCTTCTTCCTCTCAATAATTAATGGGGAGACCACATCCTCAGCATATTCTGCCCCCTGAGCTGGAAGGCAAGGATGAAGAGCAGCATATACCACCCTTAATCCAGGAGGAAATAATTAGTGACCTACTACACTGTCTGGACACCCACAAATCCATGGGACCAGATGGGATCCACCCAAGAGTCCTGAGGAAACTCACTGAGGTGCTTGCCAAGCCACTCTCCATCATCTATCAGCAATCCTGGTCCATGGGGGAGGTCCCAGATGACTGAAAGCTTGACAGTGTGACACCCATTTACAAGAAAGGTCAGAGGGAGAATCTGGGGAGCTACAGGCCTGTCAGCCTGACCTTCATACTGGGGAAGATTATGGAACGGTTCATCTTGAGATCACTCACATGGCAAGTCGAGGACAACCAGGAGATCAGGCCCAGCCAGCATTGGTTTACAAAAGGCAGGTCCTGCTTGACCAACCTGATCTCCTCCTATGACCAGGTGACCTGCCTTGTGTATGAGGGAAAGGCTGTGGATGGTCTCTCACAGCATATGCCTTGAGAAGATGGTGCCAAACGGCTTAGACAAATATACTCTATGCTGGGTGAAAAACTGGCTGGCTGGACGAGCTCAGAGGGCTGTGGTGAATGGAGTTAAATCCAGTTGGCAGCTGGTCACAAGTGGTGTTCCCCAGGGCTCGGTGTTAGGGCCGGTTTTGTTTAATATCTTTATTGATGACCTGGATGAGGGGATTGAATGCACCTTCAGCAAGTTTGCAGATGACACCAAGTTGGGAGGCAGGGTCAATATTCTTGAGGGTAGGAAGGCCCTGCAGAGAGATCTGGACAGGCTGGATCGATGGGACGAGGCCAGTTGTATGAAGTTCAACAAGGCCAAAGTGCTGGGTCCTGCACTTGGGTCACAGCAGCCCCATGCAACGCTACAGGCTTGGGGAAGAGTGGCTGGAAAGCTGCCCAGCAGAGACAGACCTGGGGGTGCTGGTTGACAGCCGGCTGAATATGAGCCAGCAGTGTGCCCAGGTGGCCAAGAAGGCCAACGCCATCCTGGCCTGTATCAGAAATTCTGTGGCCAGCAGGAGCAGGGAGGTGATTGTTCCTCTGTACTGGGCACTGGTGAGGACGCACCTCTAGTATTGGGTTCAGTTTTGGGTCCCTCACTGCAGGAAAGACACTGAGGTGCTGGAACGTGTCCAGAGAAGGGCAACGGAGCTGGTGAGGGGCCTGGAGCACAAGTCTTATGAGAAGTGGCTGAGGCAACTGGGGCTGTTTAGCCTGGAGAAAAGGAGGCTGAGGGTGGACCTTATCGCTCTCTACAACTACCTGAAAGGGGGTTGTAGTGAGGTGGGGGCTGGTCTCTTCTGTCAGGTGGCTGGTGATAGGACGAGAGAAAATGGCCTCAAGTTGTGGCAAGGGAGGTTTAGGTTGGATATTAGGAAAAATTTCTTTACTGAGAGGGTTGTCAGGCATTGGAACAGGCTGCCCAGGGAGGTGGTTGAGTCACCATACCTGGAGGTATTCAAAAAGTGCGTAGACAAGGCGCTCCAAGACATGGTCTAGTGGGCATGGACAATGGTTGGACTCAACAATCTTAAACATCTATTCTAACCTAAATGATTCTATGATTCTATGATTCTATTATGAAACAATTCCCCACACAGGTGTTATCATAGTTTTTACTATTAGATCTAAATATTTGTGTTCATGTGTAACATATTCCAAATGCGAGGTATGAGTACTGAACATGCACTAAGTTTGCAGGCCTACCTGCCTGAGCTATGAAGACTTAGGTGAAAGGATATCTAGTTTGCAGTGTCAAAACTAATTGTTTTTCTTTTTGTTCTCTCTCCAGCTGTTAGAAAACTTCATAACATTCAGGGATGATAGAGCCTTCAGGCTCAGGAGATTGCTCTTGTTAAAAACACATAGTAGGAGGGAGAAAGCACATTTTGCTCTTGACATTAGCCACTCAGAATGGTGAAAACCTTTTCATAAAAATTTGTCTAAAGAGAAGAAACAAGTATAATTTTAACTGAATTCTTACATTTTTAATCATTGTAGTTAAAAAAGTGTAAATGTGGAGATCCAATTTTTATACGATGATCAAAATGTTTGGACTGTATAAATAGATTGTTCTGAGTTAAAAGTGACTTTATTTTTTAATCAGTCTAAAGTGACTTTAAGAGGATAACTCTTCTGAGGATCTGTCACATTGTTTAGAAAGCATCTGAACACTTCAACTTTGAAACCCTTTATTTAGATCTTTTAAAGTTGTTGCTACATAGTAAGG
Organism: Elanus axillaris; assembly: GCA_026212715.1. NCBI lineage: Eukaryota > Metazoa > Chordata > Aves > Accipitriformes > Accipitridae > Elanus > Elanus axillaris. Next base: position 6,483,728 of record JANZLQ010000079.1, on the reverse strand, counting down.
TGGTCACACAGTAAGGTGTAACTTTTAAATTTTCTCTTGGAAAATTAAGACTGATGCCAATGAGCTGGGAATTCCTGAGCAGATCAATTTGTATATTCAAAGAGAAAGAATATATAACCACTGCTGAAGTAAGTGACATAATGGTGAAAGCACCAGATCCCAAGAACATGCATAGAAGACATTGCACAGTTATTGCATATAATCTATCTTTCATCAGATAACTTATTATAGAAAAATGTATTTTCATAAATATTGTGGAGAAAACTATATAAACAGCAGATAATCATAGCAGAAGGATGTCTGTACTCAAAATACACACCATGGTTGTAGACAACAGATTAAATTAATATTTAATACATATGAAAATGTGAAGAAAGCTGTTCAAGGGCGAGTGCATAGATGTGGGGAGAATTCTGTGTTATAAAGGAGTACATATAAGAACAAATTTTTGGATGAGGAGGATTCTTACATTGTGTCAGGGATTGTGCTGTCCACAAGGGTGTGATGAAACTATCCTATCTTTGTAGCAGGCCAAAAGCATGGATGGGGGCAAGAGTGATGACTCACATGAATACATTAAAAAATACAAACTGTGTTAAAGGCTATCATTGCACCAAAGTTCATGTGGATCAGTTAAGTCAATAAAGTGCAGTAAATCAATAATGGAATGCTGGGCACTTAAGACAAATTATATGGAACTCTATGAACAGCAAGACACAGGATTAATGAATTGTGCTGATGTTGCATTAATTTTGGTTCATACGCATTTTTGTGCTGGAAATAGACTAAAATCTAGCAGAATGGTAAAACAGAGTAGCTATTCTTAGTTCATAGTCTATATTTTTCCTTTTTCTCTGAAGCACTGGAAATTTCTTTCAGACCTATATTTATAGGTCTATGTTAAGGAGTTAGGAGCTATAGTCTATAGTAGGATACTAATGATGTTATTGTTATGAATGATGAATTCAAATGTTTTATGAGTCCTGCCAGCAAGTTCAGGGGTAATTGTGTCTATCATCTGAATTGTCTATCGGTTAAATCTCTGGGTGATCCTGGTGCATGGGAGGGGTACATGAGGAGGTTTCGAGTATTCTTCTGAACTGAATGGTTATTAAGAGTTTACTGAAATGGAGGGACCAGATTAGTACCATATATCCATGAAAAGAATAAGGACTTCCTTTTGCACCTGGATGACCTTTTTTTCTGATTGTCATGAGAAAATATATCTATTTTATTTTAAACAGTAAGCAAGTAATGTTTTTGCTCAAAGGTGAATGTTAAGAAAAATCGGTATCAGAATAATTAGGAAAATTATAATCTAATAAACATCATTAAATACTTTTATGATAACATCTGAGATAGCTTTAGGTTATAATTAAATCAGTAATGTTACAAAGCAAATGTAGGAAGTAAACAGCCATAAGAGCATTCTTTCCAATTGAACAGAACAATTTTTATGATTGCTTGCCTGTAAAGTTTTTCTAGCTTTGTTGCTTTCCTGAATAATTGCTTTCATACTTTTTACTTTGGTTTATTAGTACTGTTCTCCAAGGTGGAATAAAGTGAGGAAGAAAGTAGGTGAACTGAAATATACAGTTACCTCTCTGACTTCAGCTGAAAGGAAATACATAAACATTTAGCATTTGGCAATTTGGGGGGAAAAAAATCTTTTTTTTTGATCAGCTTTACATGTCAGGTTTGTGCCTACAATTTTTTTTTTTTTTTTCCTTTACAAACATGCCACATAGATTTTCTGGGGGGAAAAAAAAAGGAAGAAAAAGGTTTTTGGTAGTATGAGGTCCATATGAGGACTATGTATAAAAAGGTGTGATATTACTTTTACCAAGCTGTGGCTAGGAGGAAATGCTTTCAATAAGGTATATTAATTATCATTTCTTATTAAATTAAATCTTTTTTTTAAAGACCTCTTGGTTATTAAATACATTTTCTTTATGCTGTAGAAATGGTTATTCTTAATTTCATTTTAAAAATGCCAAGTACATTCTGTAAGAAAGTCTTATGAAATCTACACTAGTTAATGAAGTTACTCCAGTTATCCTTCAAGTTACATCATATTTAAAGGGATAGATTTTGAACCATAAATGGATATTGCATGGCATGACTCGGCGGTGTTACTAACATATTTCAAAATTGTAGATAAATCAAAGATTTAACTATTGTGTCTAACTGAATGCACTCCCATCACATGATGCCAGGGGAGGTTTATAAAGCTTATTTGATCCTTTGATGGCATCTATCAGTGAAGTCATCAAAAGACTACAAAGGCAGCCTTTGTATGCTTGTAACAAAGCATACTCCTCTCAAAGCAAAGCAAAATAGCAAAAGCAGTCAATAGCAACTCCACGAAGGATAACATTTCCTGTGCTGTATATGTGAAAGGCTGAACTCTCCATGAAAAGTTCAGTAGTGCATGTCAGGGGAACTAGAAGAATACTATAACTTTCTGCCAGCGTTTTCATCTCCTCACTCTCCATGGATAAACATCTGCAAAGCAGTTCCCTAACATGAAAGGAAGGGGCTAGCTTAGACAAAGATGCTGGCTTTGGAAGTAGTGCCAAATATGCGTGGTTAGAAGACTGTGGTAAGATACACTTTCATGACCTTTGAATGCTTTTGGGAGATCACCTAGTCTTTAAATGAAAATGCTAAATGTCTTTAGACACTTGGTTACGTTTTGTTGATGATCCTGAAAGACCATGACAGTGCATTTTCAATAGAAGTTTTAGCATAAATATTTATATTCTTCAGAATTCTAAACTTTTTCTAAAATTGTCCTTAGAATAATGCTTTCTTAGTCCACTTTGGGGAACACTCAGCCACATCTTGGTTTTGTCAGTTCTGGAAGTCTTTTTTCCTCAGGAATATTGTTTTCTCCTGAATACCTCACTTGCCCACCATCAATAGTAGCTTTATGGAAACAAACTTCTGACCTGTACATGTCGTGGTTTGCTAATGGCAAGGAGGTAAAATGATTCTGATGGAATGGGTGAACTATTATGGTAATTTTTTCATGGTGGTATGTGTGTGCCCAACTGGAAAAAAAAAGTCCCCAGTATTTTTTTCACAATTTACACTGTTATCATATTGCAAATATATAAATACACAATGAAGTAGGTTTTCATGGGCATCTGTGTGTTCAACAACTACTGAAATCACAATACTTAGTTCATACGCATTTTAACACCTTATAGAATGCTTATATAGACTTTTTTAAATATTTGCTTGATACGTTTCTCTTTTGTATGTCTATTTTCAGTTAAGAAATTTTCTTGTAAAAACGAGATTTAGCTATGTGCTTTAGTATATACTTTACAAAGTATTTACTTTAAAGTAAAGGAAGTAGCAAAATTCTTGATCAGCTGGTCTCAAAAAAACCTCTAAATAAAAGCAGTACTTATTTATGAAGAATTTTTATGAATATTTGAGAATATTTTGCTGAAGTCACAGCATAATGATTGCAAGCGGGAGCTTCTTAGCATAGCATGAGAACAAAATAGTCTGACAAAGTTGACAGCCTTTTGTAAAGAGCAGTCTATATTATTCATAAAATTGAAAAGAACCTGAAACTCTCAGTCCATTTGAAAGAGAGACTACATGTATATGCTGTTGTTAAGGTGTCAGTGGACTACCATGGTTCTATAAACCATTTTGTGTCTTGTTAACATTTTCTCTTTAAGTGTTCAGGATTAAATGATGCTAAAATGAATATGGCATCTGCACACTTTGACTATTAGTCATTTAATAAGTTTATAGTTATTTGGGAAAAAAAGAGATAATATTTAATTACTTTTCCCCAATCTTCTTAGCAGTGTTCGTGAAAATAAATTAGGTCTTTAAAGACCATGTTATCAACAAGCTCTGTGGCCCTCCGATTACAAATAGGGCATGTGAAGTTCTAATTAAAAAAGCCAAATAGTGGAAGTCATAAGAGGTTAAAAATCTTAAAATTTTTCCTTAGTTTGAAATTTTTATCAAGTTCCTTGAGGGTTGGAGTTCTTCACTTTTCTTGCTTTAACTGCCCTAATTTATTAAATGATATTTCTATATAGAAGTAGAAATACTTAAGACTGCCTGGGCACCAGTTTTAAGTACATTTTATTTTACTAGGTTATTTTGATGGCGGGTTTTACATGTTTATGTTTATCAACTGTTGTAAGAAAAATATCTTTCCACCATAAGGACAGTTAAGCATAGGAATAGGTTCTCCAGAAATTGCGTGACCTCCGTGTTCAGAGGTTTCCGAGACCCAGCTGGGTAGCACTGTGAGCAACCTGGTCTGATACCAGACTGGGTCCTGATCTGAGCAGGAGGTTGGAATAGAAATGTCATGAAGTTCTTTCCAGTCTGAATTGTCCAATTTATGGAGTGAAATCTTGATACTGAAATCATGGCCTAAGTTTAAGCAACAGCAGATTTCTACCACTGATCAGCTGCTGCAGCCTTCCTGAACACCTTGTTGGTCTGCCTGCGTTCTGCTGCTGGGTACTTCCAGAGATGGTCCTGGGGCCAGGATGGTCGATGCCACATGCTACCCCTGAAAGGCAGCAGTTTTTCAGTCTAGCAGCAATGTCTTTTCTGTGGAAAAACTCTTTACTAACTAAAAAAGGGCAGGCTGTGATCAAATCTTTTTCCATGGTTCAGTCACTTATAAGATCTTCCCACCTCGCCTGCAACCAGCAGACTGTGGTTCAAAGAATTATAGAATGGTTTGGATTGGAAGGGACCTTAAAAGATCACCTAGTCCAAGCAGCCTGCCATGGGCAGGAACAGCTTTCACTAGATCAAGTTGCTCAAATATCCATCCAACCTGACCTTGAACATTGCGAATGACAAAGCATCCACAACTTTTCTGGACAAAATGTTCAGTGTCTCACCACCCTCATCATGAAAAATTTAATCCT
>JANZLQ010000079.1:6441495-6458786 GCA_026212715.1 Elanus axillaris | reverse complement strand
AGAGGAGATGGGCAAGGGTAACATACCAGTGAAGCTCAGGGAATAATGTAAGGTGTGACTGAGCACAGCTGTTGCAACAAAGCTGACTATCTCAACACAAAGGGGACCAGAAGGTAGCCTGACCAGCCACCTTGCGAACATGTGGCTCAGCTCAACATAGACTATAAACATTAGACAACCAGCAAAAGGAACCTTATGTGGCATCAACTATCTTCAAATAAGTAAATCTGATGTTAAATGTTACACCCTTCACACACATAGAATACCTAAAAAAACCTAGTCAGAGAGTACTGGATTTGGACAGAGATTTTTTGCTGTCATGTTTTCCATTTCCCTTATACATACCTGAAGATTAAGTATTGCCTTGACTCAAATATGTCATGGTCAGGTTCAACAAGTGGAGTACCCTAAGTATTTTCCTCAATATATAATTGTGGCACTGAGGTAGTTTGTTCTTCATACTCATTCATCCAATTACTTAGTGTTTCTTAATTGGGTGAAAGAATATGCCTGTTTTATTACCATGTCAGCAGGTGAATGCCAGATTGTAATGTAGCAATCTGTTTATTCAGTTAAACATTGTGCTTATTTCTTGATAGGCTAAAAATAATAATCTTCAAAGCGAGAAAACAAATCTCTTATACAACAAAACAAGTATCTAATTAGGTAGAAAATACTATTTTTGAGCTTTAGCTTCTCTCACTTAGAGCCTTTTAATAGATTTTAGAACATAATTTGTTTGGCTGATTTTGAAACCACTGCTTCCTTTGTGCTGTTAAGCAATAATGTTATTGATGTGCTTTCTCTCCTGCTTTTTAAGTGCATTAATACTGATACCCTCCATGCCTTCTACCAGTTTTTAAATGTGATTTCGACTACAGTTGTCATTCTTAAAGAATATTCATCTGTCTGTTCTGATGTTTTTCAAACAATACTGTTTAGGAAATGATAACTTCTTCACACAAAACAATGAACTGTTTGAATTAATTCTGGTTTCAAGATTAATTAGAAAGTACTAGTAGTTGCCACAAGTTAGTTCTGGGTTTTTTGTTTTGTTTTTTTTTTTTTTTTAAAGTAGATTATCTTGATCTCCTTATTTTTCTTAGAGGCCAGGAGGTATGAATGTAATCCAAAAATGTAATGCAAAATACCAGCTATAAGTGCAATGTTAATCAGTAGTATGAGGCAGTCAAAATATTTCCTACAACAATGAAATCACATTTTCCTAATGTTTCATTTTAACGGCCTTCTACGTAGAAAGTTATATTCCTATCATTTTATTATTTCAAGTTAATGAAAATATATGAAAGAAAAACATTTTACATTTTTATCTGTCCTGGTTTCAGCTGGAATAAAGTTAGTTTTCTTTCTAGTAGCTGTTACAGTGCTGTGTTTTGGATTTAGTATGAGAAGAATGTTGGTAACACACTGATGTTTTCAGTTGTTGTCAAGTAGTGTTTAGACTAATTTAAGGACTATTCACCTTCTCATACCACCCTGCCAGGGGAGGCTGGGAGTGCACCAGAATCTGCGAGGGGACACAGCTGGAACAGCTGACACAAATGAGCCAAAGGGCTATTCAACACCACATGATGTCATGCCCAGTATATAAACTGGGAGGAGTTAGCCAGGGGATACCACAACTTAGGAACTAGCTGGGCATTGGTCAGCAGGTGGTGAGCAATTGCACTGTGCATCACTTGCCTTGGTTTTGTTTGTTTTTGTTTTTTTTTCATTCTTTTCTTTTTCTTCCCTTCCCTTTGTGTCCTATTAAATTCTCTTCATCTCAATCCACCATATTTTTTTGGTTTGTTTTTTTTTTTTTTTTTTCTGATTTTCTCCCCCATCCCACTGGGAGGTGGGAGTGAGTGAGCAGCTGTGTGGTACTTAATTGCCAGCTGGAGTTAAACCACAACACTATCAATAGTGTAATTGTAATAGTCATTCCTTTGGCAAACATTTGCTTGTCTTTCCACTTCAGAGTAGTGGAAAGAGGGCCATGGGACTTCCATTTTATGAGTGAAAGTCTAGGGGAATTACCAACAGCAACACAAGACATGCTGTGATCAGTTTGCTTCTGAACTGAAAAGCAGTTTCCCTGTAGTGTAAATGTAAATGTGCACTATTGATTTTTGCATTAAAAAATGACTGTGGCGATCAAAAATGTGCTGTTTCACTTGTGAACTTTCATCTCCTTCCTGGACAGTTTCAAACATTTGTTGAATCTTGAAATGAAGCAGCTTTTGTTAAAATCTGTTGTGGTGTTTGACGGTATATTTGTATTTCCCTCTCCTCATACCTTTTTAATGTTTGCTAGTGTAGTAAAGACTCATCACATTTATAAGCTGGTAATGAATTGTGACCTTCAAAGGCAGAATTAATGTAGCTGACAGGTGCATTGTCTGCAAAGATAGAGATAAAAAAAGTCTCTTCCACCCTCAGGGAGACAGAGAATCAAGAAACAGAAGAGCTGAGTTCTGAGCCTGAAAGAGGAGATTTGGGGATTATTTTGTTTTTCTTAGTAAGTTGAGTTCAAGAAAGGACTATTGGTGGGGGAAGAAGGGAGGAGGGGTTGTAGGACACTCATCATAAGGGTGGAAGTCTGTGGAATTGGCAACAAGAGTCAAAAAGAAGAGGTGTAGTATACTGATCTGAAGGAACAGACCAAAGGGCTTTAAATGAAATAGTATTGTGATACTTTTTATAAGTCAAAACATCTAGAAGGTACATAAAAATTAGATTTCTGTGAATTTTAATTGCCATTTGAAAATGCTATTTCAAGGTCTTTGTGGGCATACAAGTAATCTCACATTGAAAATCACTTTAAAATAATCTAAATACCTGCCCAAGAAAACATGCATTGTTAATAACATGGACTAATACTTGTTTCTGTTTTTGATGGATGATTCTTAAAACTGTCTCAAAATTCTGATGTTGATTTAGTTTTGAGTCATTACTTGTGTGAAAGTTTAACAGTGCACTGAAGAGTTCTGCAAGCTCTTGTTTTTATAAAACGCCTTGGCTCAGCAGAAAACAAATTGGAACCTTAGTGCTCTGAATTCTCCAGTCCTTGTGATAAATGTTCAAAATTTATTGACTGTGAATCTATAAATGTTAAGGATTGGATTTAGGGAAAATACAAACTGGACTCCAAAATGAGTGCAGATGTAGGTAGCAGAAATGGTTTTTTTTATACAAAGATATGCACACACTACTCACGCGCACTTTTCCCCCATAATATTTCTGATAACCTGAACAAACCTGGGTGATCTTGAAAGACCAGTATGTAGACACTAAGGAACTTGTAATCCCTACCAGTATTGATTTTTTGACTATAATGTTTTTCTCTTCTCTGTGTAGAGGCTAAGTAGAAACACTGAGGAAAGAAGATGCAGATGGAAAGCAATAGCAAATTAGATTGAGCTGGCCTAGTCTCCCCCATGGGTGGCAATTGACTAAATTTTATTCTTAAAGTACAAATGTGATTTTGTTAAATGTGACTTATTTTCGTACATACAAGAAAATCTTTTTTAGCTTGCTGATACCTTGTTGAAATATCACCATGAAAAAATACTATAAAAATCTTCACATGTCTTCAGGCAAACACTATTGGATCTGGGTTGTAGGGTACTTGATTGATTACTGCTCTTCTCATCGTTTTTGCTTGTTGGATAGCATTTAGCAAAACCTCTGCCTCATGATGTTTCAGTTGCCCATCTGTCTATTAAAATTAAATAGATCAGGAGAGAATTTCAATGATAGTAGATTTTTTTTCTGTAAAGTTCTTAAAGAAGAACTCAAAGCTCTCAATCCATCCAAAGGATGTCTAAGTTATATTGACCGACTTGAATTGGCTCTCATTTTCTTTTAATAACAAGTCTGAACTGTAAACTCAAATTATTTTTCAAGTTAAACCATCATGGTTAACAATAAACTTCTTTTTACACAAATTTCTTCTTTAGTTACACTCGTTCGGTTGTTAGGACATTGTGCTACTTCTGTATTTTCATTTTCTGTTAGATGATTTGTGGCAGGGCTCACAACTGATGGAAAGTTACTAAACAATTTTTTGATCATGCATAACAGGGAAAAAATATACAGCTAATTCAATTTTAGCTGTGTTGGTTCTACACTGACTCTAGGAGAAGAAAGCAGTAAACTTATGTTTGTCAAAAAGCTCAGTATATGTAACTGAATATGTAGACAGAGCATTTCCGAGAAGGAAGGTACTCCTACTTCTGCAAAGTGGCACTTTCCACAAGTGCTGCATTTTGCAGTTACTGACTTTTCATGCATAGAACAAACAGTACTATGAGGCTTTATGGAAATATTACATCTGAAGATATAGTCTGTGGATTTTCTGTGCATTATGAATGGCAGTGCCTTAAAATGTCCCATATATTTTGAGAATACACATTTTTATTTGCAGTTCAGATGAACTAATACAATGTAATGTATCTGTCAACAATCTCATTTACAGCAGCCATAAAGCAGTATCTGCAAAAGACATCGCATAATAAGCGTGTTGAGCTGTGTGCTTTTTGTCTGAAATTGGTCCTTATAAGAGATGATCAGTTAGAAAAACAGGTATTTTACACCTGGAGTGTTCTACACTAAATGATCTGCCTGTTAAGAGTTTCTAATGTGGATTATGACCTGTAAACTCTGCCACTGCCTAGCTCTAGGGGTGCTGGGTGGTCCTGTGCTCCTTGGAGTGTCCCAGAGCTCTGGAACCAGCTCTGCCTCTTGGTCTGAAATACATGAATGTGTGAATTTGTTGGATAATCAAAAGTCTTCAAAAGGTTAAGGAGATGCTCTGGAGTGACTCTGATAGTGTGTTTCCTGTATGTTTCTGTATCTTTCCTGCAGAATCATAGAAAGCAGTCTCTGGAAAGAGTATACTGGCTTTTACTCCTTTTGAAAACTTAGAGCTCCTGAACATATTTTTTTTCTCTGCTAACTATACAAGGAAGTCAATATTGTTATTATTGCCTAATGAATACTTTTTGACCATATATGTGAAACTAGAAAAAGTACATGAAAGATCTGGTCTTTTAACCACTTCCCTTTGCTTGAATAATATTCCAAAATAATGCATTACTTCTGCTACTGAAAATGCTGTCATGTTTTTGGACCGTATGGGATTATGTAAAAATCTTCAAGTTCAGCTCTGTATTTGGGTGTAGGCTGGACTATAAACTTTATGTACTTCTAATTTTAATAGTTAGTTAACTAATGGTTCAAATATTGCATTTCTATATTTTGCTTTTTTAATATTGAGAATGGCTGCTAAGAGGCCAATGAATCAATATTAAAATTAAAATATTAAGAAGTCATTAATAAAACCCCCCACATTTAATGTAATCTGTAGAGGAGGTTTAATTCTGTGAGTACTAGTAACTGTCTAATACAATAATATATTTAGTTGCAGAAGTAAAAGAAATTTTGATTTCAATATATACTGTAATGAAAAATGAGCTTGAATGTACTACACAAAGTGAAATAAATGCAATTGTATTAACACAGTAGGTGTTAAACATTTTAAGAATATAAATGCTCCAAGAACATGTCTACAGAAAAATTCTAGGAGCATCTTAAGTTCTAGGAAAAACTGAACTTGAAGAGAGTTTATAGTCTCAATTCTAAAAATATATTTTAAAATGGTTACAGGGATTACACCAACAACATAGAAATATGTTATAATTGTAATTTGCTTCCAAGGATATTATCATCACCTTAGATTATATTTCATATTTGTTGCTACCTCGTTTCTCATTTCTACTCTGTATCTCAGAAGTGTGAAACCTCATTAATGATTTTGTGTTTAAATTTCACTTTTCATTTAAGAATGAAACCCATAGCATTCAAAATTTTCTGTATCCTTTGCTTTGGAGCTCTAATTTGATCCTAATTCTCATCTGTCTTTGTAACTGATAGGTCAATGAGGAGAACTTCAAACTCTTCAGAAGTGTTGTCTCTTATATAAACATATTATATGATACTGTCTGTAGTTGTTCAAAGCCTACATTTTCCCTCTACTCTGCACTCAGCTCCTAGAAGTTGCAAATATTACATGATGTGTGTTTCCAGAATTTTGTATTTTTTTTAGTCTAAACTGTAATGGTTAAATAAATAAAATGTTTTGAACTTTTTCGCCCCAGGATGCTAAAATTCTCATCTTTTCATTCAGGACAGAGCCAAGTCTTGAAACATTTGCTGAAATAAAAAAGCAAACATTTCTGTTGTAGCATTCAATAATAACTTAGGAAGCTTGTTCTTGGCCGTCACTGTGTGTTGCTCATTAACTCTGCTGACTGTGGTAATGTAAAAATAAGAGCTTGACAGGAGGACTGGGCTCAGATCCTGATTCTTTAACTACTGTCTGAGGTTACCCAATTTTATGGAATTAGCTTATTTTATAGTGGTGAAGTATGTTTTTAAAAAGTCTGTCCTGAATGTCTGGTGTCTGCACAGTACCCATTCTTACCTGCACATATTTAATGTCCTGAGGCACTTGCACGTGTCTTGAACCAAGCTTGCATTTTAATTTGGGGTTTTTTTTGCATTTTTCTAATATTAATAAGAAAGAGTCTCATGAGTATAGTTGTCAAACTGAGTCTGCAAAAGGAAATTGTATGTCAGACAGTGCTTTTACTTGCACTGACTCTTTAGAAGATCATAAAAAAAAGTAATTTAGAAGATCAGAATCAGACCTCGAAGGTCTAGTCGGAAATTAAAACTCTTTTGTTCACCTCAGTACAGACATCTTTAACCAGGGGATTATTGCTAAATGTTGATGATGAAGAAAATGGCTATGTGAGTGCTGATATGTATCCCAGATTTCAGACAGTGCAATGTTTTTTTTAACCTGAATTTCACAGGGTTTTTATTCAGGCATCCTGCATTTGACCACTCCAAGACATTGAAGACTTTCTGCCAAATAACCTGATTAGTCATTTGGGGAAAGTGAGCCGGACCTGAGAAGGAGGATGACAGAGACAGAAGCACACAGGGTACAAGGGTGGTAAAGTGCTAGTTTGTGACTCAAAGACAGTGCAGCTAAACACAAGCACCGAGCACAAGGGAACAAGAAGATAAACAGTGTTGTAATCCTGTTTTTGAAAGTGAGAAAATTAATTTCTTTGGTTAGGAACTGGATTAGGACCTGATTAAATCCTGGATTTCAGAAAGATTCTTCTGCTTCCCATTTCTGCCTTCCTAAAACAAAAAAAAACAGTTTCACTGGGAGACACAGGGGAATGTGAGAATTATCTATACAGGTATCAAAAGCTTTCCTAAAATATCAGCTTTTCTTTAATTCAAGAGGAAAATCTTCTATTAGCCTGTAATGAAACAAAATTAGACAGAAACACATATACATGAAAACTGTTTGTTTAAAAGTCTGTTTTTATAGTTTTGTTGAACATATTCTTGAACTGAAATAGGATGTTTTGTTTTGCTTGTCATGGGTTCTCGAAGGAATCAACCTGACAACTGAAGTAAAACCCAAGGAATTTTTCACGGCAGAAAAGGTACATGTGATATATTAACTTCAGGTACAGCTCTAAAACTGGATGACTTTCATTTTTTACCACTCCTAAGACATATCTCAAGTCCTAAATCTTTGGGCTTAATATCTCAGTTGCAGCACCCAGAACCTGCATAAAAACTGAAGGAACAATATCATTTGTGCATATCATGGTGTCCTAAGTCTGCATCAGAGTGAGATTAAAGTGATCAGCTGCTGCTTCTTTTGTCAAATCCAGAGAAAGGAGAGTGGGTCTTCAATGGTAAATTACAGTGTAATTTAAAAGGAAACACAATAATTTGCAATCTGACCCCAAAGCTGCATTTGTTGTCTTGTTAATTAGGTTTTTATTATTGTATCTGCTACTCTTTCAAGAGATACACAAGACTTTTTTTTTCTATCATCCCCAGTGTTTGCATCAGTGGTGAATTCATCAAAACTGCTGGATATTTTGCTTCAGGCATTTCTTTGGTTGGTATCAAGGTAGTATATTGGCAAAGTGGAAACTCATAACTTCTGTAGTTGCCTTCTTTTGCAACAAAGAGATCTTTCCCCTTTCCATTCTTAGTTAACATCCAGAATATTTTGGTATGCAGACTACTACCCCTTTAGAAAAATGGGTGATCTTTCTGGATATCCTCAGACAAGAAACAAGAAAATACAGACTAAGTACAAGTACAGGCTAACCTTAGCTACTTCTGGTTACATGTATTTTTCAGTTTGAATACAGAAAGAAAGCTCAGCTAAAGTAAAAAGACATACTGCACTGATTGCTTCTATTAATCTTTGTTTCTGCTTATAAAGAAATCAGGACTATTGCAACCTGTAGATAGAAAATGGTGCAGAAAATACTAGTCAGTTACCTCTTCTGTTTCTTGCTTATGTGCTCAATAATTTGAATGATCTTTTCAAAAAATAGCACAACCAAAATTCTTGCAGGTTCAAACAGTGAATTGTTCTTGCATTTTGACCTCTCTTCCTGAAGCTTGAACACACTGTCAACTGTGTTGCAGTAGGTCTGTCAACACACTACTTGAGAGCAGTCTGTAACGTGGCTCTGTGTAAATATGAATACCAATTGCTACCCATATTGTAAACCAAATTTTGCCATCTGGTACAACCACACTGCTTTACTAAACTGAATAGGAGAGAGAGTGTGTGTATGTCAGACAAAAGAAGGAGTACTAATTAATATTCATTAACATTCATTGCTTCTTCTTTTGCATGTTGTTTGCCAATGGATTGTAAAATTCACCACTAAGAGTTATTCACAAATATTCATTAATTTCTGTGTGCAATTTTCTCTTTCATGTCTAGTGCACAAAGAAGTTCCTATAAATATTCGTAATTCAGAATGTGTTGACTGGTTGCATAAGTCATATGATGTTACTTCTGCTTTCGACTGATTAATTTATGTAAATAGCAAGTACAAGAAGAATGGCAAATTTTGAATGTTAAAACTAATGTAGAGCTCAGAATTAGCATGTGGGAAATTGGGTTTTTGCAAACATGTATTGAAAAAGACAGAACAGAATTTTCAAGACCATGTATGTGCTTTGGAGTATTTTTCCAGGAACGTCAATGGACTATGTCCTAAATTTCCTGTGAGATTTGTAAAATTAATTTGAATATTTATGGAAGGGAATATTTGAATATATTCAAATTTGAATTTGAAAGCAAATTTCTGATTTTTCCCCAAAAGTACCTCTGAAATTACTAATGTCACTATTAAATGTTTACTCTTTAAAAAGGAATTGATTTAAGTTGTTAATAGCAGTGTGTGGAGTAGAAGTATAATGTCATAAGAGTTGGTAGGCAATTAAAATGAAACAAAGGCTTTATAAATAAGTCTTTCCTTAACCTTGCTGACTCTTCAGTACTCTGCTAAAATAATCATCAAATAATCTCTTCAGTAAATACTGAAGATACTAGAACTGAGACATTAAAATGCTTCATGTGTTTGCACTAAATATTCATACTAGAATACTTTACTCTCACATAAAATGGGGCAGTCCAGTAGATGTAGGTCTCTAATCTCCTACTCTGTGCCTCAGCAAAAAGCATTTACGAGGACTGACTGGCTCTTTCTCTTGTCATTTTTTATTCTTACATTTCTCACATAAGAATTTAGTACTATCTGAAGATGTAGCCCTATCTACTTCCCTGCTGTGCAGCTGTCACCAGAAGTCTTGTTTCATGGAAGGTGAAGACATGCGGCATCCCTCCGAAGAGTACTGCACAGGTCAATGTGCAGGAAGCTCCATTCAGAAACACCAGTCCTTGCTTCTGCACTGGATTTCAGAAGTGTACTACATAGACGAGTGCCAAGAGAAAAAAAAGGAAAGAAAGAGATGGAAGTTTAAATCACTTTCTTGCTGAGTGCTTAGAGCATTTGTCAGGATAATAAAGATGTGGATATTGGCAAATGCATACAAAGAAACACAGCTCAGGTCTTCCCCATCCTAGCTAAGTATGTTAACCTGTAGGCTATTAGGTAAAAGGAAGGTGCATAATTCACTTCTTCACATTCTTTTCAATGTCCTAAAAGGAACTTTTACTTAAAGGCAGCAAGAAACTTCATTTCAGATTTCATTTTAATCTTTTTAAAAGTCAAACTACATAAAACTTGGTGTGTTGTGGTTTTCTTTTTTTTTTTTTTTTTTTCAATTTAAGTGCTGAGTTAAAAATTGTCTGCATAGCCCTCTTTAAATCTTTGGTTTCATTCTTCAGGACAGTGGCTTGTGCATTTGCTGTATTGTGTAAAATTTTGAATAAAATGTAGCTCAAGCTACAAAAACAAGAAGTTGTTATCACTTTAAAAAAGCACAACCATTTTCACATCATTCTCACATAATAGGAAGGTTTGGAAGTTCTGACTCCTTTTGTTTTTCTGTGCACCTACCAGGGTTTGTTTTGTCCTCATGTTAACATTAGCTTTAGAAGTGTTATACATTCCTAATCTGATCTGATGGATATCTGTATTCTGTGGACTTTTTCCCCTGGTGGGGCTGGGTAGGCCCCTTTTATTGAAAGAAGTCGCATCCACAATTTCTAGAAGATCTATGCAGCAGCACAGAGTGAGAGGGCAGGCATGCATTGCTGGTCACTGTAATGGACATGCATATTTATGTTATTTATATTATTTCACAGAGGAAAGAAAAGCTCTAACTTGCAATACAGTATTTAAATGGAAAGATGTCTACTTGCATTGTCATGGTGCTGTATAGAGATGTTAATGACACTGTAGGAGAGGCTATCTCTCTCTTGTGAGACTTTCTGGCTAGAGAGATAGCAGCAGCCACATCTGCAGCTCAGAAAGGTCCTGCTGACTGGAGTATTTCTGGTCCAAAGACAGCACTACTGCACAGCCTTGTTCTGCTGTGTGCATGTATCAGCTTGACATTAGCCAGGAGATCCCCACAGCATGGTGTAAATGTGTGTTGCAGCCATTTCTTGTGTGTTAATACTGCTGAAGCAAAACTCTGGCTTTCTTTTTTACACCTACTGAAGAGAAAGGCGATACCACTAAACCAGGAATTGATACAGGCAATAAACTACTACATTATTCTTACTGTTAAACTGTGTAACCAATGTACCTGTTGCCCCTTTAACATACTGTTGGTGGCAACAGAAAAAAAATCAAAACAAAATTGAGGTGCTATGTGATGTGATCACTGAACTAATTATCTGATTATATTTATAAAGCTAATATTATGTAATGTATAAGGCTATATTTGGGCAATAGTTTTTTATTGCATTTGTGTTTCTTGTATGTTTTCCCACAGCTTAATGATGGTACCTGTCCTGAGTGGTCTGTTAACATATTTTCACATAAATTAAAATAATTTAACGAGCAAAGCAAATATTATGGTGTTAGCAAGTCACCTGAAAACTGTAGATATCTCTAAGCCACTGAGAAATGGCTGAGAAATATTGTTCGTAACCAGGTATTTGTTCAGGCACCAGTGTTTCAGTCAACATTTCTGATAGTCAAATTAAACAGATATGGAGACAAATTTAATGTTTATTTTGTACTTGTTTATTTTTGCTTGTGTGTCACTGAGACACTGAGAAATTCCCATCTGACATAAGAAGTATCAAAGCCCTGTCACCCTACCTTGCACCCCTGTACAACTTGAAAAGAAAGAAGAAAAACAGAAAAACATAGATTTTGTACAAGATAAAAAGACTGAAGATTTCTTACAGGCCATTCACATGGTACTGCAGTTCTGTTACATGATTCTGTGCTTTTCATGTTAAATAATGAAATTACATGTGAAATACAGCATACTGTACCTCTTTTTCATTGTGCTCTTCTGGGACTTCTTTCAGAAAGTCTTATGATAGAACAGCCCTACGCTTAATATGTGACCATTTTTTAATATTATTTAACTAAATACTTTTTTCTTCAACAGATTCTATTTTAAAATACAACAATTGTCAATCTAAAAATCTGTAAATAATGCAATTCCACAATATTACCAATTATGTTACAAAAAAGGTGTAAAGTCTTCAGTGAGGGATCAACTTTCTTTTAATCATGTCATAGTAATGCATGTGAGGAGTTAAACTGATTCTGAAAATTTTCTAGCCTAAATACCTTTTACTAACCTTGTTTTATTGAGTTGAGAAACATCTGCAGGAAACCAGTTTTTGCAAAACTCTAAATTTAAGAATATTTTTTTTTACAGACACATGTAAAAATATTGTCATGTGTAAAAAGTTTCTAATTAAACCACTGCATTTTAATTTTAAAATAATTTCATTTTAACATTTTTTTCATAAAATGGAACAAAATTAATGAATGAAACATGACTTCTGAATTGTTAAGTTTCAACATTTGTACTGATGAAATCCAACTTTGCTATTGTACTGTTGTTTTCTAAATATTTAACATGTATGCTGATGAAAATATAGGAAAATGTAAGCTTTCAAGCTATGTGAAGACAATAAATTTATTTCCTACTTTCTAGTGTTAAGGAGGCCCAAATGCTTTTTTTGGTGTTTTCTTTCTTTTTGTTATGCTAACATGTCTTTTCTATTAATCATTCTTTTCCATCATTCCTTTCTATCAATATGACTATATTTTTAATTTGATGCTTTTTTTTATACATTTCCTAGACAGATCATTGTATACTGAGTTGCTTACACTTTTCCAAATGGCCCCAATTTGCAGTACAATACTCTAACTGTACTATGATAAGATGAATTACAGAGTAGGCACAGGAGGTACTTGCTTGTATTTCTGAATATTTTTCTTTTCATTTTGTATCTTTTTTTTCTTTTTTATTTCCCCATTGCAAATCGAAAGTCAAACTGTGTGTGCTATTTGAATATATATTGAAAGAGAAGGGAGTGAAAGGCATTGCTATTCCAGTGGAAATGTCTACATTTGCCAGCAAACCTTAGAGATGAAATATTTACTCTAAATTCTCAAACAACCTCATCTTGAAAAAATAGTAAGTCTTAACTAATAAAAAGAACTGATTTTGATACAAAAATCAGTAACTCAGAAAATTCAAATGTGCAAATAAGAAGAAAATAATAAAAATGGTTATTTTTTCAGAACCATAAGAAACAAGGCTAATATAGATCTCAGAAGGTCCTTGTGTCCATCATTTTTACTCCAAGGCAGAACTATATGCACTCATGTCATTCTTAGTAGATATATGACTAGGCAGGGGATTCTTTTTCTTTCTTCTAAGGATGGAAATTCATTAAAACTTACACAGTAATTATTTAGGCCAAGATTAATCTGCCATGATCCTAGGCATTTATCAGAGGTGCCTAAAATAAGACACTGTTTTCATTACATTTTTATTTCCAGTGTGGGGAGAGAAATATCTGAGTCAGTGGCTCAAATCTGAGTGGACTTGAGCATCCTCTTCATAACCTCTGTGTGTATGTATTGACTATGTGAAGGACTTTTAGGACCCTCAGGTTCTTAAGAGTTGACAAAATCTTGGATTTAGTTCTGCACGAGCAGCTAGCTGTAATCCCAGACTTCTTTGCTACACAGAAGGATGGGACCATCTGAAGAAAGGGACCATCTATATATCAAGCTGGCAGTGACCACACTGTCATTGTCTACTCAAGGATATTACTAGGATTAAAAAAGCATCTTCTGCTTCTTTTTGGTCCTGCTGATCTCTCTCATGTTTTCTGTTTATGATACTGAATCAGCTCTCAAGGGTTGCTGCCATAAAATTTACAGTTTAAATTGCAGAGAATTATAGGAAAAAATGTGGACGCCTCTTAATCTGCTTACTTGCTTAATGGAAAATATCAAATATAGGTAAGGAAATTCTTTTCAGGAAGAAACATACATTTCATAGGGGTATTGAAGATAAGCAAATACAAGGAAGGTGGTTTGTTTACAATGCTGAGTTGGGTTGCACTCTGAAACAATAAGGGAAAGGTGCTAGGAGCATGGTTTGGCTTATAAGTAGCTGGAGTGTCAATCACCTTTATGTTGTCTTCATATGTTGCTCTACAGAGGTAGGAGAGAAGGCATAACTCTGAGGACTCCTAAGGTAATTAAGAGCCTGATGCTCCTATCATTTATGAAATTATCTTATGTGTGTACAATATAGATTCAAAGACTTGCAAATGAACATTCAGGTTATAAGAATAGTGAAACAAAACTTTTGCCTCTATACCAAATTATAAATGTGATTTAAGTTTTTTTTAATACTGTATTAATTAAATTGCTTAACTTGGAGTAGTAACCCTCTCTGTCTGTGGGTTTTATTTCTGACTTCAAGGACTGTTATATGCTGGTGACCTAAATGTGTTTCCATGCTTCAGATTGTAGCTTTTGATTTTGAAATTGTTAAACTTCTGGCTTATATAATTGATAATTTTAATTTCTGTTTCAGAAACATGCTGAGGGTTTTTTGTTTGATTATTTTGTTGGGTATTTATTATTATTATTATTTTGTTTGTAAACTTCTCTAAATATGAAAATCTGGGATATACAGCTAATTGGCTGTTGACTGGCAGAGATTTCACATTTTAATTAGCATACCTGCATTGTTAAGATTTCATTTCTTTTATATTTGCAATATAAGTGTAATAAATTTGTGGCATGTGCAACTTTTTTGTTTGCCGTATATACTACGCCTTCTTTTTCATTTCCTGTATTTACAATAGTGACAGTAGCTATTCTATATGTCTTCAGTAAGTTACTGAGTCTGCATCTAGTTGCTGAGAGTGTTAGGTAACCTGACGTTGCATGCTTTATAATCTTTCTTTTTACCTCATGAGAAAGAGGTAAGAAGTGTCTTGGTAAATTTAGGGAAAGTTACTTGAGTCAAAATTGGCTTCAGATTCTGAGGTTATCAGATAGGTACACTATTTCATGAATACACTTTATTTTATTTTGTCTTTAGAAAGGTTTTTAAAATGGCTGTTATAGTGTTTGACAGGGAAACTGACATTTGTTTTTTCACTAATGTTTTTTCCTTTGCAACATAGTTATTTCTCTGATACAGTAGCCAAAAAGGTTTGAAGTACTGTGTAGATATTTTTACATCATTAATAATAGCACTGTAGTTATGCAAAGGGCACTCTAGTTTACCATTTTGATCTTCTTCCTGAAGGTTAATGCCAGTAGTGCTTTATAAACTGTAGTTTAAAAGACAGAATGAAAAATTCCTTCTCCATATGCATATACATGTACTGCAGAAACCTGTATGCTGATCTTGTCTTTGTGTTGAAAAACAGACATCTGCTGAGCCTGCAATAACAGCCTTACAGAGGATGAGTCATTCTATTTTTACACTGAGGGAAGCAAAGTCCTGGTGGACAAGGAGGTCCGGGGGTGTTCTCCTTCTTGGTTCACTGGGGTCTATTTTGGTGGTGCCTAACACAGTGGGTGTTCCTCTAGCCCCACAGAGCCCTGGTCAGAGGAGCAAATGGACATCAATCCAGAGCAGTGTCTGTACTTGCATCTGTATAAGTGCAAAAGACAGCATGCAGCTTACTCACACTCAACTGCCCATTTTTATCATTCGTTTTATATTTACCCATTCTTGTTGCTAAACCAACAAGCTTGAGTCCTTCCTTTCTCAAATCTTGTCTCCTCCCAAATAAACAACCCACACCTAATTATTTTTCCCCCATTGGTCCTTGTTTTGCTATCTCTATACCCAGATTTGGTATTTCTGGTATTATTACCATTCTTTTATGACATGACATGACATGACATGACATGACATGACATGACATGACATGACATGACATGACATGACATGACATGACATGACAGAAGTGTGTTATACATAGACATAGATGCCATGGGCCTTGTGACATTTACCTCCCCTAAAGCCCCCAGTGTTTATCTCTAATTATCATGGAAATTTAGCTGTCTCTTACATAATTGACCCTTAACCACCTGTAAAACCAAGTCATCCCTCACTTCTTTAGCTGTGCCTTTTGCATAGATATAAAAGGTTTCTCTCTCATTTGCTAGATTTAGCAATTTCTCATGTCTAGTAGTTTCCTCAGTTAGACAATCTTAACTGTTTGCCTACCCTAACACTGATGTTAATACTTTCTTCTTGTAGTAGCTACACATGTACTATATATGTCACATGTTCCTTGGCTCTGTTGCTATAATTTGACATTAATAAGCCATGGATACTTAATATTGTTTACAGAAAACTTATTCATCTGCTCTGCTTCTAAAATTGGCTTCTCACCGTGATCAGTGGACATTTTCTATGCTGTATCCAAGATCAAGTAAGCATAATCTTGCCAGTGATACTGGGAATACCTTTTATATCTAAGAAATTCCACAATAACTAGAGCTAAATTTTTGTCTTTTAGCAGTACTATTTAGAGACTGGAGTTCTTTCATCTTGCTAGAACTGTCAGCAGAAAATTCAGAAATACATTATGAATCACATGACTTGTCAGATTGTGCTTTTGTAGCACAGGGAGTAAGTGAAGGTCTCTCGTAAGTAAGTTAGCTCTGTGAAATATTCAGGAAATTTTTTTTTATTTTTAAAATAAGGGAAAATTTTCTACAAAAAAGGATCCCCATAACCTTAAGAAACTGCTTTAAAACCAACAAGGATAAGGAAACTGAGGAAGGGAATTGTATATAGTATGTCTGCTTTTGTTTTATTAGAACATTTAATGATACCTTAAGTAAAGCAATCCTGTAAATAAACCCATTCTATTTACTTCTTGTGATTAATATGTAGCTCTTATCTGTACCTGAGGAATCAAATGGTAGAATAAAGCAAAAGATGGTCTTGGGAAAGCATTGTAAGTTCACAGGATAGTGTTAAGGGAAGACGGAATAACAAAGCATATATTTAGGGTAGAATTGACATAGTTAATGAGGTAAATGCTTTTTTACTTGAAATGGTCCCTTAAAGGCTGCCTCTAGTTCTCCAGTAACCTCTGAATTCTTCCATTGTCTCTGTAGGATCCAACTTCTGTCAATACTTACAGTATGTTCTGCAGCACCATAACAATGTCAGTCTGTGAGACAGCTTGCACAAATTGAATGATTTATTTTTTTGAACAAAAGCATTTGACAGAAAACGTATTGAAAAATATTTATATGTATACCTGACACTCTAAATAGTTGCTGTTTTTCTCAATGGGGAAACATGCCAATCTTCAAACCCTGAAGACTTTTGCGTAGTAGTATATTGACCATCAAATCTTTTAGACTTCTGCTCTATTCTTAATAAGATAGTTGGCTGGTGCAGTTCCAGGGGGGGGGGGGGGGGGGGGGGGGGGGGGGGGG
>JANZLQ010000079.1:6401660-6414530 GCA_026212715.1 Elanus axillaris | reverse complement strand
GAAGGTGTTGTGAGATCTGGTTTTATTTCTCATTACCCTACTCTGTTTTGATTTGTAATAAATTAAGTTAATTTTCCGCAAGCCGAGTCTGTTTTGCCTGTGATGGTGATTAGTGAATGATCTCTCCTGTCCTTATCTTGATCCACAAGCACTTTGTTATATTTTTTTCTCTCTCCCCTGTCCAGTGAAGAGGGAGGAGTGATAGAACAGCTTTGGTGGGCACCTGGCGTCCAGCCATGGTCAACCCACCACACTTTGTCATCAAAACCAGCTGTGATCATTCATTTAGCAACTAAGATCAACATTAGGGTTAACCTGGAGTAGAGATGTCTCTGAGACTGCAGTACTGGCTAAACACTAGTAGTTACCAATGACAGAACTAACTGCAAGTCATTGGTGTTAACTAGTGTGGTATGAACCTTTTTTCCAGAATAAGAGTCTGACCAAGCTAGTGGATACTTTTAGAGCCATTAAGCATTTTTCTAAGCATATTTCAGGAAGTGCTCAGCATGCTGTGATGCTACAAATGAGATACAGCTTTGTGTTGCTGTGTTTCAGAAGAAACCTGTTATGAGCATCCTTCATCTGGATTATGCCAACTTTGGTTTGCCAGAAGGACAAATTTGTATGCCCCCTCCTTCTGGATTTACTTATCCTTCCATACTTTAGTGCTTCAGAAAAAGTTTCTCCTTGCCCCTTCACCTGCTCATCCTTGTGAACTGCATCTTCCATAAACTCATATGGTTGAGCCTATTTGAAATTTTCTCAGGATGAATGGAAATGTATAAGATAAAGTGTCTTTTAGTTGAAGACATAGCTTAAATGTTGGGGACGATAGAGAAAAATAACTGGTGACATTGATAAGGGGCCAAGATTTCAGAAAAGCAAGGATGTTATGGAATTATTTTATTACCTTTGAACCCTGAGAGCTTTAAAGCTCCATTGCGTTCCCCCTAGACCAATTCCTGCCTACTTCTCTGTCCTATATTTTACAAAATAGAAAAGAACTTAGACACTATTTCTGTCAAACTTTAGTTTTGTGAAGGTCTTTTGAAACTCTTAACTTTCAAAATAAAGGCAAACTCTTAAGTAGGTCTTATAAATTATGGTTGGTGGAATTTCTCAAATAATGTAGATACAAAATGTATCTCAGGTTCTTTTCATTCATTTTAATGAGTGTAATGAAAAGATAATATACACTGAAATGCACTGCTCAAACTGAGCAAGGAGTAGTATAGAATAAAATAGCTCCTGTTGCCCCTTAGGACTGCAACACATTAAGCTTTTGTTATCACTATGTGCTTTACTGGTAAGTGTTATGCGCTGCATTTATAATTTAATTCCTAACTGAGCTGATTCAATGGCTTTGAATCCTTTCAGATTCTTAAGGAAAAGTTTTCTAAAAGAAGGAATAAGAAACAATCAGATGGTTCAATTACCTGAAAACAGTTTTACTACATTATAAGAAGTTCTCAACTGGTATAAATCAACATAACATCAAAGTCAATGGAGCATAGCATTTTATATGAGCAGAGTATTTGGCCCAATACTTGCATGTTAATTCTCTTAAGTGTTTTGCACATGGAAGTTCTGGTTCCTAATGAGGTATTCCAGATGCAATGGTATCACATGTTATAATGATTTGCTGTTGACTTGTGCTGTTCTCTTTTCACATTGTTTATGATTTTCACAGGTTTCAGCATGTCAATTTTCTGTGAAATTTAACATTTATTTAACATTTTATCACTCTCTTAAACTGTAACCCTTGACAATGAATTGCAATTCTGGTATTCCCCAGTGAATCCATTGGAGACAGAAGTCAGAATTAAACCTGTTTTTTCCTCTGTTGTGGCCTACAGCATGAAGAAGGAAAAGTGCAGTCTAGCCAAAATGGGAGATGAGAATTTAATCATTTGCACATATATGTCCAATATTATTATCAATTAATAATGAGAGGCAGAGGATGTCAACCTTCTTAAACAGGCGAAACATATGAATCTCAGACTTACAGTCCAATTATTTCATGAAATGTAATGTCTATTTCTGGTATGGTAACTTACAAACTAATTGACAGGCTGTTTATAGTAAGAGCCTGGATCTTTTAAATGGTGATGGTAACTGCAGTCATTTCAGGACCACTGATTTGGACTCAGGTGCCCACATTTTGCCTCAGATTGTTATTAGATCTGAATGCTGCACTTTGTCTTCTTTTTTAGGATGGTGTTCAAGTAAAAATAATTACTAATGTTGCCAGGAAGCACCTACTCTGCAAATATTGAATTATGTCTTGAGAATTTTTTGTGCCAAGCAATATAACATGCTCTTAAGCTGCAATGCTTCAATGTCACCCAAAATGTTTTATTGTGCTAGAAATGTGCTATCCCTTTAAACCAAGTCAAGTGGGAACTGAGGGGATAAAGGGCTCTGCAGCAAAATCGCAACGGTTGCCTTAATCTTACATTTCATGGACCTGTCAATAAAGGTTAGTGACATATTTCTACTTTATTTCATGACATGACCAGCAATGCCATTACATCTCCTAGTAACACTTTAAATTAGGATTCTCAAATAAAGCTCTAATCCTTTGAAGCTGACATTTTCCAGACTGTCAGCCAAGCGGATACTTAGGAGGATGTGTATATAGCTCCTGGGCCACTATTTTCCCCTTTGAAGTATGTTTTAAGGCTACTGTTGATTTCAGTAAAAGTTCAATAAACTAAATGTCTGCATTATTGAAAGGTTAATTAAAATATAGCAAATTGTTATTATATTTTCATCGCAGCATGACTGCTTCTGAATCTGTTCTGTTCACATCTTAAGTTATAGAAATGACACATCTACACTACCTGATTGTTATTGTTAATACATATCAAACTTTTTTTGTTATTAGTTTCCAATATGTATTTCTGGAAGAAGGTTATCTAGTTTTCTACTCTTTTGAGTTGGGTTGATTTTCAAAATAAATGAAATATTTCTTTTATTATAGCTCACTTTTTGAATAGAAGATTCTAACTTTTCAGTTTTATAAATATTGTCTATGATTCTGGTTTGATATTTTCTGGTCTACCAATAGTTTTAGACTTTAAAACATTTGGGTTCTATAAACATATTTGTTATAGTTCCCTCGTTGGTTTTTTTTTCCACATCATGTAATTAGAGATGTGGTGGTGCTAGCAGATTTTTCATAGATGATATGGTCACTCACTTTAACAAAGCATGATAAAAAGGCATAACTACTCATAGGTGAATGTGACTAATGTTTAAAAGACATCCTATGGTTAAACAAAGGGAATGAAATATTTTTCAGAAAGTTGAAGAATGCTGCACTTGCTGCACTTACTGCACACTGTGAGCTGAGCATTGGTAAAGCGAAATGGATCACTACTATGAACACTTGATGCTGTGAAGCATAGTACAAAGACAATGGAATCATAAAAATGGTGCTTAGAAGGAACCGATGGAGGTCACCTAGTCAAATACACCACTCACAGTAGGTATATTGTTGGCACTGGATCAGGTCTGGCGAGGATTTTTCTTGCTATGTCTTGAAAATCTTCAGGGACAGAAATTTTGCAAGCCTTTTCATAATCTCCTCCAGTACTGTCATACCTCCTTAGTGAAGTGAAGGTTGTTTTTTTTTATCTAATGCATGGTCTTGTATGCCCAAAGATACCAAACCAGAGATGACTTTACCCATTAGGAAACTAGGTTTTAGAAATGTTTGTCAGCATTAGTGTCTTTTAACTGTCTTCCACTTGCATATAAGCTGTGACTGGAAAGCAATACATGCAAGTTCACATACCCAAAGTAGTATGCTCTTTTCTAGCCTAGGGTTTATTAGCCTCACTGTGGAGTGGTTTTCTATTGCCTTGATCTCAAATGCACGCATGTAAGTTAATGTATATGACTTGGATTATCCTCTGCTTCTTTATGAAACCAGCATCAAAGCATACATTCAACTGGAGCTCAATTCAGCTTTCAGCCCTGTCTTAGAGAGAAGAATCCATGCCACAAATGACACTGTTAGTCCTGCAATTAAACCCAGACTAATGATTTCACAGAGTCCAGAGGATGCATATCAGTAGATATTTTTTTCTCATTAGGTGGGTAACCAATAGGTGAAAGATGCTGGTAAGAAAGGCAACATAGAACCTTGAATTGCCATTTTCTCAATCTCTCTCTGTAGGTGGATCTAGAGATCTTCCAGAGGAGACATAGCTTACACTGATAAGGGGTATTAGAGGTTTTGTGGTTTTTTTTTAATTTAGCTTTGATGTTATAACCAGGGTCTGAATGTGTAAAAGACATTTCTGCCTTTATTGAAGGATTAAAAAAATCTCCTAACTTCAGAAGAATCAGGATTTCTCTGTCACAGCAAATTCACAAGAAAATGCAGAAATCACAGGTAATAGAAAAACAAACAGTACAAACATTGTAATATATAACATTGCATGTGGAAATTTTTATACTGTAGGTATTACTTTCCAGTCTGCAAGGCTTTTCATACAGTGCTTTGGAATAGTAAAGGTATAGAAGCGAGCCAAACCATCACCCACAGACACTGTGTTAAGAAGAGACCACCACCCAAAGGGAAGCTCTGGAGGCAGTGAGGCATTGCTGGAATTGATTCTTTCTTTGGAATTGAAGTGCTTGCTTCTAGCTTGAAAATGGCACTAACTTTTGTTCAGGATTCATAATCCAAGACTCTCACATGTTCTTAACGTTTTTCCTTTACATGATGGACAGCTGTCACTTCTTATTTTTGAAAGATGTCATTCCTTCCTTTAAAGGCATTAACAGTCCTTTCAACCAGGAGATAGGGCTAAGATTTTCCCCTTTCCATATTTAATCACAAAGCTGCAGGATTATGCTTGTATTTGCTTTCTGTTAGTAAAGACAAAGCAAGCTCTAATAGCTCAGTGGAAAATATAGCAGTTTCAACAAAAAGTTTTGAATCTGTTCTTCTTTCAGAAAAACTCTAGGCTTGGAGGGGAGACAAGTTTTCATGTGACTAGAAGTATGAGCTGAAATAGATGTTCTTTAATCAATAAATTACAGGCCGAGAAAGCTGTGTTTGAAGTTTCTTGTGGACATGCCATAACAGATAACAGATTCTTACATTTGATATTTAATCACTTATGCTGTTGAAGATATAGTCGATATGAAATGCTGGTAAATGACATTTATACTCTTTTAACTTAAACAAAATACATTGGTTTTTTATCCATTTCACACAGCCTGGCTGGGGCAATGAGCAGGTGAATGAACCCATACCTGTATTTATCGTAAGACCCTTGAAAATGTATTATAATGTTATTAAATGGGAGCAAACTGTTATGATATGTTGCTGAATGTACAAAAAGAAATGTGGGAATAAGGAATATATAAACAAAATTTTGGTTTTAAGTATTTAACATAGAAACTAGATCATGGCAGGAAAATGGCAGTATGTGACAATCTTCCTAATCTAGTAGTCTTACATGTTACCAAATATACTTACTGGAAAATATCAATTGCTCCTCCTTACATTCTTGTGTTTCTGCTATACTAAACAAATCTGGACCTGATCTGTACATATGTGTGTATATATACATATATATATATATATATATATAAACTAAAAATACCCCTTAGGAGATCTTATAATTATTTTCCTGAAAACAAAAAGTAACTTCTAACAGCTTCTTCCTTGAAATAGCAACTAACCAATCTAGTTCACTTCTAGAAGCAAGTAGATAAAATCACTAAATCCCTTAAAAAATGTGCAAAATAAGAACATGACCCTGTTTTCTATACAATAGGTGAATGCTACAGAGCTATCATTTTCATTGTGATCACTATGAGCAGTGGGAAGTTTTATGAAAAGTACTGTGTTCCATTAAAAATTTTTTTTAAATCTCTCAGTAATGCAAGTTTAGGCTGGGCAGATACAGCCTGCAAAAAAAGGAAAAATTGAAAGTAAATTTGAAAATCACTTTGTGAAATTTCACACAATAAAACAGCAGGGAGGATGTCCTTAATTTTCATTTTGTTGAATGTTTATATCAGTGACTTCAGTGGTTTATGTGTCATTCTCTCTGCAAAATGTGCTTTTTAAGAACATATGTGACTTTGGGGTACAGGTTTAATGGAATATTGAGATAGGTCTTAATTTCCATAACAGGTCTAGGCAACGGGACTGTTATTTGGGTTTTTCTTTTTGCTTTTGATTATATTTGGGAGGGTCCTTAAAGTTTATAAATACTTAACAATTGAACAATCGCTTTCCTCTTGTTTCTCATCAAGTTTTATAGATGAAAGCACATTACCAGCCCAGTGCTGAAGATATGTGTATTGATCTCACACAGGAAGCTGTTTATGAAGAGAGGGAGTTAAGGCTTGAATTTAAGGGGCATGGGCGGGGGTGGCAGAATGCAATCCTTTAAAATGAAATTAGATCAAGACTCATGTTAAAAATGGCAAGGAGAGAAAATACTTAATGTTTTCCATATTAAATGTTGATACGCACCATTTCTGTGCAGTAGTTGTTACGCTGGGTATAGCAGGGGACAGGAAGATAAGTTTGTACAGTTTTGTCACCGGATTGCTTGGACGTGCCTAATGGGCAAATCCATTTGATGAATTGTAGCATGCTGTTCCTAGGACAACTGCCATTCATCTGTGTGGGCTTAGCAATCAGAGCAGGCAATGGACAGGACTGAAGGTGGTGTTTGGTGTTCCCAGGTGAAATCCAGAGTTTGAAGAAAAGTGTCAGAACATGCTAGGAGCATAAAGAAAAATATACACACCTAGATAGAGGATTGGTGTAAACTGCTTTTAAAAATAAAGGAAAACAAAGGGAAAATAAACACAGAAAAGACACAGTAAATGTCACATATTTCACTTAAAGATCTGTCATATGGCAGGACTTTGAGAAATATATAGGAGTAATTAAACAGCATGAAGAGAAATTAAATACACAGATTGACGTTGTAGGGGATTGCAGGCTGCAGGCTGCCCATGGCTGGCTGGGAGCAGAGTGTCCTGCAACACATCTGCAGGTAACATCTGCAGGATTGCAGCCATATGCAAGATGTGTCATTATTCATGTGAAGCTGGAACTGCTTAGCTCCATGTCCATGATCCCCAATCTTCCATATCATTTGGTCTGGCTTCAGGATATCAGGAGAGATTTCCTCTTGCAAAATATTTCACTCTGTTCATCTTTGTGAACTACCAGTGCACAGTTCTGGCTCCTAGTATTATAGATGTCTGTAGATGTTTTAGAAATTGTTCTGATGGCTTCAGCAGATTTTTCTAATGTGTATTCAGTTAGGTCCAGAACTTTTAAAAATGCCTCAATCAATTTTAAAACAATACAGTTGTGAAGTTCTGCAGCCCTTCAAAGTAGAAAAGCAGTTTAAAAACAAACGTGGATCTCAAGAATTAAAGTTTTGTATAAGTAGATTTGGCAATTATACAATATATTGTTCAGTTCATAATATTACAATACTTCCAGAGTCATCTTTTGGGTTCATAGTTCCTCCAAAAAATATTTTATATAACCCCACCATATTTGCAAGCCTTTGATCTTTACATTGTCCTAATTTTCTGAAATTACTAAGACCTAATGTAACAGTTAAGCAACTTCTGACTCAGGATACTTGAACATTTCATGCCTAAAGTGCAGAGCTTGATCATTCAGCTTATTAATAAAGAGGCAAGTCAAGGCAAGACCTGTGTTAAGGTCAGAAACTGCTTAGGTGATCTGTATGTTATACAAAGGCTTTAAAGAAAGTAAACAAACTTTCACATGAAGCAATACAAAATAGTAAGCTTCTGTGTGCTAATAAAATGTGAAGTGAAAATAAAATGCTAAACAATGGCATTTTTATGTACTAGAGAATTTGTACACCAGCATATATTGCAGTAAATATTATGCAAAAAAAAATCCAGACAATTCTGAGAATTTTCACATTTGTTTATGTATAGTAGGTGCTTTTAAGAAACATGGTATCTCAGATTTTTAAAATGCTTTTTTCAAATACTGGAAGGCAACTTCAGATAAAATATAGTCAATTTTTTGTGAAACCTAAGTGGCCTCTAAGTTAGAGAAACATATAGCATAGATACATAAAACACCAAGATTTTTGTGAACTAGTAATTTACATCAGCAAACTGGTTGGAAACACAAGTCTATGAGAGAAATGTACTGTCTGTGTATGAAATGTGAAACTGCTAAATGTGAAATGAAATTTTACAGAACTGCTATGGTGTAATTCTATGTAGAAAGTATCCGGCTGAAATGTCAATTAACCCCCATTTTTCTGACAAAAAAAAAGAGTAAAATTAAAAATAATTTCATGAAGCTTCCAAGAAAAGTACAGAAACTGCAGCAAAGCCATATGTGATGGATTAATATGTATGTGTTTTCTTGAACTCTAAGCCTGCTATCTGATAACATGAAGGTATTACATTTAGTTTCATTAACTTTGTTTACTGTTTTGTGTCCTAAGTAAATTTGTCTGTATTATCAAAGAAAAGACTGTATAATTATGCCACCAGGATGTGACGTACTGGTTTGGATGGTCAATTTCTGTTTTACAAATAATTCTTTTCTGCAAGAAATCTAAATAAACATATGGTGATTAAATGACCCACGTAATCCTTTACAGAGATCAACTGATGCATCACAAAGTGATGCCACAATAACATATTATTTATAAACAAACATAAACCTCACGTGTTTTGTTTTGTTTTGTTTCTTTATGTCTTTAATATGTCAATAATAGTTCAACTTCTGTTCTCAGAAAGTAATTTTTTGAGGAAGTACCCTTCAGGTGATTTCATTTTACTGGAGCTAAGCCATAAAAGAAACCATATTCACTTTCTCATGTGCTTTGCTAGATGGTGCTAAATATTTTTGTCTTTAAGGCTTTTTCAGTTGCTAGTTTTTCCATCTTACACAATAACTAACTTTATATTGAAATTTAAATCATATTCCGTTTGTTTTCTTCTTCGCATTGCAGCAACAGACTTGTTTGTCTTGCATTGTCTAAACATAGATCACAATGAATATTCCACAGCTATGATTTGTTTAAGACAAATATTCCTGAATTTGCAAGTTCATCTTGTCTAAATGATAGAAGCCAGACCCATGTTCTCCACACGGTCTGCCTAATTGACGTGCATGGCTGGTCAGCAGTGGAGATATATTCTCCCTTTCTCCTTTGAGAATTTTTCAGGCCAGGGGAGTCCAGAAGGTTTTCCATTGGCATAAAAAGTTGAAATTAGGACATTAATTGCATATGGAGATATAATTGCACTTGTCAATGTGTTAAGTTCCAAGAAATGAGGGCAGAAAAAAACCCCACCAAACAGAAGTAGAGAAAAAACTTAAAGTTCAATTGGAAAGAATTTGAATAATGAAAGGTGGTAGAAGTGTACTTACTGGGAAAAGAGGTTTTGACACATTATTCTGAGATCTTGATTCAGCGGAAAGAGATGTATATCTTCAAAAAAACCATGGCTCTGTGCTTACACATTGTGAAAAGAAATGAAAGATTTCAGAGGGAAAGTTTGTTTTGAAATGCATTTGAAATTCTTACATTAATTTCTTTTGTTCCTTATACATTTGCATAAACGTGGTTAGGGAGAATTTAGAACTCTGTTGGATGTAAATTAGACATATTGGAAATATGTTGATTTTCAGATATACCCCATCACCCAGAAAAATTATAATGAGTGCTTGTGATTAAAGGAAATGTGAAGAGCTTTTGCTCATTTAGAATATTAGGATTGGCTGTGGTTGCTAATGAAGTGCAAAATGAAATTCTAGTAATTATGTAAATAAGGGCACGAATAAATCTAGAGATATTGCTGGACTTCCAGGGAAAAGATAAACAATTTTGAAACTATCAGTGGATAGCTCTATAAAATAATGGGTTTTGTTTGTCTTGTACTGAGGTGTATCTTGTCTGGATATGGTTTCAAAAATACAAAAAACTCAAACAACCACTGAATTTGCTGGCCATGATAATCTAACAGGCAAGCAATAGTAGTTTGCTGCATCATTAATATAGTCTGACATCTTCATTGTTGAAGGTAGGGAAAATTACATCTTGATGATGAGTAGTTAGAAATTTATCTTAAATGAGAGAGAAGAATTAATGATTTCAGTAAGAGAGAGTCTCTACAGTTTCTCCAGTAATCTTGATGGAGAATAGCTGAGTTTGCTTGGTAATACATGACCCTTTGCACAAAATAAGAAATGTATGATGTTTCTTTTTCTGAAACTAGTAGACAAGTATTTCCGAAGTACAAAACCTTAAAAAATAGATGAAAATGTGTACATCTTTTCAGTAATATTATTACCATGATCCTTCAGTGTTTACCACCATTTACATTTCAATAGGTTGCAAATACCTTTGACAAAGGGAAAGGTTCTGAAGGGCTAGAGCGAAAGTGCTATGCTTCAGACATATACAATTTAAATCATAACAAGCAGTGATATTTGGTTGAAGAAAGACTGCTGAAGGAAAGGATAGGGTTATCTTAAACCAAGCTAAGCAAGTAAATTTAAAAAGAATAGATAGGAATGATTTATTTTCTTACTTTAAACCCATAATACTGTTTTTTATTGCTTTCATCTGTATTTTTTATAACAAAATAAAATGCAAAGAATAAAAATATTCAACTAAATATGTTTAGTTCTATTGTAAATTATTGTAGGGAGAGAACAATCAAATGAAATCTTTGCACTGATCATACAATGATTCCCTTATGCTTTTCCACATTAATTAAACTGTAGCAGTAATAGAACTGAAAGTTTTAACCAATTGTTCCAAACTCTTAATTTTTAAGTTGACAGTTTGCTGGCATGTTCAAACCTCAGGTTTGACCATTCAAATCACAACAAATAGTATGGAAACACTTGTTTTATGTTGCTAATACAAAAAAAAATAAATATTCATAGTTTTTTGAAGTACTATCTGAAAGTTATATGTTGCATCCCCTTTGTCTTAGTACTGTTCATTTCTTTGTGTTTGCATGTACAATAACAAAGATAGCTAGCATGTTAAACTGGCAACTGAAGTTCTGCTCTCATTGGTTTTGTCTGACCTTGAATAATTCCTCTTGCAATCTACCCACTTGCAAAATCTAGAAGCTTATGTTGCCAGCAGTTTTACCTATATGCTTGCATATAAAGATCAACCCAACTGTTTCTGGGTATATGGTAGTTGAATATTCTTGGCATTCCTGATCTAAAACATGATAGTGAAAAGTTAGTATCTCTTTTAATGAAGGTCTATGACCATAGAATAACAAAGAGAGAAAATAATGATTAGATTTATCGCTCCAAATCTCTGGATCCATCTTCTGGGATATCATAAAGGGGTAGGATGGAAGAATAGTGTGAGTTTCATGGAAGACTTTGGAAGTAAACTTTGAATCTTCTTTTTCTAAGTCCATATAAAACACTGTTTACAACCAACTGCAATACTTTCAGAGTCATTAATAACAGGTTCATATGTTTTCTTATGATGACTACTTAGAGGATATGAAATCTATATCTTAACTTCAACCATCTGTTAAGGTGATGAAAAACTAATAGAAGGCTACAAATTTATCTCACATAGAACTGTGCTTGTTCCTGGAAGAAAACGAGAAAAACTTACTTCAAACATTTAAAAAATGCTCTTGCAGAAAAAAATAAACCTTTTGTGAAATCTCTGCCTTCTAATGGAAATGTCTCTACCCTCTTTTATTGCCCTTACTAACTCTCCATTAGCCCTCTTAAAATAGTAATTGCATGCATATATTGGACTCACTTATCTTTTCAAAGCCCTTTAGAAATGTGACTGTACTTTGTTTCACTTTAAAAATTCCTGGTATCACCACATTTTATGTAATTTCATCAATGAGCATGGCTTCTTACCTAGAATGTCATATCTGCACTAGCTTAATTCTAAAGAAGGACTTGATGCCTGATTGCAGATATTCTGTGTATTTACGGATTCATTTCAATATTTACCTTGTATTATTTCCCTTAAGTTCCTAATTTGTTTTCCAAAACCACTTCTGTTCCTATTGATGGTGCAGACATGCCAGACTATAGCAATAGTGATAAATGGTGTTGATGCCTTAGGGTGATACCTAAGTAAATTAGCTGGTAAAGCTAAACTGTTCAGTTTCAGGTTTTAATACTGTTTTGTAACACTGGCTTTTCATTCACCACTGAACTGGCTTTGCTTACTTTGTAATTTAATTATTCTTCACAGGGTAATGAAAATTTAGAAATGTATAAGGAAGACAAATGTAGTTTACAACTGAAGCTAAGTAAGAACAAGATAGCTAAAGAGTAATCCAGGGAGCTTTGAACTATGGAAAGCAGTTTAAAAGCTTTTAGAATGTGCACTCCTTAGAAACATCTTTTTGCCTGGAGGATTCAAATAGTTCTATATTTTAAGATGCTGTCATGGTATAAGCCCAACTATCAGATAAACACCAGGCAGCTGCTCACTCACTCCTCCCCCCACCCTGTGGTGGGATGGAGAGAAGAACTGAAAACAATTAAAAGACATGGGTTGAGATAAGAACAGTTTAATAATTGAAATAAACCCAACAACAACAACAATAATAGTAATGAAAAGAAACATAACAAAAAGGGTGAAATATAACCCAAGAAAAACAAGTGATGCACAATGTAATTGCTCACCACCCATTGACTGATGTTCAGCCAGTCCCTGAGCAGCGATCCACCCCTCCTGGCCAACCTCCCCCCAGTTTATATACTGAGCATGACGTCCCATGTCCTGGAATACCCCTTTGGCCAGTTTGGGTCAGCTGCCCTGGCTGTGTCCCCTCCCAACTTCTTGTGCCCCTCCAGCC
>JANZLQ010000079.1:6390445-6401560 GCA_026212715.1 Elanus axillaris | reverse complement strand
CTGTGTCCCCTCCCAACTTCTTGTGCCCCTCCAGCCTTCTCACTGGCTGGGCATGAGAAGCTGAAAAATCCTTGACTCAGTCTAAAAATTCCTTCGCAACACCTGAAAACATCAGTGTGTTATCAACATTCTTATCCTAAATCCAAGACATAGCACCGTACCAGCTACTAAGAAGACAATTACCTCTATCCCAGCCAAAACCAGGACAGATACACAGCTTATTAAGCCATAAGCCATTAGGACAAGAGGAAATGGCCTCAGGTTGCGCCAGGGGAGGTTTAGATTGGATATGAGGAAAAACTTCTTTATTGAAAGGGTTGTCAGGCATTGGAACAGGCTGCCCAGGGAAGTGGTAGTGTCACCATTGCTGGAGGTATTGGTATTAAAAAAATGCATAGACAAGGCACTTCAGGACACAGTTTAGTAGTCATGGTTGATGGTTGGACTCGATGATCTTAAAGGTCTTTTCCAACCTAAACGATTCTATGTTTCTATAATTCTAACATCCTTCTTATTCCATATCTTCCCTTAGAATGTCAATATTGGACGTGCAGCAGAGAATAGAGGAAGAAGATATTCAGGAAATGTTTCTTACCATCTAGAGAACTGCTGAAACAGAAGTGCTGTCTTTAAGTTAATAAGAATTTCCAGACCTTTCACATGTGATTTTTTTTAAACCACGGCCTCCAAGTTTACATGAACAAGTTTACATTAACTCTTCCTGGAGCTAAGGCCAGCACAAATCTGTGCATAAATGCTGTTTCATGGATATGAAAACATTCTCATGGCTAATGTGCTTCTTAAGTTGTTTACCTGTTTATTCCTCCATTAATTTTAAAGATCATTTTATGAAACTCCTGGCATCTTGATTTTACTTGGTTTCTTGGCAGAATAGAGAGGAAGCTTTCAAAGATGCATGAAAAATACATTTTTTTACCTGCATGCTGTACCACATAGATACATCTAATGTCCAGTCACATGTTTTTCATCTTTTTTGTCTCACTTGCTGCCTGCATTTGTTCATCCATTTGTATCTCCTTCTGTGTGTCTGAGACAACCTTTCTCTTCCAGCCTGCCAATGATGGTTATCTTCTCAATCCTCCTAAAATCCCTACTTTCCTGCAATAAATAAAATGTTTTACCCTTTAGTTATATAACTTTATCTGAACACCAGGAAATACATGCAGTTCAATCATGCATATCTATAATCTCTTGTCTGTCACTGTTATCATTTTAAATACTGAAATAACTCTTTTAAAATAGAACAGGTTAGAAATTTTCACATTTCAGTTAATTTCACATATTAACTTATGGGTTATTTAGCTTATTTGTTGCAAATGGTCAACGGTTTTATTTTTCCTTTTAGAATTTTGTTTAGTAGTGCTGGAAAATATATTTTGATCGATTCATGTAAAAAATAAGATTGTAATTCAAATCCATTTACCCTGAAAGATATGGATTTCTTTTTATCTAAATGGCTTGAAGTAGTATTCTTAGACAAGGTAGTTTGAGAAAATCCATCACATTTCATCATCAAATTTCACCTAATGAAATTAGGATTTTCCATGGGGAAAGGAAATGCTTTAATTCGAAACACTCATATGCGAGTTGATAATTTTTATTTTGAACTCGCAGTTTAAAAACAGGTAATTAAATGTTTTAATTTAATTGAAAGTTTCAGGGTTTTTTTACTGTTATTTTTTTGTTGTTAAGTAATGTTTACTGTAAATCATTATTATATAATAATTAATATACGGACTTTTTATTGGAGAAAACCTAAATCTTTTAGTCAACTGTATTTGTTCCTTCATTAATCCAAATCCTGTCTTCTGAGAAATTTTATTTCAGGTAAGTAGGTCATACAAAAGTCTTTGGTTGACAAAAAAATAACTGAGAAACAAAACAATGCTAATTACAGGTGCAGGTTAAATAAATCCTCAATTATTTTTCTATCAAATAAAACCTATAACATTATGAAGGAATCACAACTCATTAGCCAACAGCTGCTTAACTCAAGTAACTTATCAGAGGTACCTCTGGCCTTGGAGATATCTTGTGCTTAATTGTCTTAGCAGCCGAGCCCTATGACCAGGCAGTGGCAGGGTATGCCTTTCCAGGAAAGATTTGAGAAAGATTTAGTTTACTCTCTCTGATCATATGAATTTTTGAACATAAAATACAATGAAATATCAGTGAGTCTATGATTTAAAAGTGTCTTATAAGCAGGCAAATCTGTAAAGAAAATTTCACTGTGGGTTATCTTGAATTAGAAGAAATGTATGAGCAGCATAAGTGGAAAGAAATCAGTGAATGAAATACATCTTTTAAGGACTAGTAAGGGTAAATTTTTAAATCTTATTTGTCAGTTTTTTACATTGGTGCTATGAAAGGGAAATTTGAAGTAGGTGCCATAAAAATAAACATATATATGTAGAATAGAGTAATAAGCATGCCAGCGTAATGCATGTAGACTAAAATGAGTTGTCAAAAGTGTGACCATGAGGGTCAACAAAAGCAAACGGCAAATTATTTCTAAAAATGCTTTTCCATTCCACTCGCTTGTTAGGGTAAGGTCAACTGTTTTTTGTAGTCCCTTGAAATGGGACTTATTGTCTCTATGATAAGTCGTTAACACTCAGAGATTCAACATCTTAGTCTGGTTAGGAATGATACAGTAAAGCACTCCTGTGAGTGGAATATTGATACTGCTCTATCTGAGACAACAGTTTTGAATCCTACTTAGGAAGTCTGCTAAATCTGTGATAGTTTTGAATATTTTGTATGAGAAGCAGCATCAGATATGTATTACAAACTCCTCTGGATTTCATACTGTGTTTTGCTTTCTTTGTGTCCTGTACATGAGATTATTTGATAACTCCTTGGTGGGCATAAAATATCATATCTCTGACTTAGCAAAAAATCAGGAGAGTTCTTATTTGTTTCTGATTAATTTTCTTGTATCTCTTACTGAGCTCTCTTTAGACTTTAGTCAAGTTTTGAGCTCTCTTGGTTAAATCCAGAAATCACTTACCTAACCACAGGTGTCTAGTGTCATTTTAAGCGTTGTAGGATGTTCTACTGAACCTCCAGCTAGTCCTCCAAAGAAGTTTAGCTCTTAAAGGCATCCTGTGTCATAACCATCAACTCCCCTGTGGCAGGTCGTAATCCCATCTTGATAAACTACACCACTTCAAATGACTCTAAGTGAATATATGTAGGCAGTCCTACCCTATCTCTCTATCTCCTGGCACAGGGCTGTAAGAAAGTGTTTCTGTCCAGCTGACATCTAGAACTGGAGTGTCCTGTGTTTGTTTCTCTTGTGGACAGAGTTTTCCTTAAAATATAAATACCAAGAAGGTACCTATTTTATGCTCACCAAAAGACTTGAGAGGAAAAACCATGTGTGTGTGTGCATTTTGGTGTGACTATTAAAATAAAGCACAGTTATTTTTGCAGTTTTGTCTCAGTACCTCTATCTCAGTCTCTTTTTCAACTCTGGAAGATTAAAAGATTAAAAAAATCATGTTATTGTATCCAGTGTCTCAGAAAGAATGAACTTATTTTTCAAAAACATCAAATGACAGGTCAGCCATTTCATCTTTGCAGTAAGTCATAGAAATTTGGGAAGGAGGGTACTAGTCGAACTAATTTTTCTAGGTTTAGTCTTAGAAAGGTCTTCAAAATAATGTGATATTCACCAAAGCTAGCCAAAGAATCCTTAGTACAAACAGAAATTCTGGTTCTTGTAAAAATCACTGACTTTTCTGTTTCAAAACACATGGAATGCCTATTTATAGGTCAGTAACTGCTTTTACTGATCATAACTTTCTGAATATTCTAGCTGCAAACCTCACATATGTGTCTGCTCCATACAACAGAGTTACCTGGATGCTCCTCAGCCTTGGCTTACTAAAGCAATTCAGTGACTTGTAACTCAGAAAAGTTTGGCAAATTCAAACAAAGCTAATGTTTGGT
Organism: Elanus axillaris; assembly: GCA_026212715.1. Lineage (NCBI taxonomy): Eukaryota > Metazoa > Chordata > Aves > Accipitriformes > Accipitridae > Elanus > Elanus axillaris. The sequence continues at coordinate 6,397,585 of JANZLQ010000079.1, read as the reverse complement.
CACTGCCATACCAAACTAGACTGATTTATATGAGAGACATAATTTTTTTTTCTGAAGATTACAATTTTCTGTCCTCTTCTCCTTCAGCACTACAATGAAAGATTCTAAAACTTTTTTTTATTTTATTTTTTTTTAAGGTAGAATAACCATATAGGACAAAAACAAGCAAGAAAGAATTGGTGATATGGAATTTTTATCCAAGAAAAAAAAAAGCAGAGACAACATGTTGTTTCTGCTAATTTTCTTGCCAGATTTAATTTCTACATCATAAAATGCTCTTGTGCATAGTTCAGAAAACTGAAAGGCAGAAAAAAAATTCAAGGCTGCCTAAAAAATAATATTAAAAAAAATTTCAACATGGTTCTATTGTATTATCATTATTTTGACATAGTTTTTCAGCATTCTAAAAGTAATAGTAAGGAGAGAGAAAGACTAAATACATATTGACAATAACATATACCAATTATCTGATGTTTCTTATTTGGGTGATTTGCTTTATTTTGTATGTCTTTGCTAAGAGAAATAATGTTGATCAATAAATCTGATAATATACAAATTTTTTAAAAGGTACTATATTAGAAATTAACATTATGTATAATGTGTACTTAAATATCCTCAGTTTTCTTCTGAAAGTATGAAATTAAAATTTAAATTATGATTGATCCTGTTATCTCTTTCAAATTATATGTTTTCATTATATCCTTTGGAATAGCCGAAATTGATATCAAACTCATTGTATTTTGTCTGTATTGTATTATTTGAGTTCCTTGTATCTGGTCTTTCTCTGTCCTTACTATAGATTCCATGAATATCTCTTGCATATAGATTTCTCAAGACTACTTATAATGTGCTTTTCTGATTTCAATGCCATTATTCTTTTCCTCGAAGTATCTGAAGTTTCATTGTAATTTCCAAGTCTAGAGGAGTTTTCAGCAAAAAATGTCAGATGTCAAATTAGTTTCATGCACAGAAGGTACAGAAGTTGAATGTGTGTTTCTATTTCCACCACAAAGAGATGCTGAAGCAGTACCTTCCCAAATGTTTGATCTGAGGTGGTACTGAAACTCTAGCTTTTGTTAATTGTTGCCCATAATTTTCTTTTATGATGCCATTGACATCACTAAGAATTGTTATTGGAGAATGAAGTCCTTAATATCAATATCTGAGTAAATCTATTATTAGAAAATAATGAGTTCAAATAGTTTATACAAATTTCAGGGAACTTGTGAGATTGTATATCAAAGATGTCAAAGACAGAAAAAATGCTCCCAAATAAATAAAAACAAAATGTAGGCATAGAACAATAAAATAATTTGGATTGGAAGATATTGGAGGTCTTGCACCTCAGCCTCTTCTCAGAGCAGGTCCTGTTAGACCAAACTGCTTGGAGACTCAGACTGTTGAGTTTTAGTATCTTAAAGAATAGAGATTCCAGATATTCTCTGCACAAAACTATTCAAAAGCTAACATCCCTCATAATGAAGTTTTTCCTAGTATACGACTGCTTTCAATAACTGTTTCTCTGAAAGTGCTGTGATTAAAGAGAATGAGCTACAAGGTAGAAAATGTGTCTGCTTCAGGAACAGGGATATGGGGCATAGTTTTTCTTCTGCTTATAATTTTTTTTGACCCCAACACCAAAAGTGATTGAAAAGATGAAAACGGGTTGACTTAAAAAAGTGTTTTGCCTGTGAGCTAATGCAATTAATTTGTAGAATTGAGAAAGCCCAGAAGCTAGTATTACTTACTAACAGGGAACAAGAATTTTGATTTTTTGATACTGAAGTGTAAATTTGTCCATATGAAGTATATTATCAAAGCATGTGTTACACTCTGAGTGATCAAGACAGTAACAGACTATATCAGAGCTATTGCAATTTTTAGACAAATTTATTTAAACAGTTTTCACAGGTCTTAGAAACAGAGAAGATTAACACACAGGCCTGTGTCTAGTGTTCAATCCATGCAATAATTTTGGTGCCAGATCCTGTTTATTTGTATACGTGGCTTTTATATAAACCTTTATACCATTGTAGTTAATCTAACAATCTGTGGTTTTAATCAACAGTGACAAAGTATACAACTTAACTTGCACTAAGCCTTGTGGCTTTCATGAAATATGAAAGAAGAATCAAACTTAAAATATTCACAGCTCATTTTTAGAATGGAACTGTGATCTAATTATATTTTTTATGCAGTGATTTTGATCAGGCACCATGACTGCTTTAGCAGGGAGTACATCTGAATTTGCAGAATATATAGGCACAGCATGTATTCACTTTAAAAATGAGTCAAACCATTTCACATTAATATTCATAAAAAATACTCAGAAGTCCTTTTTCCTGATTTTAAGTTTACTAATGGAAAATCATAGTTTTCTATATTAGCAGAATAAGCAGGGCCAGAGGGCAGTCACAGAATTTTGTGTGATAAGAAGTAATAAAAAAAAGTCTATGAAAACTACAAAAGGGAATAATTACATAAATATTCTTTATGTATCAAATATAATATCCAATTCCTTTTTCTGTGCAAATACCAAGTTTGCTTGGTCTCCATTTGCTCTTTGCTGATAAATAATGTGTTGACTCTTCATAAAAGGTGTATTGTCACCATCAGATGGCAGGAATTTTCTTCAGAGAGATGGATTTCTTAATGTATGCATATTTTAGGAAAAAACTGGTGTGAATGTAATGGTTTCTTTTGATTTTCTAACGACTTAAAATTTGAAAGACATTAGAATTTCAATTTTTATTAGTCAACTAAGGTTTTTTTAACTTTCAAACTATTTAGCAGAAACTAAGTATTTTAGAATAAGTTAATTAACTGAAGTTCAGTTATATCCCCAGTTTTTGAGGGGAATCCCTCTGTTATCTACCTCATTTTTTCCCTTGTGATTTTGGCACATATACTGTCTGACAGGATTGATTCTTTCTATAAAGTGGTAGGCTTTAAGAGACCTGAAAAGGTATGGAGAGAGGATGATTGTGTGCTAAGTAAAACACTTTACTGTTGTGGGATATAGTTACTAAATCAGAACTCCAATGGGTAAACAAACTCTCCCTCTGGGCATTCATTTTATAACTTCCTTGGGTGCTGCTTTGTAAAAACTGCCCATGATTAATTAAACTAGAAGATGAGAGGCAATTTGGAGCATCAACAAATGTTACAACTTGGCTGTAAAAAGCAACCAGAGAGAGTAACAGGAGTAGAGATTGCAGCCGAGTGAGAAAGATTTGAGACTTATAAATGGCAAGCTGTATACAGGAGGTAAAATAAACAGCATTTCTGTACACTAAACTGAAGAACCAAAAGAGAGTAGTGAAATAACTGACTCTCTTTTATTAAAGAAGGGCTGTTTCTAAACTTGTCTTTTTAATGTTGTCCTCAAACTACATTTTTGTGTCCAAGTTCTATGGATGTAATAAAAAAGAACTAATAAAAGTAAAAGGTTCATGAGACAATACTCAGTTTGAGCAGTTGCTCAAAATGTGAGAGATTAAATATGCTAATTCAAATCTGTATCTTTTGTATGGTTTCAGAAAGAGAGCTTATGTTTTACTTTAGTTAAGTATGATTTTGCTTAAAATTGATACTTTTAATTTTATCAGTCTTGCTTTGCTCTGTGATTTTTTTTCTTTTGCTCAGTGCAGAGAAATAATTTAATCCATTTAAAATGTTTAAAGTGAGAAACAAACATGAAACATACATTTAAAAATGTGTTGATTAATTGTTTCTCTCTCCCACCTTGACTCTCTGGAATTCCTGATACAGAACAGAGGCTTTGCCATGCTTAAAATTAAGATGAATTAATTTTTTTATTGGCTTATTTATATATTGTGCTCACAGAGAATAGGTTGACATGCTTTTGGCCACTGATTTTTTTTTAAATTACCTGTATGACAGGTAGAGCTTGACTACTATGATTAGTATGAAGATTTTTATCTAACTTGAGAATCATCATGAAAATTAAAATGATATTAAAAATCTCACAGTTATTAGAAGGGTAACACACCTCATATTGCAATCAGAGGCAATTAGCCTCTGAAATATAAAAAAAGATTTTTCTTTACCAAATTGCTTGACTTAATAGCAGTCATTTAAGAAGTTTTCCCTCATGATGTATGATACAGGCATAGATCATTGTGTTCAGGATTGATTGGAGCAATTGTTTCCAGTTACCATATTTATGAATCAGTTTAATAAAGAACAACTGAAGGTGTTGGGCTGGCAATTAACAAGCTAAAAATGAATATTGATGACAAAAGCAAAATGGAAAAAAAGTAAATGATAGTTTAATTAGGAAAGGAGAAAGGTATTCCCCATAAGAACTCTCCACTCAAATACTATAGATGAGCTGAAACTGTAGTGCAGCCTTTGTCACAGTTCCTCAGTGCACTGTATGTAGGATAGATGGGTTATGGATGCTGGTAGATCTTTATTGGGAGAGTCTTGTCCTCAAACCTTAGGCCATACAACAGTCTCTTACCAACTGCTCGATCACCTTGTATCTGATTTACTGACCTGAATATGGGACCTATTCAAACCCTTCTCCAGAATGTTTTCATCATGTAAGACTGTCCTTTGCATTTCTAAGCAACTCATTTAGTTTTTTTCCTTTAAAAAAAAAATATTAAATACCTTCCATATTCAGTGTGTGAAAAGCCATTCCTTCTGAGTATTTGTCAGGATTGCTCATTCTTATCACAGGTCACTCCATGATCTCCAGCTTTCTCCATGCTCCTCCTAATTTTTTTTTTTTGATAACTAACTATAACAGAAATATCCTTTCCTCCACAATGGATTTGTGCATGGGCAGAATTTCCTGCTTTTCCCTTCCCCCCCCTTTTTTTTTTCAGTCTCCCAATTTACTCCTGACTAGCATTTACTCTAAGTATCTCTTCATCATGTATTTTCACTAAACATTAGCTCAATCTGGAGCAGTATAGTAAAGTGTTTTGTCTGCACATTGTAGCAACAACCTTGGTCTGAAAAAAAGTATTTTTATTTCTTTTCTATCCACTTTATCTAGCACCCTCATCTTAACTGATGCTGAAACAAACATCCACACATGACACAGCTCAATGTTACCAGGTTCTGATTGACTTTAATTTCTTCTGGTAATTTAATATGAAGTCTTTTTAGAACTTCAGCATATTATGACCATAGAACGTTGTTTTTTTCTCTTTTTGATGTACATAAAGCTAAATTGTTCTAAAACCTTTTAAGTGTGCATGGTTATGAAATGTTTGAGATTACCCTTTGCTTAGATTACCTTTATTTTTTTAACTGGATAGTGAGATGCTGTACACATGTATAACAAATTCTATAACATTATTGAGGAGTGATATGTTGGCTAAAAACCTTTTGGATTATTCATGTGGTAATTGTAGTCTACATAATGTATCATAATTAATAATTTTTTCTTGTAGGAGATGAGAGAAATTAACTTCATTTACTCACTTTGATTTTGCTTAATATCTACAGCAAAAATAATACTTTCTGTAATTTTTAGCTGCCAGTACAATTCTTCCCATCAATACTGTCTCTGCAATATTTTCCGTTTAAAATTTTGTTTCCCTGATCTACTTTTTTCAGGTCTGTCAGAAAGCTCCCTGCCAAACATCTCACTGTGGGTGTGAGTTATATGGTGTCATGTTATTTTCTCCTACAGTGTAGTAACTACCACATGAGACATTTGACATAGTGTGTGGGAAGTTCATTTAAGTTAAATAATTCATTAATTAAAAAAAAAAAAAAAGAGTGAGAGGTTATAAATGGATTGGTTTACATTTTTCTGTAAAATATTTTTCTTTGTTCTGTTTTCAGAATAGTCTTTTGTGGTGCTCATGCTATTTCTTTTAAAGGACTCTATGTCAAATTGAAATTTCTTTGTGATTATTAAGTTACTAGTTACTCTTTAAATGGTCTTTTCAGTTATGCTATATGTGTCTTTATTCAAACATTTCTGTTTGCTTTATGGAGTTTGAGAGGATTTGATATCTGGCAAAAAGAATTTGGTATTTCACAAGCTAAACTGAAAGAGATCCTTATGTTTTTTCATGGTAGCTGAAAATTAACAACCCCAAGCCATTGAGTTTCATTCTTCTAAGCTGTTGGTTAAGAACTATTAATGGCTATACATACTCATTCAACATCTTCAGCAAACAAAGACTGTGAAGGAAAAGGTGTTCACCTTCAGTTTTAGCAATCAGAAAAGAGTGATGCTGTCTCTACAATTTTCTTGTGTGAATTGAATGCTGGGGTTTGGGTTATGGGAAAACATTCTTTAGATTGTCCTCTTTTGGAAAGTCAGCAAATACTGTGCCTTTTCAGTTTCTGGCTTTAAAAGGCACAAGTTAATGTTCCAGTAACAATCGCTGTGAGGCTGATACAGTCCATTAAAACTGGGGGCACTTGGTCACTTTACAGAATTACTTCACAGTAAGCTATAATTTTTTAGAAGCTTCTTCAAGGAATTAAGTACAAAATAAGTGTAGGCCTTTAAATGGTCTCAGGTAGTGTGCATGTGAGGGCAAAGAATGCCACCTTTTTTTTCACTTGAAAAATACCTGGAAATTAATTGATTTTAGTGTTTCAGCTGAGCAATCAAATTTATTATGGATGACGTGTTTTCTAAATAAAAGAAGTATCTTCCCTTTCTTTTGTGATTCTTTGCTAGTGATTCTTTGCTTTTTAGTAATCAATAAAGCTGCAGCAGTACAAAGACACAGATGTTGATTAATTTCAAAAGCTCTAGTACTAGAAGAAAAAAAATAATAAAAAGATATCTTTATTGTCTTACATTAGAATTTAGGTCTGCCAGGGTTTCAGCTGAGATAGAGTTAATTTTCTTCCTGGTATGGTGTTATGTTTTGGATTCAGGATGAGAATAATGTTGGTAACACTGATGTTTTCAGTTGTTGCTAAGTAGTGTTTGCACTAAGTCAAGGACTTTTCAGCTTCAGATGCCCAGCCAGCAAGAAGGCTGGAGGGGCACAAGAAGTTGGGAGGGGACACAGCCAGGGCACCTGACCCCAACTGGCCAAAGGGTATTCCATACCATGGGATGTCATGTCTACTATATAAACTGGGCAGAGTTGTCTGGGGGGGGGGGGGGAAGATCATTGCTTGGGAACTATC
>JANZLQ010000079.1:6364470-6380776 GCA_026212715.1 Elanus axillaris | reverse complement strand
CATGGCCATTGTTTGATCTTTGTATGGGAACTTCTTATCAGAACAGGGAGCTGTGCACCCTCCAGCACACCCTCCCCCTCCAGTTGCTGATGTCTGAGCTGATGGACTTTTCACCTTGGTTCTTTGCTGTGCAGGGTCTGTCTTTAAGCAGAACTTGCCCCACCACAATGTTTGAGACATTAACTCTTTCAGTCTCTCACACCTTAATAGCATTCTTTAACTTGGTCAGCCCTGATTTGGTCATGCAATTGGGCTAAGTGATTGTTGTAGGCCCCTTCCAACTGAAATAGTCTCGTCTATTTTATTCCAGTCTATTGAATAAATTCTAGGGGTTTTGTTCATTCCTGTGTACAACCTCTTGAAAATAAATAGCTCAATTTTTAAAATATGCACACACATTGCTAGATTGAATGTCTTCAGTTAGTAAAGTATGCGTATAAAAAATGCAATTTATAGCCTGTTTTAAGTCATATGACCCTGCTGGTCTTCCAGCTTCTCTATTGTTTACATAGCTGTTGCACTGGAATTGTGACAGTTGTTTGTGTTTTTTCTTCCAAATTATAGTTTTATAACATAATGATCTGATTTCTCACCCCCCCCACCCCATTCATTCTCACAGATAATTCCCAGATTCTTTCACCATTTTTAACAGCCATATCTTTTAGTGTTGGTAATTTTCATAGTCATTTACAAACTAGTACATAGTTCTGGTAACTATATACATTGTACATGTAATCACGTACTACTAGTTCATAGTAGTAGCTTAGTGGATTCAGGGTGGAGAAAAAATCTGAATATATACAAAAGAAGTCTTATACATTGTTTTTGCTTTAAAAACCACATAGAGAGTAAAAATATGACCTTGTGAAAACAGTTTTTAAAAGTTTTGATATTGGCTTAAAAAACAGCAGTGTTTTTTGAGTGTATGTAAACTGTATGCTGTCAGAGCTGGAGTGATTGACTAAAATTTCTATTATGAAAATGAGACTACATTACAGTGTTCTACATGTTACAACTGCCCTGTTGGTAGATGAATAAAGAAATAAGAACAGCTCCAGCAGGCCCAAATAAGCAAAAATCAAAATATATCACTGTAGAACCCAGGTGTAGAGGCAGGTCTGTAACTGTGGCTACCACTGGAAAAGCCACAGGGAGACTCAGACACTTGAACCAGGCAATGAAGACCAGAGTAAAACATTTGGAGACTGTTACCACTTATAAAACTGGAGATAAGATGAGGTTACAGATCAGAGGGTACATCCACACTAGCTGCAACCCAGCGACCTTTTAGTTACCTGGGGCACTCTATCTCAATTCTCTTTACTGTTAAACTAAACAGTCCTTGGCATCACTTCAAGGCATAGATTGAGAGTTTGCATAGTTGAGGAGCCTCTCATAATGCATTAGGTGGTTTACATCTGGCTATCCTGTTTTTGTGACTAAGAGGGAAGAATAGTATTGCTAGGGGCTGGTTGACACTGAGGCCACAGCCATGGAGTCATTTAATCTGTTAGCACATGCATAGCTGGAGCAATTGATGCTCTGGGCACATACTCTACCCAAGAACCATGCTAAACTGGAGACACTGGAAGAGCAAATGACATAGAAATCAAAATGGGATCATAAGCCAAGGGAAGTGTCATTGGTCTACATGACAAGGCCAGGAATGAGTTAAGGAGTTGGAGCAGCAGCAAGGTCGATGGGATGGTTGGGAGATCCCAGCAATGGATGTCAGACAGCAGTAACCACCAGTGGAGATAATAAATCCAGAACTGATGAAGTTCAGAAATAAATGCTGAACCAATAAGGGCTGTTTTATAAGGTTTTTTGTATATTATCAGGCTAGTACTTAACCTTTCAATGGTTTCCAGGTCCTGTGAATGGCTACAGTTTCAATACTCAGAAAGGGCTGGGTAGTATCTGACAGGTAGCATTAAACAACAGAAAATCTAAATAAATGGTGTGAAACAGGACAGTTCAGATCTATTACTTTATAGGATAAATAGTACACCACAGTTTGGTAGCCATGAGAAATGGTTTTGTAATTAAAAGACTTCCCAGGCACTAGGAAATCTGTGAATTTATACTGTATATATAACTCAAGATAATTCTCAAAAAAGTCACTTTTACATACAATGTGCATAAATATCAGAGTTGTTAAAAATAGGAATCAAATTAAAAAAGCAGACAGGATGTGGTTAATCATAAAAAAGCATTAGGAACTGATAACAAGTTTCCCTGGATTGGAAATTTATTCTTATCTTTTAAAACTAATTTCAGTTTGAATAATAGAAATGTAGAGACATTAGTTACAGTTAATTTACACTCTATCTTCTAATAAAGAAAACTTAAGTAGAAGCCTTAAAGTGGGATGATTGCTGTGCTGCAGATAAGGTTAAAAAATGAAGAGCAGCACAGGTGAAAGCACAAAACCTACAGAAATAAATTAAGTAACATATCTAATTAGCGTAAATTACTAATTGAAAATTGAAGTTCTTCTATTGTAAACTTGAAACTACCTTGTTTCTCAGGATATTCCTAATACTAAGTAAATTTCAATTTCCTCTGTAAAGCTTTCTATATAAGGTTAGCAGAGTTAATCCCAAAATATTACATTGTAAAATTAAAAGCTGGAGATACAACAATAATATAGGCAATGATGTGGATTCTTATATTTCATACATTTAAAGTTAAGCTAAATTAATCCTACCCACATAATACACCTGTCTCAGACATAACAAAAAATACACTATTATTGAATTAATAATCACATTAATTGGTATGTGCAACTATCGGAGCACTGATACTGAATTAATTTAGCACAGATTAAGGTAGACATAACAATCTGAATGTTTACATTCAGATTCATATATTTACATACTTGACGTTTAAGGACTCAGGGACATTTTGTCTCCAAAAAGGCCTTGGTATTACTGTTTTCAGTAGAATTTATCATCAAAGCTGGACTAGCATTGATGCTTCATTAGCAATTTCAGTGTTCAAACCTCAAGGAAAAAGAAAAGCTTGCAGAATAAGATTCTTGGAATTAATCCCAAACCTCTGAATCTGAAATTCAATGAAATGTCTTGTTAAGACTTTTGCATCTGTGCCTCATGGGAAGCTTTTAAATTTAGAAATTATAGCATTATTTTTAATCTTATATAATCATTGAAGCTGTATTGAGGCAAGAAGGTCTAATACAACAGAAATTTAGTGTAACTTCTTTCTGTGCTTTATACAAGAGAATGCATTGGCATCACTATATTTAAAAGCTGTGGGTTTATATATGTGTTCTGCACTATATAGATTTAAGAGTTAATATTAATTCTGTTCTATCTAATTTTAAAAACATATTCATTTCTTGGTAATATAACAAATCTAATCAAAGAACACTGCAATAATCACTAAAAATTTTTGTCCAGTACAAGCTACTAATCAATTACCATTCAAATTGCATTATGCTATTATGAGACCATAACATTACTTAAGCATCCTTCTATCATTTAAATTAGGTAAGACCTTTATTTTTAATTGATATCACACTGACATCACTTATAACTGTAAACTTAAAATATGTTGATTTCAGTAGAACTGTTGTGGATTATAGGGGTGATTTATGACTTGGGACAGTGTAACTCCTTTTCAAAATCAATCTTTTTTAGCTAGACCCATTTATCCATTTCTATTATTTATTTTCCAGCTGTTAAAGTAACCTAGACTGGAAGTAATTTAATTTTAACCACTTAAACAAAGTAATTGAGTCACCTGATACTTCAGGTCTTTCTATGCCAATAGAGACTGAAAAGGGCATTGCCATGGACAATGGAATACATAGGTACCTGTAGGTCTATGTAGGATAAGTAACTTGCTTACAAAAGACATCTTATTTGGAGACAGCTAAAGCTGGGTGGGATTAATCTTTGTCTTTGCTACCCCTTTGTTCTAGAAATCACTCACCTGCTTCTAAGAAAGTCTGTAAAAAATGTAAACTTCCAGTGACTTAAAATAATTTGCCTTTAGTATAAATGTTGGAAATTGTTAAATTATTATAGAATTTTCAGCTACATTTTGATAATTTACCATCTTTCTAAACTAACCTTAAAGAAGTAACTAGCTCTTTTAGATAGTTCATCCTTGTCTAAATAAATAGTTTGTCAGGTCTTTATTAAAATAGCCCAGTTGTTTCCCTTTAAATAACACTTCCTTAATCTCCTGAGTCATTTTCAGGCTGCTTCTTTACAATTTCATACCTCTGTTCTAGCTTCCACAAACAGTTAATCAAATTTGAGTATGGGTTTCTAACAAAGTATGAATAAAAACAGAAAAGCAAAAGGATTTTGAGTGTTAGAGAACTGAAGAATTTAGAGAACTGGAGAATTTTACTTTTCCAGCTTTTGAGGTGTTTTAAACAAGCATAGATTCAAATGACATTTGAATCCATATTTCTCAACCAGTTGTACGTAATCCAGTTGTATTAATGACTGTCAACAATGCCCTAAAAATTTCTGCTTGAAGAAAAGACTTTTTTTTTTTTCCAAAGTAAAGAGGAAGATTAAAAAAAAATCCAGTATTCAATATCAGAAAACCAACAATCACCCCTCCACATAAGAGCAGAGTTTTGCTTTTAAGTTGCTACCTGGTGAGGGCTTTCTTCTTTCTAATGCTGGGATGCATAGACCTAAGGGAAGCATGCTTCTTGAAACACCATTTAAACCATAAATAAATTTAAATTTTGCAAAAATGGCTGGGAATTTCAGAAGTAGTTACTTTTGGACTAAAAATCTAGATTTAGTTTGATTAAATACTGCAGACTCTACATGCTTCTCTGAAGTATTCAGAACCTCTCATTCATGACTCCTGATCTTTTCCTCCCATGCAGCCAGCTTCCCTCTCCACTCCTATGGTTTGTCACCAGCCCTTTCCTCCTACATAGCTCTATTTAATTTAATGGGTCAGAATTCTTTTAATGAGTCTCTTATCAGAGTTTTCTTTTCTTTCTGTGTGCTAACAACATGTGACAGTACATTCCTCTTGTCTCTTATTTGTTTCTTTTTTTTTTTTCTAGATATTCAGTTATTATTATCTTATACTTCTGGGCATCATCTGACTCTATCTAAGCTGTATCAGCTGCACTGCAGATAACTTGAGGTTAAATTCATTGCCCAGCTATACTTCTGACTTGCAGGTACATAAGTGGCCTGAACACAAGACAATATTATAAAAGAGTAGCTGTAAGAAAAAAAATCTATGGGCTTTCTGCATGTTGTGGGACACTGAAGTATATGCATACAATATGAATGTACCTCAGTGGCCTTTTCCTACCAGTTGGTGGGTTTTTTTACCAGTTTTTTTCTATGTTCATCTGCTCCCTTTCAGTATCACCTGTACAAAGAAAATAGGGTGGTTTGGCAAGTCTTGTTTGAAAGGCCCTGTGGACATTGCTGCAAGGATAGGTGTGATCTATGGTGGAATACTTTGTCTCTGAATGTTTTGGTAAACACTTCTAGCAGATAGTCAAAGTAAACACTAATAAAGGCAGCACATGAATTAAAAAAAGGAAACAAGTCCAAAACTAGAGAATAAATATTGTACACTTATCCATTTCTCTCTTAACCTTTTTGCCCTCTAATTTGGTGTGATGTGATATGCACATATTCAGACATTTTACTTTATTTAAGAGTTAAGTTCCGTCTATAAAATAAAACCAAAAGCCACTGCCTCTCACACTTTCTTTTCAGGCCCTTTTTTTTTTAGGAAGGAACTTAAATAACAAAAATGAAGCTGGCCAAATTGCCTACTGGGCTGTGCTTCCCCAAAACATTTTATTTGCCCTTCTCATATTTCTATGAAAAAAGAGTATGTGGAGTGATTAAAATAACACCAATGTTACCTGTCATGGTATACCTGTGTTAGACAGCAATTCTCTCCATCTGAGGATAATCTCTTCCAGGGGTTTGCCAGGCCAGGATGCTAATGGAGGGGTTTGAAGTTATTCTTTTAAATCAATGTTGTGTCATTTGTCAGTCAAAGACATCATGGCAGGTTCTAACACATTAATACATCAGCTTAGTGTTCAATGGTGCTGAAAAAAATCAGTCGAAATGTGTTGTATGTCCTCTATGCCATACCTGACATGTGGGAAAATGCCTAAAAAAAAAGAATGACCAGTTATAAAGGAAAAGGAGCATGGTTTTCTTTCTAACTTTAAAAAAGCCATCCAAGGTGTATCTACAGAATGCTATCTGTACTTGTTAACATTTTATTAAGATTTAAATATTAAGGTTGTTAATATTCTATGCAAATATATAATGAGTATTTTATAAAATATATTCTCCATACACTGGAAAAGATTGCCAGGACAGCTATAATAATAAATAGACTCAATCTAAATTCATGACTTGTTCTAGAAGCACTGTGTGCTACATATGCACATGGAGAGTTGAACAGACATTTACTTGAGATAATATAAAATAAGAGGAAAAAAAACATCTAATAGAGTGTGATAAAATATGTTTTTTTTCAAGGACAGAGTATTCCAGTTTTATACTTGGTAACACAATAGCACCTTTCATGACTTGCTTGCTGTCCTGGCAAAGACAAAACTGAAGAAGAAAACAGAGCTTTTTGGTTAAGCATGTAAACTTAATAATCCACAAGTAAAGAATAGAAGTCCATGTTACTTTTCAAGTTCAATTTAAGTACTTGGTTTACTAATCCTTCTAACTTTCCTTTACTATGTGAAATTAAAAGGTATTGACATATGGATGTAGTTTTGCATAGAAAGTAGGTTTGTCAAGATATGACAAAGACAGTACCTGAAATGCCACATGAATAGGGTTATTATTATTGACAGCAATTATGCAGGTGGCTATAGAAGTTGTATATAAAACTGATAATTGCTAGTAGTGATATTTTGCTGAATTATAATTGTATTCCACATAAATAACCATTTGGTGAAATCACCTAATAAGTAAAAGATCTGAAAACTGTTCAAAACCAGGCAGGAAAAATTTTATCCATTCAGGAGAAATTTCTCCATTGGGGGAAAAAATGAAGTCTCTATTGAAGAGAAATTTTATCTACTTGCCTTTCTATTCTTTCAAAAATTCCTTTTAAATATTTTGGATCTTGTCCTAGTATTTATTGTCTCCCAGTGAAATTGATTCTCAGCCACCAAGCAGAATAAGATACATTAAAAATATAATTTCTCTTCCATAAGCTATGGATTACTCTTACCGAAGTAGCACTCTGAATGCTAATAAAATAATAAATTACAGTCTCTCATATCACCTCACAGTTGGCATAGTGACAACTATCAAAGGAAGCCTGGCTTTGTGCAAAAATTTCAATAGAAAAACTTTATCTAGGTTACTTTGCCTTATTTTTCTTCACTAAATTCTGTATAGAAGCTGTGGTTATTCCCTTGTTGCATTTTTACTGATCTGCTGAATTTTCTTTCCTAGCCAGTTATGAGACATTACAATTTTTTAAAAAGGAATTAAGGGATCAATGGTGCTGGATTACTGAAACTCATTTTGGTTTGTTTGTATCCTTATGGCAACAGAGGCAGTTTGCTGTTTAGTACAGTCAAACTGCTTTCATGCAGGATATAGTGTTTCACTCAATAAAGGTTCCAAACCAAAACCTCAGAAATTTTTGTTTAGACTATTTGGGCTAAATCTGTCTGGAACTGGTCTGTATTCATAATACTTTTTATAAAGATGTTGGGTTTTTTCTTTATGTTTTGTTTTCTTTTTTTTATTTTGTTTTTGTTTGTTTTTAAGAAAAAAATAAACACAAAAATAACATTTTCTTCAAACAAACATTTTTACTTGATATTATATCAAACCATTTTCTACTTTGTTTGAAAGGTAGAAGACTAACATGGAGGGTTATTTGATACATGTTTCAAAATAATTCTCTAGTGTTAAGGAGAATGTAACAAGATTGCCAGTCTACTATGTTCTGCTGTGTAACAGGAATGTAATTATAGTTTCAATTTTATGTGCAAAAGTTAAAATCCAGTGAAAATCATGTAAAGAAAATGCCAGAAGCAGGAAAAATATCTCTTTAAAGGTTGCTTGTAAGTGTTGCTATCAGCATTTGGTGACTTGTCTGCCAAGTTACTATACTGGGGGGTGATTTTAGCTTTGGGGTTTTGTGGAGTTTTTTTGTTTGTTTGTTTGTTTGTTTGTTTAAAAGAAGAGACCAGGAAGTTCTCAGCTGATCAGCAAAAGAAATACTTCCTTAGTGTGCTAACACTGTGAGAGGCAGCTATAACATATTTTATCTTTTTATTTCCCTTAAATGTTGTGGCTGAGCTTCTAGCAGTCTTGTTCCACAAGCAGAATGGGAAAATATGTAAATACTGAACATTTTCAATTTAACTTTCAGACTTAAAATTATGACCTTAAAACAGACAGAAAAATTACCTTATTTTCCTCAGAGAAATTGAAAATACTGAAAAAAAGTTGGCCTGTGTGATCTACCTTGTCACAATTTAAAAGAAAAGAACAAAGTAACATGATATTACCACATTATTATACACTATTATTACGTTTGTCTTTTTTGCTAAATTTAAATATTCAATTAACTTCCATTCCTTATTTTCATGCTAATAATAACTAGCTTTTAGCTATAAGTGAAGTTTATTTTGGGAATCAAGTTAAAATCCATGAATGTATATATAACTTTCTAAATCCATTTTCTGCTTGGGTTACATAATTTTATTCCTTCCTTTCCAGCTAATAAACAGATACTTTTTAACAATTCTTCCTGGTACTTCTATCTGGTATTCATACCACAGAAGTTTAGAGAAATCAAAGCTGTTCCAGAGAACTGTCTTTTTTTTAAATAATGAAGGTAAACATTTCATTTTCTTAAATGGAAATTTGGAGGATATTTGTACAAAGGTAAAAAAAAAAAAAGAAAAAGATATTTTTTAGTTTCAACTCTTCCAAGTAGTTAGGAGTAAGAGAAGTAGAAACAAGTAGAAAGTAGAAGCATTCAGATTATCTTGTTCAGTTGTTAATTTTCCTGACCAAAAAGAAATGTGTGAATACAAAATAAAAAAAGATTGAGGGTTATGTTCATGAATTTCACTCATATACAAAGTGCAATCTAAAGTAAAAGTTAAATGGAAGACTTATTTTATATGAAAAAGTTTGAACAAAAGTAAACTTGACAAATTGCTGGGTTGGTTTTTCTTTGCTCGTTTGTTTGGTTGGTTTTTTTAACTTTGGTTAAATCACATTTCCAGAAAAAAATAATCTCTAAAGGAAAAATTCAGATAGTTCCTCTGAACTGTCTAGTGGACTGGTTGAGTATCATAATGTAACTACAAACTACTAATTGTTTACCTCATCACCTTCCAGTGATTTGCAATACTAACTCCCCAGATATTGTCTGTCATTTACCCTGTCATTTAATCTCTTACATAAAAAAAACCAAACAAAACCCCAACCCACACCCCCCTCACCCCCTCAAAACCCAAAACAAAACAAAAAAACAACCCCCAGGGAAATTCCCCTGTATTTGAAACTTCTCCACATTAATTTCTGTTAAGGATTCATCTGAAATCAGCTTTACCAGAAAAAAAATTACTTAGATCAATGTAAGATTAAATGTATGCAAATATTTTAGGTTACCAAGAACTGTCTTGAAAGGAGAGCTACATGAAATCTTTCCAATCAAAGCTTTGCTTTCCTAAATCATAGTGAAAATAATCCTTTTGCCTTTGAAACATACCTTTGAATTATGTGTTTCTAAAATAATTTTATCATTTACTGCTATTGTAAAACATTTTCTTTGAAAACTAATTATGCTGCAGAAATCGATATCCAGAGAAGACTGGGGAGGGGGAGAAGCAACTCAATTCACATCATTTTTTGATATTAGTGTGTTCAGTGAGTTAATGGAAAAGCTTATACTAATGATACACTATAAATTAGTACATCTGCAATAAAAGAACTGATTTTCCATTTTAATCTCTTGGGAGCTGTTCTGTAAATGTATTTCTACCTTAGGTACTGGTAAGTTCAATGGGGTACACTATAGGACTCATGCTCCAGTAAACTGATGAAAGATGTTAAATGCAAGAACAGCATTAAAGTTATGTCTGGCGGCAGTATAAATGAAAGTCCCTCAGTATTCCCTTGTAACCTGCTCTGGAGTTTGTAACTCAGCTGTCAAATGGGCACTGGATTAAAGAATGTAGTACACAAGTATGCAGAAAAAGATTTTTTTGAGTTCATTGGAACTACTTTAACAGACTTTGACTTTTAGGCCTGGCAGGGAACACAACTGTTTGATCTGATGCACATGTAGGAAACACATGATGTTCAATCCCCAGATTAGCAGCTACTTAGCAAAACCTGAGTTAACATGTTTATGCCTACATATGTGATACATGTATATATGTATACAGAAATATCTTTAATATACATTATAATTTCAGTCAGAGAGACACCGTATTAGGAAAATTAAGTTATTGTTTTTTTACTTTATGACTTTTCTAAAAATGTTCACAGAAATTCATCATCCAAAAAAATGACAGATGGTACATGCATGTGCACTAGAGTTTGGGGTTTCATTTTTCCAGGGTTAAGGGGGTGAGGGAAGTAGGAGAGGTGGGAAAAGATGTGTACACAGTATCTCTAACAATAATGGGAAGTGATGATTACAAGTGGGCTGGAAACTTTTCTATCCACTGTCACAAAGGAGATCTGAAACATTTTGTTCATTATGGACAGATAGTGTGGGAGTTCCTGTATGTTAACATACAGGAGTCAGTTTGGCTGCTCACAGAGAAAAAAAGTGTTGGAGGCATAGGAGTGCTGAAGCTTTCTTTGTTAGCTCAGCAACACACACTGTCATCCTCCTACTTGAATGCAGATAGTTGCCTCCTGTGCAAAGCAAACAAATCTGCAATCCATCAAACATTTATATTATAGGCACACAATTTAACATTGAAAAACAACTTTATGTTCTCTGGACTAGCTTCCTAAATAAATACATGTCATGAAGTTGGACACATATAGCAACTGGAATGTTTACTCATCCATTTCAGTTCACCACGTCTCTCTCACATGTGATTTATCCATCAATAAATCAAATGTGCAGATTAGACAAATCACATTTTGTTAGTAACAGTTCCTGTACCAAACATCTTAATCCCATTTCATGCTTTTTATAGAGTGCTATTAATTTTTGCCTGACTCTTTTTACTTTTCGGGAATGCTGGACACACATTAAGAAAATATTTATTGAAGTTGAGTAGCTTTTTTATTAAAACTGGACGTAGAAATATAGACACTGACAGCAGCATTTTGTTCTGCAAGCTCATGTTACCTTTGGGGAAGAATGGTAAACAATGTTAATAGTTTATTTAAATTCAGAGATAGCTATCATATAGAAGAAAAATGTGAAGTTGTGTAGTAGAAAAAAAGCAATAATTTCACAATGGAAATATTTTTGAGCTCCAGGGCTCAGAATGACCATGAATTTAATTACCTTTGTTGAGGCACGGAATGAGGAATTTATTTTCAGAAGTCTATATCACATGATCAAAGGAAAATTGCCTCCTGTCTAATATAATGTCCCCAAGAGTACATGTACCAGGACCTAATAGCAGTCACTGAAAATATACTATAAGTAATCCAATTTTCTTTTTTTTTATAAATATACTTAAAGAATTAGACCATAGTTTCTAGGCCCAAAGAATGGGCAAAGGGGTGAGCTGGCTTTTGTGTTTACTTTATGTCTGACAAAAGGAAAGTTTACCTATGCCTTTTCCTCTCTGCCCATACCTTAGAAGCCACTGAATAGCATACAAATACTAAAATATTTAATCTGGAAGGAATAATAATGACTCAATATGTAGTATATTTTAGTGTCACTTAATGAGAAGGTTGAATTGGAGCTTATACTTTCTAAAGAAACAACTTAAATGTCTGTGATGGAGTGAATCTGGCCTCCTCTCTCAGACTCCCAGCATAAAAATCTCCACCTGGCTCAAGTCAAAACACTATGTGGGTGAAGGATGAGGGTTGGTAGTGGGTGGCAGGTTACTTTTAAACGTAAGCCTTCAAGATGTCTGTTCTGTATGCAAAATTTGCCTCATTCAAACATTATGAAACCAGCCCATGAAACAATTTCATCAGGCTTAAAAATTCCTTGTTTGCAATAAAAAGCAGTATGGAAAATACAAAGTTCTTGATAATCTGATTTAGAGGTCTTGCATGATACAATCCATCACTATCTAATCTTGCTCAGGAATCTCTTGACTAAGATTTGCTAGTCCCAGGGAAGGCAGCCTGAGAAAATAACACCCTTGCTTTAGATCTGTATGTTCCCAGTACTTTCTGATTATACCTGGGAGAGGCTATTGTACCCTATAATGGAGCTGGGATGCAAACTAGCATACTCTGCAGCAAAGGCAGGATGCAAGGAGCTGAAGAACACATTTTAGGCTATGGGGGAACTCAGATAAAGAGGAGCAAGTCAGAAAGAAAAGCAGGTTAGGGAAAGAATCTCCTTGACCTCAAAACACAATACAAATTCTTTATTCTTATACATCATCGATTACTATTCTAGTTACACAACTGATAAAATACAACATAAAATTAATCCTAATAAGGAAATTTATTAACCATTTAATAGACTAGTTTTCATTTCATATCAGTGCTCTTGTGTATCCTGAGCTTTTTCAGAGGCACCTTTTAATTTCATTATTGTCTTAACCTACAAATACTGGTTGAGAACCACTTCTATCATTGCATTATTACAGAAAAAAAAATATTAATATGAAACAGGCCTGGCAATGGCCCATGGTATCTAAACAACATACATGTATGTAATTACCCATTCCATGAGGTGACTCAAATGTTTTACCTGTTTGCCACACAGTACTCCTCATTAAAATTCAAAAAAGTGCACATCATTTTATTTCTGTGATCATTTGCATCTTTCAAGTTTTCCAAGTGCTTTGTTAATTTTACTTCTTGAAAATCTCTGAAGAGTTGAGCTATTGCAAAAGAAGCAGTCATGTAGAACTTGCATTAGGTAAAAGGAAATTTGTATTTTTAATCTGAACATGGAAAAGAAGCTGATTAAATTAGGAAGCAACTGAAAAGATTGTAAGTGTATCCATTTAATCAGGACTAAACATTGCTTGCAAATCATTTTCCACTACAGAATTAACAAAGAATAACAACACGGTGTTTAAGGGGAACAATTAATTTTGGAAATAACACTTTAAACAAACAAGGAGCTTGTGGCAATCCAGGATGGCTTAAATGAATATAATCTTTCCAATTCCTGCACTTACATTTATTTCTTCATTATATTAAGTATTTAATGGCTTACGCTTGCACAAAAGCCTCCAAAGACCAAGGAAAGATATCACTACTGAAGGTGTGCACAGTAGGAGACAGAAGAAACAGAGAACATGAGATAGTCTGGTTCTGCGTGTCCATGGTGCTTCAATTCCCTTTGAGTGTCTCCTTTAACTTCTATTCCTCTCTTGCTCCAAGCTGTCCAGCTTCAGACAGTTCTGCTCCACTCATTTAACAGGGTTCCATCTGTTGTCTTTTATTTTCCACTCTTCTGTCAGATTTGACTTCCTCATTCCATATCCTTTCTCCCATTTTCCATCACAGGGTTTGCAAATATTTTTTTATTTCTTCTTCTCTCCTATAGCTGGAATACATTTCTAGTGCTGGTCTGTCAAGCTGCTACTCTCATGAAATACATGCTTGATGAGTGATCAAATTGTGCAAATAACTAGTTGGTTTTGCTCTAGGTTAATAATTTTTGGCAGTAATATTGATTTTCTGTCTCTAGCTGACTTCTGTAATGTACAAAAATCTTGATACCTATGATTAACATAAAAGCCACATACAAAAATCCCACATTAATCTACAACACAATATTTAAATGGGTTTATCCAGCCTCCAGTTTAGAGCCTAGGATATGATGCATATAAGAAGCAGGAAAGATGTTGCCCTACCTGTTAAATGTTTTTCTGGCAATACAGTAGCTCACTTGCATCAGAGTATTCCACATACAGATTGTGTAGACATTGTCCTTTTGTGGGAGAGTTGCATGTGCAAGCTTCCTCCATTTCCCATGGGATACAGCCCTGGAGAGAAGTGAGGTCCAAGCAAGATGGCTGATATGGAAGAGTCACCTCCTCCAAGCTCAAGAAGGGCTCATTCTGAAAAGTAGAAAATCAAGCAAAGGCAGCGGGAGACCTGCAGAGGTTAGCAAGGAGCTCCAGGCTGAGCTCAGACACAATAAGGGAGGGTATAAGCAGCAGAAGCAGGGGTAGGTGACCCATGAGGAATATAGAGCTGCTGTCTGGTCTTGCAGGGATGGGGTTAGGAATGCCAAGGCTGAACCAGAGTTGAATCTGGTAAAAGATGTAAAGAGCAGTCTGAAAGGCTTCCATAGGTACTTAGAAAAAGAAGACTAGTGAAATTGTCCATCCACTGCTGAATGGGGCAGCGGCTCTGGTGACACAGAATGTGTAAAAGGCTGAGGTACTGCATTAGATGGTCTTATGAGGTTCTCTCCAACCTAAACAGTGTTGTAATTCTGTGATTCTGCTCAATGTGAGCTAGGGAATAAAGCCCACTGAGTAAAGAGGATTTCAAACACCTCTTTTCTTGTTATTTTTTAATACGTTATACAAATTCAGGGAGCTGGTGTCATGATTTCCAGTTTAGACACATATATTCTCCTGCTTTACTGTACTGAGCTTTTGGGCCTCTAAATCAGCAATGTGGGTCCCCTCCCAGATGAAAAACTTGCCGCTGCTTTCCATTCACAATAGCTCTTCAGGATGGCTATTGCACTCTTCCTCAAGTTTGGCAAATAGGATTGTTGGAGCAGCTACTTAGCTTAAACTGCTGTGACTTCTTCCCACCTTATTTTATATCTAACTTTAACACGTTACCACTCAGCAGCTAAGACAAGTATATGTTACCACCTGCCAACCTTCCTGCAGCAGTGGTAAAATATGGGAGAGAAGAAAGAAACCTGCTTTGTAATTGCTAAAGCAAGTTTCTCCAGACTTTATCTCTCAGCTCAGCTTTTGGGTACAGCAATACTAATTGATAGTTCATTTCTATTTTTCTCTGACTTTATACTTTCAGTTAATTTGATAGAGATTCACACTTTCTGATTCTGTTCAGTGCTAATTTTATTTTTAATGCTATGTATTGCTTTTTCCAGAATCAGATGGTGTTTCCTTAAAGTCAGCAGGCTGTGCAGGCTTAGTGTTGTGTATTTTCACATCAATATCTATTAATTTTTATGATCATTTATAAATATAATAGTCTGATAATATCACCTTTTCCCCATTATAAGCAGTCCAGCTCAAAATAGTAACTCTTCTGTTATTCCATAACCATTTAAAAATTAATGATTTTACAGTCTTCATCAGCGTAATAGATTAATTTTGTGCAATTTTCAGTACCCATCATGTTTTTTGTCAGAGGAATGAGAAGGTAATGAGAACAAAAATAGATTACACACACACACACACAAAAATATAATAACCCAACCTTATGACAAAACTACCAGAGATGGGGAAGACTAATCTTTATCTCATGCCAGTTGTAAAATATTTCTAAGGACAGACAATGCAACATCAATCCATTTGTATGACAAACATAAAAAAAAAATTACAATGCTTTTGACGATTAAACTTAAGCTCTGTCAGAATCAAGAGAATAAAAAGCAAGATATTATTCCTTGCATAAGTGTATTACTAAGCCAGTCTTTAAAGCATCAAAAATTATGTCTGAATGAATAGATGTGCACTGTGGAAAAAAATTACAAAGATACATTGCATGTCTTCATTTAAGTTATATTATTTTTACTTATTTTTCCCTGAAAATGTGAGTTTATTTTTCTGGAAGGAAGATTAGGTATTTCAGGTATTTTAGGTATTCAGCCCAGTTGGTAACAAAGGACCACGCAGCCACTCACTCACTCCCCCCCGCCCCCCTCCGGTGGGCTGGGGAGGAGAACCACAAAGGGAAAAAGAAAGAAACCCAGAACCTCAAGGGTTGAGGTAAGGGCAATTTACTGGGGCAACACAAAAAGAGAAAGTTAGAACAATAATGATATAAATAAGAGAATACACAAAACGAGTGATGCACAGTACAACTGCTCACCCCCCGGAACCCGGCGCTCCGCCACTTCCCCCTCCGAAAGCCGAGAGACCCCCCCAGCCTGCTCCCTATATATATACTGGGCATGATGTCACATGGTATGGAATAGCTCCTTGGCTAGTTCAGGT
>JANZLQ010000079.1:6348206-6364370 GCA_026212715.1 Elanus axillaris | reverse complement strand
CTCGGTTGTCCCTTTCCTCCTCCTGGCTGGAGGCAGGGCCCCTCTAATCCTGGTTAGAGCATCCGTTACTCACTTTTCACAAATGTGAATCAGAAGTCCCTTTAAGAGGATCAGAAATGTAATCAGCCTTTCTATTCTGTCTGGGGAACTGCTCACGGGAAAGTTCAGGTCTGTTTCCTGGCCCCCTCTCAGGTCCCTGTGAAAATTAACTCTATCCCAGCTGAACCCAGGACAGTATTTAAAAGAATGTGTCTTGTAATGACATATAAAGCTGACTCTGAAAACAAAATCAATCTATTCTAGCCTCTCTCTGTTATCTCATGGTTTTCATTTTCCCTCATCAAGTATGAACTTGATATTGAAGAAATCTGAACATATTTTAGACTAAAATGCGGCAGAAATTTATGTTTCTGACTCCATTTCTCCCGGACCAATTCTGCGCTAAATATTAGCCAAACTTCTCAAA
Source organism: Elanus axillaris (assembly GCA_026212715.1). Lineage (NCBI taxonomy): Eukaryota > Metazoa > Chordata > Aves > Accipitriformes > Accipitridae > Elanus > Elanus axillaris. The sequence continues at coordinate 6,363,904 of JANZLQ010000079.1, read as the reverse complement.
GCAGCCTGCAGTCCAGATGCCTTGAGCATCTGGACTACAGAACTTGTTGGAATACATTATGACTTCTTCCAGCTCTCACTGAAACTAAAGTTTTCATTCTGAAGTTTATTTTTGGAGGAGAAGAGAGAAAGTGAGAAAGAAGAATTGGGTTGCATCCCAGACATGTACTGAGACCTGGGAAGACAGTATAAATGTAGTCTATTTGAAAAAAATGTTCTCCTTCAAAAGAAGGTGGAATGAAAGAATTAAACAGTAAATTCCTTCAGGTTAGGTTGACTGAAAAAAGATCAATTCAAAATAAATGAAGCAATCTGGTAACATAAGTTTTCTAGGTGATTATAGTAAGAGGTAAGTATAGCCAGATTAGGAAAAAAATTTAATCTTACCCTGACATTTTTAGTGTATAGAAAAGAAAGCTTTTTCAGCATGTGCCACTGAAGGTGTTTTGTTTTTTTCAAACTATGTTGTAATTTTTTTATAGTTAAGGTTTATTCCCTTAATCAGATGGAAAACAATTCATGTTTTTCACAGAAATGGGAGTAATCAAAACATTTTTTTATTCAGAAACTGGACTCTGAGAATTCACACAGCATTCTCTATCCTCTCTCAGGGCATGAGACTTCAACTGCAAGAGATTTTAAGTTGTCACTTACAAGCTCCCTGCAGTTGGAGGGGACCAACAGCCGTCCCCTAGTCCAACTGCCTGAATACCTTTGTAAAGTAGTGTGCATCTTGTCCAGAAGAACTTCCATGAATTAAATAACATTGAAAACCACTGCTTTAGATATTCTTTAACAAACATGCTTGTCCTTTTAATCACACTTACTTTTTCTGAACCTTCTAAAATATATTTCTGCATCTTATGTTTTTTGGATAATTTCCTGTGACACAGACCCTTAAGTCTTGACTCAAACTCTGTATTTATTGATGACAGGCAAGTTATAAGTCACAATAGCTAACTGTACTTCCCATACAGGACCATAGCTAATTGTTGCACCCAATACGTAGTGATAAATGATAGGGTTTTGATGTCAACAAAGAATGAAAGTGAACCAACTTTTGAGAAATGATCATTTCAGAAAAAGAGAGAAAAAAATTAAGGGATTTTAGAGATGCTTTTTTTTTTTTTTTTAATGTCAACTATACATATTTGGTTAGGGACCTACATTCATGTTTAGGCACCACCACATGCCTAGGTAATGTGATATACTGAAATGTTAAACATCAGCTTCTCTATAAGTCCCCTTGATTTAATTTTAATTCTTTCTGGTCCATGGGGTAAGAGGAAGGGGAAAGGGAAGGGGAAGGAAAGGGAGACTTTAAGTACATGTGAAACCAAACAAGCTTTTTGTTTCTAAAGCCTTATTTTTCTGTGTTGTGATTTATCTGTGAAGAGAGCCCTGTGTCAACCAATATTCTGATCTGAAAATATTTACAAAGCTTCTACAGTTGCTTTTTATAAGGTGTAAAAGGTCATGGAAAACCATTAGTGAACATTTTCAGTAGTGAGACAGCATCAACAGATTTTTGTATCCTTTTACAATAAGTACTGAAAATATATGCGTGCTCACAAAATGTCCATTTTCAGGTACAGAGATAGCTTTCATAGACCATGCTGGAACTTACACGCATTTTTTTTCGATTTAGTAGAAATAATTGACTAATCTTCTGATCTCTTTTCCCAAGTCCTGCAGAGGCTAATGAGGTAGATAATGAAACATTACAGTCACCTAAATAGTCTCTGTATCTTTCCTTTTCCTCGAGTGGTAAGAAAAAATATTACTGTACCATCAGCTCCATGATTTTAACTGTCTGATTGACATAATCTCTGCATGTTATTAGCTAAAAGGATTACAATGCGTACAACCTTTTCCTAAACACAGTAGACTAAGCTACCCAGATACCTAGCTTCTCTTGAACAGCAGTACAATCTTATTTCTTGAACATCTAACAGCTAGATGATTGACCTCGGGCAAGAAACAGATATTCATAGTTATTTGACAGGTAGAGATTCAGATTAGGTTTTACTTCATTGAAGGTCTTGTCCTAAGCATCTGTTTAAGGCTGAATCATGTTACATGACTGCATTTAGAATGTCATCAAAGTAAGTGAACTGTCCACTCTTAGACTGTCTTAACACACAAAATTGGGTGTTCCCAGTAGTTCCAAGTGTGTTCTACCATCATAAGAGGCAATGTCTGTCAGACTTTTCCATTTAACTTTGTTCTAAATAATCAAACAAAAAGGAGGAAGTTCTAAATCATAAAATCATGCAGTGTAATCCTCTGCAAACCAGGAATGAGTGGGCAAACTCACCACGTAAATTCTACTTTGGAGAAAGAGAGTAAACCAAACTTCTTTTCAGTTAGAAAGGCCTTTACAAGACTTGATTTTTGCTGAACTACCTCAACTAAATTACCTGTCTATTACTCTGTAGTTCTTCTCAGAATCCTTAAATTTGTCTTTAGCTAGGGAGTCATGTTTCTCAGGACTTCCTGTGACTTTATAATAGAGGTAGGTTAATTGATTTCCTCAGTACTTAGAAGACCTGTCCTATCTGTAATAATACACAAAGTATGTTTGTTCTATTTGGGCAGATACTGCCAGTATTAGTGTTTAATATTTTCAAATAATCTGTAGAAACTATGTACCAGTGACAAATATGCACTAGGAAAATTCAGTGCCATAAAGAACAAGGAAATTTCCTCATCCAGCTTCTGATTTTAGCAATTCTTACTAGGAAACTATGTAATGGATTTAGATAGCTAAAAGCATGAAGGCTACTTTAATCTATGCCAACTGCCAATAGCCCAAGGCTTACTGGGCCATGGGGAACTAGAAAGGTATATTTTTATTTGTTTGCCCTTCCACAGAGAAATAAATGATTTTTAATTTGCTTCTCCCGTTAAGTGGTTGATTTTCTAATTAATTTGGCCATACCAATATTCCAGTGTCCAGCAAAATGTATTTGAATTGGCAGAGCTATACAAAATCTGTGCTTGCAATACTTGTGTAGCTCTGATTCAAATTCCTCCCATTAGCTACCCAATTAAGCAGAAGGAAGTTTAAATTACCAGCCTCCAAAATTATTTATTTATTTTTACTGAAGACTAGTAGTTAACCATGTTTAAAATCCAATGGATAGTAAGAGAAAATATACCAGATCAAGCCATGACAGAGATGGGGAAAATCAGAAATAATTAGAGGAAATGAGAAGGAAAGAAAACACATTACCATTGGAAAAGAAGTTCTTACTTAATTACGGGCTAATTCAATGAGTTATTAGACTTCTATTTTAAAAGAAACATCTGATAATTAAGAAGCTATTAAAACAAAATGCTCATTAGTTTGGGAAACACAACCCTTTTATTGAAAGGCTACTTCCAAGTTATAGAGCTTTAAATAGATATCTCTTTTTCCAGTAACCCAACTCAGTGGAGCCAGCTACACAAATAAAATGTTTCATGTGAACAAGAACAGCAGCTAGAGCTTGCTTAGGAAAAGAGAATTGATCTAAACTGCTTAGGGATACTTTTAGGAAGCAGTCTCTCTACTTCCTGTTATTCTGAGAATAGAATTAACTGCCTAGTCACAGGGAAAAATCCTTTCCTAAACTGTAATACTTGTGCTTTTTAAAAATAAATGTCTTACTACATATACACCGATTTAAAACTTTAATTCTGTTGGCCCGAATCAAACAATACAAGTCCTTGTCAAGATGGATGAGCTGGTAATGATTACAACTGAAGAGACAATAAGTCTTTTTTTAACACCTGCTGGGACTTGAGTTTTTTAGAGCATTGTCTGTAAGTAGGGGGAGGATTTTAATATTTAAAGATATCTCAGAAATCTTGATTGTCTCATCCCTGTCTAAATGACTGAGTTTATGAGTAAAAAGTTCAAAGCATTTTTCATGTGGCCTATTTTGACAAAATGTCACTCACACTGTTGAATCATGAGTCCATTTGCAAAATCATACTACTTGAACAAGCACAGTTCCTTTCTACAGAAAGAATTCAAACTCTAAAAGTAAGCTTTTGACTGTATTGTTCATATAGAGTCAAGAAGAGAATGTTACAGAATTCAAATATTTACAAAGAAAAAATTATAATTTAGCAAATGAATATTTTTTATTTTTAATTTTAAATGTTTTGAGTTTTGTTTGTTTATTTATTTATTTATTCTGAAGCCTCATATTATTCATATTATATTGAAATTGTGATCTTAAGGTGATCATAACATTTATTTTGGCTTCAGATGTTAAAAGAAGTCTTGGATATATTAGGTTAAACTTTACCTTTTAGGCATTTATTCTTCTAGAATGACCTTTATGATTGTGAACTGTGTTAAAATTAAATGGTAAGTTATTTCTTAAATTTGGTCTTCTTTTTTTTTGTTTGACAAGCTACCTTTGCCTTGAATTATTGAAGAGAAAACCACCCAGTATTTACCAAAATTATTTTATACTTATAAAAAGCATATTTCTATCACTTCTAAAAGTTAAACATTACTTTTGTTGTAAAAACAATCTTCTATTTATGACAGAGGACCTTTTTCAGGTTTAGTTACAAATATTTTCCCTAAGGGCACAAGCTAGAGAAGAAAAAGCAAAACGTAGATTGTTAAAGAACTATTTCCAGATACGTTTTGCAAAGCAATATACATGTATTATATCAAGATTTATGTGAATATATGTAGACAAAATTTTTCAGATTTATATATAGTATTTCTTCAGTCCATATTTAGATTGTTGTACCCCAGAATGACTACAGTCTGTTAGAAATCTCAGAATAACTTTCAAAAATCACAGCAACATAGTCCTGATTACAATGTGATTATAGTAATAATCAGTGATTCTGATGCCACTGAGGGATTCCTACATAAGTAGAGCTATTTATTATAATATAGGAAGTTTTTCTTCTGAATAATCTACAGATACTGTTGTTCATCTATCTATTTTTAAAAGGAAACTTATTAGAAATTATAATAAGAAATATGAACTTCATATAATAGTTTTATATTACTCAATACACAGCACTGCTTTATCAGTTATCAAATAGCCTAAAGTAAACTGGAGGGATTTAAGTAGTTGAAAAGAAGGCTGTAATTAGAAATTATTGGCTTTTTAACTTTGAAATTGTGGCAAAATAGACTACATAGGGTAAATCTGCCTTTAAAAAAACTCCTTATTTTGTACTCCCACTTATATAATCATTCACTTGTTCTGTGAGATATTAAAAACTGTTGTGGTCTAAATTTTCAGAAATGGGCAAATTTTTTATTTTTTTTTTTTTTGACTTGCCAAAAGGACCTGGCTTTGAGAAAACACTTACCTCTTTTAAGTTTGTTTTTTTACATATAATTTAACTAATTAGGTTAACATTACACTTAGATTTTTACACTACCTTATCACGTATTAGTGAGTGTCTTGAAAAACCCAACCATACCAAGAACTTGAGAGCTTAAGGCATCAATATTTCTCCCTGCTCTGTAGGATCCAGGCCAAACATGACAATACAAAGATACTCTAACCATATAGAGCTTGTATAAGGAATACTAGGTAGTATTTGCTTAATAGTTATTTTGTCATTACTAGAATTGAATAAATTATATTTTAAAATTAACATTATTTTTCTTTCTGTCATGTAAAAATCACAAACAAAAACTAGCTACTGGATCATTCTGTTTTTTTTTCTACTTTGCTAGAGGCAATATATGACACCTCCATGTGAACTAGAAAATATTTTACATTGATGTGCAAGTTCTGTAATTCACTGGCTTCAGAGTTTCACCTTCAAGGGAGTTTTCAAGGAGTGACATGGTCTGTATATGAAGCTAGAGTAACCTTTTCTGAATCTGGACAAAAGTTAGTGACGGTTTCTTCTCATTTTCTCCTTCTGCTCAGGTGTGTGTAGATATATATATGTGTATGTGTGAGTATGTGTGTTCAAACACATGCAAACACACATAGACATATGTGGACTAAAGGGACAGAGTCTAATAATAAATAATTTTTTCCTGTAGATATGTTTCAAAACTAAAGAAAAAAGCAATTCTAACTGAGAATACAATATTTGGTATAATTATTATTTCCTCTCCACTTTGCACAAATCAAGCATCAGTTGCAGTTTGATGTATTTTAAGAAGTGTCATAGTGGCTCCTGGTGTTGTGTGGCAGGAAAATGAAGTTTCAACAGTGCCTAATTAACAGCACTTTGTTCAGTCTTCCCATTGGAGCAATCTATGTCTTTGCACCTGATAGCAGATATACTTAAACCAATTCATTATAGAATTAGCCAAAAATGTATTAACATATAATTATTAATAAATACATTCACATTTTCACTAAGGCCTTATTGGACAGAATTGAAGTATGTTAATACCTTTCTTTCATTTCAGGTGTAGCGGGGAAGACATCAAAATTGGACATATTTAGGCAAGTTTCTGATTTACTGCTTAACCTACAGGACAGAATGGAACCTGATCTCTCTTAGGTCAAAGATCATTTTCTAACAGGCTTACTTTCCTTTTTAAGTTTAACATACTTATACAAGGAGGACTATGAATAAGAAGTCATGGTCTCAGGAGGGCCTGAGCTCCACATGTGCAGAGTCCAGGGGATATGCTAGGATTGCAAGATTTGATTGTAAAATACTGTAGACTAGAAAGGACTTCTTGGGTTGTGTTATTCAAAGCAGGGCTTACTTCAGATTGAGACTGGTATCCTCAAGGCCTTATCTGATTGAGAAATAAAAAAAATTTGCAGGACAGAGATTCTGTCATCTCTCTGGGAACAGTTCCAGTACTTTAATCATCCTAACTGTGAAAATGCTTCTCCTTAATATGTAGATCCATTGGAAATCTAACTTCATGTAACCTGTATGCCTCTTATCTTTTAGCTGTGCTGCTCTGAGTCATTTTGTCTTTTGTGTCATGCTCCTCCCTTTATGACAACTGAAGACTGCAGTTAGATCCCCCTTAACCTTTCCTTCTTGAGCCTAAACAAACTAAGCTCCCACAGCCTTTCCTCAGCATAAACATTCCCTGTGTTGGTGTTCTTTCACAATGGCTTCCAATGCCTTAAAACTCCTATGCTTTCAAGCCAAAGTCAACACAGTAGGGCAAAAATTGTGACTCTGTCATCAGCAGCTACTGAAGTAACATCTGCTCTGCTGAAGTCAACTAGTTTATTGTTTGTTTGAGTGATGGCAAGTCTGTGCCAATACTTTTCAACCCCACATAAATACAATTACCTGAAGTAGAACACCATTTCACATTTCTTCTCTAATACATTGCTAGCAACATATGGTAGGTTACCCCAGGTATAATGTCATTTTTAATATGTTACATCAAAATTGATTTTCACTAAGTGTCTTACTTGTCTGTGTAAGAATGGGTCAAGGATTGCTTTCAATCCTTTGAATGGAAAAAAGTTGACTTTGTTTTTGTATATGCTATGTTTTGGTCCAAGGGCAGCTGCATAGCAGAGACAAATAAGTCATTCCAGATACTTACCAGAGTGACATATGGCTCATTTGGATCTGATAAATCCTTATAATACATTACTAGAAGAAGCACAATCTGCTTCACTCGTAACCTAAGCCAAATTGATGAACTAAGAACCAAACTGATCAACCAAGAGTAAAAGCAAAATACTTCAACATTTAAACAAGTGCTTGGATTTGGGATACCATTGCCTATTAAAACCATAAAGGAGCTGAGCAACCAAACCCTCTTTTGCTTTGGAAAATTGATTGCTTTCTTCTATTGACTTCACTGTTGTTTACATTGTATTTACCTGCATATACTTGAAGACAAACATGCATATGTATGACCTGTGATAACAGGTTAGGGGGTGAAATTTTACCCAACTGTTTTTCAAGACTTCTGGTTGTTCCCTTTTTCTCACAACTTCTGCAGTCCTGACAATGAATTCAGTTCTCAAACTTTTGTGCTGAATCAGAACATAAATCTGAATGTTTTCCCTCTCCTTTTATGAGGTTTTATGGCCAGGAATGATGTTGTGAAGAATTTATGGACGTGAAATCTTCACTAACTACAGGGTTATTGCCTTTTCTAGAGGAATAAATCCAAGCTACCTTAAAGTATAGGTATAAAGTTCTCTTCACTGTAGGATTCAGCACTGATAGGCAGTGTCCCAGGGTCTTTATAACTGCTGGATGTTTTCAGGGTTGTAAAAGATGTAAGTGCAGCCCAGGATAAAGATTAACAGATCTCAAGTAGTCAGGTAGAATATCTACATGAGAAGCAGCAAACTTGCAAGCAATCCTTAAAGCAATGTGAAGCAAAGATGCACTACAGTATTCACTTTTTTTTTCCTAGAATTTGTCATTAATTTTGCAAATAAACCAGGTTCCATTTATAAACAATATTATCAGTATTGCGTATCCAAAAAAATACAATGTGAAGTTGCAAAATAATGCTTTTTTTTAACCTTTGAACAAGTACTAAATAATGATAATGAAAAAAGGTAGACATATCTAATAAAACCATAGGGGAATTGCTGCTGTTGAGTATGTCTCTAAATTATTTTGAAGCGTGCATTAATGAAACTGCAAACTGAATTAAGTACCTTCATCTACTTCTGGAAGCCGCTCTGTCTGATCTGTTAAAGAATACACATTTTCACTGCAATAATCAGAGGTTTAAATGGGCTTAATGTAATTAGAAAAACCCTTGGAGATATATATTATCTCTTATGAAAATGGATATGCTTTGTAGATTAGAACATGTTGTTTTAGCATCAGTGTAGGACTATAGAATTACAGTTCTAAGTACTAACTTTACTCAGATATGGGCACAAGGCTCCTGTTGAACTTAAAAGGAGACAAATACAATAGGCACATACACATGCAAAAGTCACACTCAATATCCCTTTCAATACTCTAAAGCTTGTCATGAAAGATGATCCACAACTGCTATAATACTTATAATCAATTCTGAAAATGTTACTGCAAATGTCCTTCCACAATTTATGATGCTAAAAGAGAGTCAGTCTGTTGGTAGTAAGACATTTAAACTTAGTTTTTCATAGCAAATTCAGTAAAAGTTAGTCTGTACTGCTTTGTAAGAACCTGAGCTCCTTATACAGAATCCCATCCAGAATATAGCTTCATGCAAATTAAGATTAGAGAAGCCTACATTCCTGACTTGCATGTATATCTGGTGTTACATACATGTAAATATGCATACAATCCCACATTCAGTCTGTGCAAATGCTTCTAGAATGGAAGCTTTCATTGGCTAAATAAGAAATCTCAGCAAAGAAAACAGAAAGTTTCTAAGTGTTTTCTGACTGCATCCAGTATATCAGTTTCTCACGGCATTCCCTATTTAACATTTTAACCTTCATAATTTGTTTCATTTACTAATATAAAGTAAATACCAGTTTTCTTCTCTTGAGATCCAACTGACTGAGTCTCTTAAGCATATCTTAAATTTCATGTACAAGTTATTCTGAGATTTTAACAGAAATGTTCATGTTATTGATGTTAAGCACAAGATTATGAGCTTTGCTGGAACCAGGGTCTTATTGAACTAAGCTCTCCTCACCCATGAAATGGTCCCTGAGACAGTAAAAACATGATTATTAGTACCATTTGATGCATGCTTTCTCCCTAAGGAGATACTTGCTGGCTCAAAAAAAAGGACTCGGGGTGCAGCCAAGATGCTATTCTAATGTGGAGGATCAGCAAGGAAATTGCATTTTGGCTTTAAAGCTGCTTGATGGTCCCACTCAGGATGGTTTTGTTAAGAGCCACTGCCAACAATGTTATCCTGTCCTCCTGAGAGGCTTAGAAGGTGTGCAATGAAACCATGCCAGCTGTCTTCAATGTCAGGTGCAGATTTACCAGGAGAGCTAAAAAGGCTTAGGCCTCCTCCGTAGTGTAGTCATTTGTTTGAAGTAATTTGCTCCTATCCTATAAGTAATCTGAAATGGTAATGGCCAAATGACTGCACATTTCCTGCTGGATGTCATCTCAATAATTTTATAAGGAAACACTTCATAGACATTGTGTTACTTCATATTCTAGTCCTGACATGGCCTCTTGGTAAAGAGTATGCTAGTTGCTGTGGAGAAGGACAGATTGCCACAGATCTGTTAATTCTTTGACTCAAGAACACTGTAAGTCATTGCTCTGTAGTGGTGCCTAACATCTAGCCAATTGGCTGGATTAGCTGAAGCTAACAATAACGGCTGCAGGTTGAATCACAGGAGGATCTTGGATCTTAGCTTCATCAAAACATCTCTCTCATGTCTCGGGCAACTTCATAGTTTGCTTCCATTCCCTTATTTATAAACTGGGTGATAAATATACTTAGCATACTGAATATTTTTTAGGCCAAATTGAATTAGTAATACATTTATAAATACCTGAAAGGAATGTGGTATTATAATTCTAGGTGTTAATATTTTATTTTATTATTAAGTTGTAGCCACTTAACAAAGTCATTAAAAAATGGTAATTTCTCATAACTGTAGCAGATGAATCACATTTTATTTAGTGTGCTTCTTTACCTATTATCTTTTTGAAATTTGGCTATTTAGGAAGTAAACAGATAGTCCTAAGCAGAGATTGTCATGTTTTCATGACAAAACTAGGGTTTGGGTTTTTTTTAAATTATTTTTGGACTACCAAAATACTGCCAAGACTGATGTTGCAGTGTAAGGATCCCTGCTGCTGTCACCCAGAGACAACATATGTCTGTGAAGCCTGACCCGAAACCAAAGTGTTGCAGGTTCTGGAAAACAGGGTATCTGTGAATCAGTTGTGTGTATCAATATTTGGGTGTATATTGACATTTTACCTGCTTAAACTTGGAATTTTGCCTTTTCTGGAGGTGTGTTTAATTTTGTCTATGCACTGTGAGTGCTGAGCACAAAAAGCACAATATTCTAGCTCTGATTTTGTGCTTTGTTGTGTACCCCCTTTCTCCTGCTGTCTCTCTCCCACCCCCTTTTTTTTTTTTTTTTTTTTTTGTCTGCAAGGAAAGGATAATAGTTTGCAAAATAACTGGCCATATGGCACCAGAAAAATTAAAAGAAAGATGTGAAATTGTCTTGTGTGGCCTGCAACTTCTGATACAGAAGAAAAAGAGTGATGTATTGTGTTCATTTTACTGATTGACATATAAATTCTACATATCAGTGAAGACCAGTATAAGACTGGTTAATTTTTTTTAGTGGGAATTACATCTTCAGAAAATGCAGTTCTTTAGAATGTTATTAACATAGGGAATTGGTGTAATTACAATGTATAGTCTTTATTTATCTCTAAAAGATATGTCAGCATCAGAGATCCTCAGAATTTGTCCTAAATATATAAGTATATGATATTTGGTAACATACTTAACCAATGATTGCAATAGAACAACTGCTAAAAATCCCAGTACACTTAGAGTATTTTTGGCAGGCAGCATAAGAATGCTTTCAGTTCTTGATATCTTTGTTTACTTAAAAACACAACTGTTCTTTGTAGTCAGGAACTGAGTAGTCTCCAGTTTGCTGTTTGGAAGTAAAATGACAAATTATAGGGAGATAATTACGTGTGAATGGGAACACTGCTTAATTGAAACAACCAGTTCTAAGGAAAAACACACTTTGGAAGTGACAAGATGTTATGATACCCAGTGATTACTGATATTTCTTTGTAATTCACATTAAATTCTTAGACTACTAAAAAAAGCCATGCTCCACAAGTTTGTTCTTTAAAATTTTTTGACTTGCTGTTAGCTGAAGGAAAATATGTATTATATTGATGCCACGTGCTGCTTAATTGCAAGGCCTGCTGTCTATAATACTGTGTACAAAGGTCTTGGATTTGTAAAACAAGACTCAAAGCTATCAGAAAAAAAAATATACAACACACAAACAGAAGTGTAGGATTCCATGTTGAGATAATTGCACTAGAGTTCCCCTATGCAGATGTTTAAACGCTTAGTTCAGAGAAGAGTTATTTATTTAAGGTTTGCTGAGTGAAGGAGTGACCTCAGTATTGCAAAGGCAGTCTGAGATCTAGTCCAGACCGTAAAACATGCTTCAATTAAAAGAAATAAAATAAAGTATTGATGTTTATAGATTAGTTCAGCAAATGTTTTGTGATTTCACTTGGACAGAGACATGCCTGTATTATAAAATCTCTTGGTCCTTCTAGATTATGCAGCATTTCTAAGATTTATGCCTCCAAGGAAACAGAATTCTGGGACTCCAGAGAAGAGTTCTCATATCTCAGCTTAGATTCAGTGAAAAATAAAAATTAAATCATTATTGGATTTTATATTCAAACTAAACTAAAGCAATTTATCAATCTAGTGAATTTATCTAAAAAGATAAATTTTACAGGTGCAAGGATTTCAAGACTAATTGGTAGGGAGGATATAAATTTACTTTAATTCTTCCCAGTTAAGTTATTTTTACACTAGCCATTTAGAAACAACAGATTTAGGATTGATTTTTCTTGATATTTCTGTAAAGCTCTTGTAATCTTTATTTTAACTTTTAATTTGCGACCATGGCTTAAAATGTGGAAAACCAGTTCTAATTAATATCATCATCAGTCACTAGATAAAAATAGAGCATCTTTCCTTATTCAGCTCAACTACACATGCTTCTCAATATTTCATACTCTGTGTTTTTGACAAAACTGTGTCAATGCTTAATCTCTGGCTCTGATGTTTTGATGTAATTTTTGTAATTGCTCCATACATCATAAGTAAGAAGCCTGGCATCAGTACTGGTGGGGGAAACTACAAAATTTAAAAAAATATGAATCAGTGCCTCCAAGATTTGTTATTTATTAGAAATGCTGAAATTTGGTGGATTTTTTAAAACATCACATTTTTTTTCACCTTTGTTTGATTTATTGTGATAATCTCAAGTACTGTATGTACCAGAATCACCCTGCTTACTGTCTCTCACTCCACAAGATCTAGTAAGCTGTGACCTTCTCTTTGACAATTTCTTCTTTTTGTCTCCAAGTCTTATTTTACCTTTGTGCTCCTACAACCTCTTGCCCTCCTGTTGATGCTCACTTCCCAACCCCAGCTCCTACCATATAGAGTACCCTTCTCTATTGTGCCACCTAGCCTGACTTGTGCATGTCAACTCTTGACTAACTATAGTTCAGTCCCTTTCTATTTCCAACAGGTGTTCTTGCTCCTCTTTTCCTAGCTGGTTCACATTTTCTTTTTATTTTATATGGATATTGTCTCATCTCTGAGCACAGGCACAATTCACCCTAGCAAAATGTAGACAGATGTCACCCTCTTATGTTGAAACATTTTAAGCTTCAGATTTTAAAGAAATCTGTTTTTAATAACTTTAGGTCTTCCTCATCCTCCTCCCAACTTTTTTCAATATTATGAATCAGAATTATTTAGGATGGAAGGGACCTCAGGAAACTGTTTAGTCCAAAATCCTCCTCAAAGCAGGATCAACACTAAATTCACACCTAGTTGCTATGGGCTTTGACTAATTGAGTCTTGAAACAACCTGTCTTGGCGACCTCAATTATCCTCATACAGAATTTTGTTGTTGTTGTTGTTTTCTGTATTTTTAGTCAGAAATTGTATCAATAAACCCCACTGTTTTCTCAGAAATATCCTCATAGGCATTAGGAGGCTGATGTTATGTGTCCCCGGATGTTTTCCTCCAGTTTAAAAAAAGTCTGCCTCTTTCAGCCTCTCCTCACAGGACAAGTGCTCCACTCCCCAAGCATTTTGGTAGCCCTTTGCTGAATGTACACAAATTTATCTACATCTTCCTACACTGGGGTCTCAAAGCATTTTGTAATGGATCTGAAGAGTTGAAAATACCACCAAAGTGCTCCTGAAACACGATTTTACAGAAGATGTTTGGTGGTTTTGCACCAAAGTATCATACTACTGTTTTTCCTACTTCTTTGTTTTATAGCATGCATGTTGTTGAGCAGCTGTGCCAAGCTTAATTACACTGAATCTAAGAGCAATAGATTGTTTTTGGTCTTTTGATTGTGCACTTGCTGCTATTTGTGAGAACACATTTCTGAAGTATATACCCTGGTGTTATGCTATTTGAAATATATAATTTACAAAGATTAATTATATAGTTTAACAGAAATTTAAATTATAAATATACAAATGCATATTTTATGGTTGTGAGTTGATCTATTGTGTACACAGGATGATATTTGCATTTCACTTTTTCTGTAGCAGTCATGTTTCATTAGCAGCATGCTTTCCAAAACCTAGAATTTTCTCAATTTTTTTTGGCATAAATACTTATTACATTTGTTTATCTTATGCAATGTGGAGGATGGTGTATCTTTTATTTATGGGTTTGTTTCATTTTCTTTTGTTTTTAATATGTGATTGAATATTTGCACTAAACATTGGATGGTTCTTAGTAAATGCAAACATTTTAAGCGTATTCATTTACACATGATCCTGAGGGATGAAAAGTCTTCTGATTATACAAAAAGTACTTGTTATGGGAACTCTAGAAAATTAGGATATTCACTGTGATTCTCTCTCTATAAAGAATACGTCATTTTGCACCTAGCATAATATTTCTTTTACAGTGAAAATATAACAAAGTCATTGAAAAGAACTGTTATGCTTCAATATACTTCCTCATAATTAGACTACATGAACAACATCTGAAGTTGTTTAATGTTTTCTTAAGCAGGACACTTAAAACCCATAGACCTTCTGTTGAAAAATATTCAGTTTGTTTATATAACCATAAATTGGAGAATGACAAACTGCAGGGATATTGTAGGCACGCTGGAAATTTGCACAATTCAGATTTAAAGAAAATCTTTTCCTTAGAAAGTCATGCTATGGAAATATTTAGATTGGTCTCCTATGTAAACTTAAATCAGCTATGTAAGATTTATGCAGGTATGGTTAATGTAGAGAATTTTGGGGGATTCTAGACCGTTTTTCCTAAAATACATTTTATCTTGGATTTAGGAAATCACTGATTTGCTACAATCCAGCACTTTATTTTTCTTGGTTATATTTTGATTCACTGTAGTCCCATTGGATTCATGATCATGGTTAACATAAATGATCCTCTTAACATCAAACTGTTAGTAAAACAGAAGGTAAAGCTCATGCTCGTACATTCTTCAACTTTTTAACCTTTCACTTTTGGAGAAGGATGATTATTTGTGGTAAAGTAATGAATCATAATGGCATTCCTTGGAGTTGTCAGCTTTGTGTAGTCTTTAGTATATGTATGTATGTACTTCTCTTGCCGTCCTGTGTTTTGGTTTCAAATCCATGACATTACATGACAAACCTTGTCTTAGAGTGCATTTATATTTTGGTTGCTGAGAATATTGAAGGGATAGGCCTCGTTTGTTCCATGTCTGTTTATTAATAAATTTTCTGCCAATACTGACATTAGTTAAATAGGAAAGAAGTTATATGAGTACCTGTTTAAAACATGCAATACACAGATTTGAAGTAATGCAAATAGTATGACAACTTAAAACAAGTTAAAAAGCAAAGTGGCTTATTTGAAATTCTGAAAGCACATTAAAGAGCTGTCTTCCACTGTGTATGTGAGGCGGGGTTTATTCATTTTTATGAATCAAAGCTAAGGTGAAATTTGGTGTTGTATTGGGTTTCTGTGGCAAGGTTTTGGTAGCAGGGGGGGTTACAGGGGTGGCTTCTGTGAGAAGCTGCTGGAA
>JANZLQ010000079.1:6308669-6327745 GCA_026212715.1 Elanus axillaris | reverse complement strand
TTTCTCTCTGTTCCCCAACTTTTTTTCCCTTCTTAAAATGTTATCACAGAGGCGTTACCACTATCACTGATTGGCTCGGCCTTGGCTGGCGGCAGGTCCATCTTAGAGCCGGCTGGCATTGGCTCTGTCGGACACGGGGGAAGCTTCCAGCAGCTTCTCACAGAAGCCAGACCTGTAACCCCCCCTGCTACCAAAACCTTGCCACAGAAACCCAATAAAAGTACTCAAAGTCCTTTTGAGGTAAATGAGTATCTACATATTGCAGAACAGGAAAACAAAATGCTGAGATAAAAAAGGTACTTTTAAGTCTCTGATACTACTAAACAAATGTTCTTTTGCACTGCTTACCAGTATCACCTCTGACAATGTGTTTACTTCAGTTGATTCAAAGGGTTCTTTTGTCATAAATTAATTTTGAAGCCCACTAATGAGCTTTTTTTGTTGCTTATTTGCTGTGAGAGTATCTCTAATGTACAGCCTTGACATTTTTGACCTTGACAGATCCTGAGAGGCTGTAGAAAAACACAAATTCCCCACTTGTATAAGCTGATTACTATTAGTAAAGTCAGCATTTAAGGAACATTTATAATCACATTTGGAGGTGATTCTTATATAGTTATTGGTAGAATCTAGTTTTAATTCAGTACTGATGTGCTTCAAATGGGGATGTTGTCGCACTGTAAGGAAAAAAAAATCCACATCAGCTGAGCAGATATTGGTAATTCATGATGAAGCTAGTATTTTGAAGTGCAGGCAAGACATAGTGCTTCAGAGGAGCAATTCTTCAGGAGAGTTCAGATGTTGTGAACTCTGAATAAATAAATTAGTCAGAAAATGGCTTAGAGTAAGCTCAGTTCATCTTTAAATCATAATTCATGTTTTGTGTGAAATTCTATTTCCACTTGAAATTAGGATAGTGTTAACCTTTCTTCCGGAGATTTTGTTTATTTGAGTTAGTTGTAGTGTGATAGAATAGAATGCAAGTACAGTGATTTAGAACTTTACAGCTGATCAACTTTATAAAAAACCCAAACAAAAAAAACCAAAGAAAAAGTAGTGACATACTGGCATCTCTCACAGGTTATGTGAAATATCATTTAACTCCAGAAAGCAGTAGTGAGACAAACCTAAAAGCAATTATGTCTTACTTCTTATTATGTCTTATTAAGGCAATTATGTACTTATGTTTGAGTTACCAAATACTGTATTGTATTAGTGCAAATAATGCAAACAGTAAGGCAGCTTTTGCTGTGCTGTGATAACAGAGCATCCTAAACTACATCTCAGATACTCACAAGTCATATGAATTTTTTCCCTGTAAGCATACATGACTTTTTTCTTGATACCTTTAAGGTCTCCAAAAAGATAGTTCTGTTTCAAAAAGTAGTAAAACTGTTTATATCACTCCTTAGTTATTTGAGTAACTTACCTATAGTTAGTCTAAACATCCCCCTAAAAGGACATATTGGATTCAGAGTTACTTCACATCTTTAATTATGATTGATGTATTCCCCTGAAATGGAACACAAATTCTTAGATGTAATGTAAAATAACTCCATTAATAAACTATTAATAAACTATTTTCATCCCTAGTAATAGACTTACATGTGTACAGTAGTCAAGTTGACAGACAAATCTACTGTCCACTCAAATGTTTGAGATGTCTTTTAGTTAATTTAGTAAGTTAAAAATTAATTTCTTGTCTTATTGTGCATTAAATGCAGCTATTTAAGTTTATATGTTTTGAGTTAAATATTATTTTGGCTTGCATCTGCATTTTTTTTTTTCAGAAATCATATTATGAACCTGGAGAAGCAATACTGCTATCAGTTTAGACCCTGGTTTGTGTTTCCTTAAGTATGTTAATATCAGCATTTTGTGATGTCTCTCACTGTTAGTTGTTATTTGCAAGAATCAACAGAGATTATTAAATATAGTATTTTGTATTATTTTTTTCCTCAATTCCCTTTAGCATCAGGTGTCTTTTTCTTGTTTTTGGGGGGTTTGGGGTTTTGTAGTTAGCTATTCTTTGTTTGTTTGTTTGTGGGTTTTTTAGGAATGTAATTGTGTGTTATGAACTTGTACATGGTAAAAACTGGTCAAAATCAATAGTTTTAATTCCTCCCTTTTCTTTTAGGAATGTTTTTACCCACTAGATAATCTCTTTTGTAATCTCTTTGTTGAATAATCTCTGATTTTAAGATCAAGAATTTGGGGATTTCGGTGGGGATTTTTAAGAAAAGTTTTCATTAAATTTTGGAGAATTTTTTATGCAATAGCTCTTGTAGGGGCATGAGAACTTCAGATGAAATAGCTAAAATATTTTGATGATTTTGATTTTTGTATTACTCCCAAATGTTCTTTGTTACTACTTGGGCAGGCTTTAAAAATCTGACCAAAATGTTTCCTTCTGAAAACAACTAATGCTGGTGTTCCTGAAAGGGAATGTATAATCTGTTCCATAAAACCTGACAGATATTTATTACTATCAGAATAAGTCTTCCTCACTGTTTAAAAATTCTTAGCAAAATTATAGCTTTGGGAACTTTGTTATGGGCTTCATGCTATGTGGTGTTTTGAGGCTAGAAGTGCACTACTAAGTTACACTCAGTGAATTTTAAATTATTTATTTATATATTTATTTATTTCTGCATTAGGTGAAATGGATGAATTAAGCAGCTAAATTAATATTTTCTTAAGATGGCAAGTTCTTATTTTCTGTATTTATTCAGTTAGCAGTCTCTTTCCGCAGCAGACTGAAATTTCAAACAACTTAGGAAAAGGAAATTTCTGAAAGTACTGGAGGAATAATAAAAAAATAATTTATTTTTTAGGATGGTAAAGAATTGTTCCATCTTTTTTGACTCATTTGTCACATTATGAGGGGGAAGGCTGTGGTGTTCAAAAACTGCTCACATTAACAGATTGGAGGTGGGAGAGGGGATTGGTCGATGGTAACTGAGAACAAGTCTTTACCATATGGCAATGGTTATAAAATAAATTATGATCTATGCTGGATGTACTATTACTGGATTATTCCTTAACATAATTTAATGAATCTGTAGCCTATTCAGATATTTCTGGCATATCATGTTTCTTCTCCTGGTGTCCAGGACAAGATGGCCAGCACTTAATATCAAAAAGAAGATAAGTAAACTGAACTAAACAAAACCCAAAAAAATTGATTTCTTGTATTCATTGAGCTTTGAAAGAGAGGTAGAAATAATGTCAGGTGATCAGCCTATAAAGAAAGTATGAGAAAAACAAGGATGTGATTTGAAGGAACATCTTTCAGTATGTTTTTCAATTTATTGGGGGGCCTTGAGATGAATTTTTATTTCTGTTTTAGCATTTATATAGACAGAAAGTTAATGTGTTCAACTGAAATTACTACTGCTCTATGTCTTAATAGTGATTTTGTGCAGGAATGGGAACATATATGTACTTTCAATTAATGTGGAGACTCATACTACTTTATAAACACATAGGTTTAGGGTTTATTAGTCATGTCCTTTACTATTTAGAAGGGAATAAGTAAATTTTGCTCCACCTAAACTACAAAACCTCATTCTGCTAGGTAGATATTTATGCCTTGGAAATTGCCTTCAGTTTTTCCCCCTGATGAAAAACATAGCTACTTGTCAAACATGCATGACTATCTTACTTTCCAGGATATTTTGCAAATTCTTAAATTTTTAAGCTTTAAAACAAAGCAATACATCTGAATTTTAAAACAAAACATAACAATAGAGCAATAAAATTTCCCTTGGTCCAATCACCTACACACTTAGTGATTCCAATTCATCTGCTTTTACACACTTGGATGAGAAAATGCATTTGGAACTGTGTAAAAAGTAGACAAAAAAGGCTGTCTTGTGCCTCTCTGCTTGAAGCTCTTGGGCTTGATGCACAACAGTACCAATTCACAAGAAGAAATCCAAGGCAATAAGCCCTGAAGGAGAAAAATATATCAAAAGCTTTTTCACTTATGACGTGTATCTCAGGAAATAAGTATTATGGGAATGTTAATTTCCAGTAATTGTATCTTAGCTGTTTGATAGTTGAATGCTTGAATCTAGAGTTTGCTTAAGGTATCACTCAAGCAACTTGTTCTCACCCTTCAGAAGGAAGACAGTAATGATGATTTTTATGTATAAGCAGATTTTTTTATCAGTATGTTCATAAAATGTCTTATGAACTGACTTGGTAACTGTTCACATTATTCTACAGGGAAATTCTGTATTCCTTTACAGCTCATTCATTGAGATACATATAATTTTTTTTAGAAATATAACATGAAAAACCTTTGTGTCATTTGCTCCTTGTCTCAGTAGTAAACAATACTAACCTGCTTTAAATAAAACTCACAAGCTGGAAAGCCATCATGAAAATGCAAGAAATAATGAGGACCCCAGACAAAAATATTAGGGTTTTTTTTCCCCAGTCTGTTAAAATTTGCTCACTTTTTTCTTGCACAGCAATTATTGGAGCAGAAAAGGGTTTTTTTTCAGAAACAGTTCTCAGAATAAAGGAAGATCAGTAATAAGTATAATGTATTCTTCTTTCAAGTTTTTATTGATTGTAGATCAACAGTCTATAGATCTGATAAAGGTTCTTGTTACCTACCTAAATATTTTAAGCCTGAAAAGAATCTTTCACTTGGGAAAATGCAATTTTGTTTCGTATCATGTAAAACTGGAGACTTTAAAGCTGAAACTTTCCCTTCTCTTTCTTTTTTGGACATGTATGCACATGCACTAATATATTTGGAGGAAATCTGGCTGCAGTAGCAGAAAGGGGTTTGCATTATCAAATAGTTGCACAATAGGATAGGATGTGTAGATAGAAATGGTTGGTGCTGGCGCTCTGCTGACTACCACGTACGTGCTGAGAAGGCTTACTTCAGATTAGCTCCAACAGTTACTGTGGACTGAATACCCATTAGTGACTGGAAAAGATATTCTAGCACAGTTTCATTCAAAAGGAATTCAAGTTATTTTTTCTGAGATCACCCCCTGATATTAACTAAAGCATAGGAAATAGATATGCTAAAAATCTTGCCCCTGAAACAGACTAAAATGTTAAAGGCTACATAATCATTACCTGACATCATCAAAGTCAGCAAGTTCATCTTCCTTTTTGAAAAAGTTACAGAATGTTATATTCAGGTAGGTTATTTATACATAGCTATGAAATCTGTTGAAGGAAGAATGCATAAAAAGGTCCTTTCAAATTTTGCTCTTTTCTTTCTTTTTTTCTTTGTCTGACATAATCTAGAGGTTCATTATTGGAAAGGGTGATTTTTCAGTTTTGATTGTCTTCCTATATTCATTCACTGAAGGCCAGTAAAAAAAATATAATCAAGTAGTGTTTAAGGATTATGTTTGAGACTGGATTTTTGTGTTCCAGGCATGTTAAAAAAAGTCAAGTAGAATATTATTTTACAATACAGGAATTATGGTATTACTCCATCAGAATCCACAAACTAAGATATAATGTATAGTAAATACAAGATTCAGAAGAAATTAAAAATCCCAATGCAGTAATTCTGAGAAGCAATCTTGTCATGCTTTTGCAAAATACATCTGATTAACAAAAGCAGTGAGAGAGTCTAAATAATAGGCAATTTCTATTTGAAAAGCTTTTGCATTTCTCAAAGTGATATAGATTAATATTTGAGTATAAGAAACACATTAAGTTGAGCAGGTTTTAAGAATCTGTCTCTGAATAATATAAAAGTAGCATGAGTGAGTTAAAAAGTTAGAAACTTGACCTGCAGAGAAATAAGAAATTTGAGAAGAACAGTCGTTCTGTGAAATCTTTAGAAGCAAGAAATTTTTGTATCTTACAGAACTGTGTCTTGTGGGAGAGGTCCAGTGTGTATATATATATGTATGTTTATATGTATAAAAAAAATACTAATTAGGGTTAAATTCATGTTGCACTTCTTCACTCCATAGAAAAAAAGCTTCTATTTTCTAAAAAAAGCTTTCTATTTTCTAAAAAAACCACTTTTGTCAAAACATAGACTACCCATCTCACAATTGTAGTTAGATTTGGCTACACAGTGTTTACCTGGAAAACCCTGCCAAGCAAGCTCTCAGGTCCCTGTTTTGCCTCCGCAACCTGAATTCTATCTTGCATGTCCTGGAAACTGTGTGATCTATGGGTCTATGAGAACTTGAATTTTAAGATTTCCCCATTAAAATGGAGCAAGTTCTGTTGAAAGTCTGCCTTGCATCATTGTAACTGACACTATATCACAAAATATTTTGCTTTTAATGATCGTCTTTCATAGAAAAATTCTGTCCTCTTCTATGACAGGCATATCATCTATGGTAACAAGTCTACTTGTTCTCGTCACTGGTGATTCACTTCTAGAAAAAAATGCAGATTAAACTTGACAAATATCTATTTTATTGATTAAAAATACAGGAGTTTGTCTTCCACCTCTTTAACAGTTAAGCATACATTGGGAGTACTCTGACATCAAAACAATCCATGTTCTTGCCCAAAGATTTCATTTTGATTAGAAGTTTATGGGATGTTTCTTAGTGTGTCAAAGACAACAGGTTTTCTTCAAGTTACAACCTCTTGTAAATTGCTATCTTTGAGCTCTTTACTGGCTCTGATATTTGTGGTAGCAGACAGTACTTGCAAAAGGGAAGATGCAGACACTTTCTTTGCTGCAGAGTATAATTTTGCTATATGCTGTACAAAGCAAATTCTAATCTTGTTAATATATGTTGCATAAGAAAAATTCTCAGCTTCATGTTATGCTAGTATTTTGTCATTGTGTATATAATAGGAAATAGGAAAAAAAATCCTTACACAACAGTTAATGTGTAATGGTAATAATTTGCAAAGGCTAGTTTGCACTGTGATCACAGGAGGTACTAATAAATTATGATGGAAGGGTTTATTCTGAAGAGAGCATGTTAAGCAGAGATTACTAACCTCCTTCTCTCCACCGGAACAAACGGAGCTGCTCAACCTTAATTTCAGAGATCTCCTTCACTAGAAAAAGAGTTATTTTCAGAAGCTGATCTTTTCAGAACATATTCAAACTATAAGGTTCTGTGATTCACCAGCTAAAATGAATGGTAGCTATTTATCCACTTGACAAAGTTATACTAGTGTTTTTCCAACAGGAGAAAACAGGAAAACATCTTGGTTAAGATAGATCTCAGTCATAATGGTTTATCATGGAAATATCACATTATTAACAGCTAGAGAATAGACAGCCCCACTTCACTGGCATTCATTCATTCACCACTACCAGTGTTTCCCTATACTGTCCTTCCTGTGTGAGATAGGTCTTAATTAGTGGGGCACAGACTTCAAAAATCTACCATTTCTAATGGGGTCAGGTGATAATGTCACTTTTCTTGCAAACTATTTTAGAATCCATATGAACAGACCTATAGTAGAAATAAACACATTTTCTTTTTTCTTTTCTTCCCATAGAATATTCTCTTTTCCCTTTTTATGAGTACAAATAATTGTCACCATACTATCAGTTGAAAAAATAGATGGCTGACTGAAGGCACAAAGAAAATGTGGCTATTAAATACTGTTAAGCATATGAAATACATACACAGCTTAGGACTATAGAAGAAAATCCTTTAAAACTTTTGCCAACAAATTAGAATATATTATTGGGTTGTGCTTGTGTGAGAGGATAGTGATATGCATATACTGCTTTACCTTTAATATTTCATCATTTTATATTCAGATGATTCACTTGAAGGGCAATGACTGATAAATTGGAAGTGTCAGAAGATGTATAAAATTCATAAAGCAGGAAAATAATCAGATGTTGTATGGCATGATGATGGTTACAGAAGATAATAATTCTCAGCTTCATCAATCTCATATAATGATCTTCTTTTAAAGGTCAGACATAGATTGAGGCCTGCACTGAAAATGTATTATTCCATGGTCAAGGTGGCTACTTGCCAGCTGAGGATCTGAACTCAAGATGTATATGATCCATGAGGTTTCAGTTTTAAATTGTTGGACACCATAAAAACATTAAACAAATTAATGTTCACTGACTTTTCCATGAGCTCATTTAAATTATACCTGGATTAATCTATTTTTTACAGAGATAAAATGTTAAAACTTTTAAATACTATTTAGTTTGACAGATTTTTATATACTTTTCCTCTTGCCTGGCAAGCCAGATGATGTAGTTTGAGTGTGAAAGCTTTCTTGTATTTTTTTAAGCTCTTTATTCTAGACATACTTATGTTAGACTTCTTAAGCAGGGTTTTTTGGTAAGTTCAAGTGTCTTAGTTTCACTTCTTACACCTTCACTCTTGAGCGGAAAAAAATGAGATTTACCAGTCCCACTCTAGATCAATGTAAGCCATTAATTTACATGGAACTTCACACTTTAACATTGTCACTGTAGACAGCTTTGTGAATCTGGAAGAATTGCCTGTTTGTTTGGGTTTTTTTCTTGGAAATACTACTTTTGTTAAAATCTTCAAACTTAGGTGTATCAATAGATTTTTTTATAGAATATTTTGAAATTAATACTTGGTTTTAATATATATTTTCCAGGTTTCCTCTGTGTAGTGTGTTGTCAATACCACTTTGATGACACCAAATACAAGTCATTATTTCATGTTTATGCAAGATCACCATTAGTTTTGTCTTGCACCTAAAATGATGACTCTCAATTAAACTCTCTTCCATGCCAACAGAAATAAGAAAGTAGCAAAATGTCTGCATTTTCTCCAAGAAAAATCATTTTTTGTCATCTTTTTTCCTAATCTGAATTTAATAATATTCTCATACAAAGTCTCCATTTAAATCTAAAGTGGACTCTCCCATTCTGGAGGGACAGTAATACAGATTATGCTTTGAATTTGATCAAATGAGACCTATTTACAATGGATTTATAAATCCTGAATTGACCTGAATTATTTCACTGTCTACATTGACAGCATGAATTCAGGCAGTAAATCTCAATTACTCCACCGAAGCTGGATAATTTAACTGAGATTGACATTCATTACATGTAAATCTATTCTACATCTAGTTTATTCTTTTACTGCAAAATTAAAACTTTTGTCAACAAATAAAAACTTGTGAAAGCTTCGAAAGAAAAATGGTTCAAGCTTGTTTGTCTAATACTGAATTGTTTTCATGACAAAGACCTATTTAGAAAAGATAAAGTCTACGAGGAAAAAAAAAACAAACCAAACAAATAACAAAACCAAACCAAACAAACCCCTAAACTTAATGAACATCTGGCATTTGCACTGAAACTGTAGGGAATCTTGGAGAGCATCCCATGATGAAATTTCCCCTCACAGGGTGATAGGTTGTCTCGAATGCAACTACGTTTTCAATGGGGTTCTGATGTGTCAGGGTAAATTACATAAAGAATAAACAAAATGAGCATTAACAACTTGTCAGTGCCCTATCCTATTTATCTAGGTGTTCTAAAAGAAAGAAATGATATAATTGTTGAATGACAGAATATAGTGATTAAGCTCTTGTTTAACTACTGGTTACAGGGATATTCTGAAAAAAACATTTTTTCCACTGATGTGTCTCACAAACCTCATGGAGTTCCTTGAGGTAATCAATGAGTATCTGAACAAGGACAATATCCAGCTAATCCAAATCTACTTAGATTTTTCAAAAGTTCATTCAGCTACACTCTTTATTAAAACATCTTCAAAAACCTGATCCATCATGGGATAAAAGGGGAAGATTCATATAGAGATAAACAATAACTGCTTTAAAAAAAAGGTAAACAGATTTGAATTTTGAAGTAGATAGGTCAACACTGGAGACGCTTATTAATATGAGATAGTGCTTATTCTGTTCTACCTAGTCATGCCAATACTCAAGCCTTTTATGAACAAGTAAGATATTTAGTTTAGTAAAAGAAAAAGCCAACTGCAGAGAGTTTCAGAAGGTCTGTGGTACTGAATAACTGATAAAATGACAGATTAAAAAAAATACAGATAAATGTAATATGCTAGAACTGTGAAAATCTCAGTTCAGCAGAGTCAAATCAGTGATAAAGCTAAAAGAATTATAGGCATTAGGGAGAAATAACAGAGAAAAAGACAGAACATACTCTTGTACAATGCATTTTGATCATTCAGCAAAAGCCTCACAGAGTGCACAATTAGTTTACAAGGTGTTAGAGATTATAGGCACATGGTTCAGAAAGCAACAAACTGCTTTGTGGAAGAAAAAAAAAAAAGAATGGAAATATTGATGAGGAGGGGCTTCTGGAGAGCAGTTAGTTAAGCCTCCCATTCAAACCAAGAATTATTGCTAAGTTTACATCAGTGGTTGTCTACATCAGTGGTAAGTCGTGAAAAGCTCCAAGGATGGACATATCACAATCTCTCCAGCTAAGCTCTTCTATTAGTGCACTACTCTCATACCTAAGGCTTTTATGTTGTCCTTTTTGAGTCTCTTAAAGTACAATTTGTGATTACTGCCCCTTGTTTATCAGCTGGCATAACTCAGAAAAGTATATCTTCATCATATTTATAACTTTCCCAGATCTAGTTGTAGGTTGCAAGTAGTGCCAGTCTGCACTCTGCCAAAATAAACAAGCTCTTTAACAGCTCCTTTAACTTCTCGTAGGACATATACTCTTGTCCTAATAGTCTTGGTAAGGCACTACCAGTTGAATCCAACATTGCTCTGAAAATGGTATACCAAAAACTGAACAATGTTCCAGTAATGAGTGCGGATCAGAAGTAGAGAATAACTTCCCCTGGACCTGCTGGCTATGAAGTTTTCTTTATTCAACGCAAGAACATGATTTTCACTCTTTTTCAACCTGATGCCTACCTAACCTCCTATTCCTTTTGGTCAGAGCTGCCACCCAACCAGTCAGTTCCTGGCCTGTACTTTCCACTATCCCTCTAATTCCCACCATGAGGTTATTCCACCCCAGACACAAAACTTTACACTTCTGTTTGTTGAAATTCATAAGGTTTCTGTAAGACTGAAGGTACACTTTTCAAAATTCCTCTGGACTGAAGTTATACCATTTAGCATATTATCCTGTCGTGGTTTAAGCCCAGCTGGTAACAAAGCACTAAAAAGCTGCTCACCCACTCTTCCCCACCCTGGCCCCAATGGGATGAGAAGGAGAAAAAAGAAAGAAACACTCTTGGGTCAAGACAAGGACAGGGAGGCATCACTCACCACCTATGGTTACGGGGAAAAAACAAACTCGACTTGGGGAAAACACAAAATCAATTTAAATTTTTACCAGTCAACTCAGAGTAAGGTAATGAGAAATAAAACCAAATCTTAAAACACTTTTCTCCCCAACCTTCCCTCCTTCCTGGACTCAGCTTCACTCCTGATTTTCTCCACGTGCCCCCCACCGAGAAGCTCAGGGGGACGGTGAATGGGGTTTGGGGTCAGTTTATCACACATTGTCTCTGCCACTCCTTCCTCCTCATGGGGAGGACTCGTCACTCCTGCCCTGCCCCACCATGGGCTCCCTCCCATGGGACATACTCCTCCATGAACTTCTCTGGCATGGGTCCTTACCACAGGCCAATCTTCAGTCACAGACTGCTCCAGCGTAGGCTTTCCCATGGAGTCCCAGCCATCTTGGGGGGCATCCACCTGCTCCCGTGTGGGCTCCTCTCTCCACAGGCTGCAGGTGGGCATCTGCTTCTCCGCTCCCTTCCATGGGCCGGGGGGGGACAGCCTGCCGCCTCCCCACGGGCTGCAGGGGCATCCCCTCCTCCCCTCCCCTACTCCCCCTCCCCCTGCACTGACTTTGCTGTCTGCACAGGGGTTCCTCTCACATTGCACTGTCTCTCCACTGTAGGTTCCCCATCTTAAATCTGTTCTCCCAGAGACACTACCACCATCGCTGACAGGGATGCCTTGGGCAGCGGTGGGTCCGACTTGGAGCCAGGGAGGCTTCTAGCAGCTTCTCACAGGAGCCACCCCTGTGGCCCCTCCCCCGCTACCAAAACCCCACCACACAATCCCAAAACATAACCATTTAACTCAAATTTATTATTAGCTGAAAATTTGCTGAGTAATTTCCTATTTGTTGATTAGGTTGATGGTTAAATTATTAAGCCATCCTGGCCTCAGCAGCAGCTCCTGTGTTAATTTGCTTGTTAGGGGCTCACTGCTGGGTGTCAAGGCACTGATTTGAGCATGGAGGTCCAGCTAGTTTTCATTCCACCTAACAGTTTGTTCTTTCAGTCCATATCTCCTCAGCTTCCAAAGGAGAATGCTATGGGAGAGTGTTAAAGGCTTTCTTGATCATGGTATTGTACATCACCACTCTTCATCATCACAAACTTTTGTAATCAGTGTGGTCATGAATGATTTGTTACTGGCAAATCTGTATTGACTTTTTCTGATTATTTTATTGTCCTGATGCACTTGGATTCAAATGGATTCAAAAAACCATGGTTTGGATCTCTCAAGGACTGAGATTAACCAGACCATAGTTCCCCAAACACTTGTCCTTGCTCCTCTTAAAGAAGCTATCTTCAGCCAGCATGGACACTTCCCTAGTTGCATGATATTTCACAGGTCATAATGGCCTTGGTCTTTCAGTATGCTCAGGTGAAAACCATTTGGCCCTATGAATCTGAACACATTTAGCTTCTGTACATAGTATCAAATCTAATCAAGCACACATATCTGCTGATACGGTTGTTTTTTACCTCAGTCTTCTGAGCTTCGCCCCTGTTATAATTTATATATATATGTATACTCACATTATAAAGCTTTCTCACTTTTTGTTAAACACTTTTTTTTCTTTTTTCTTTTTAAAGAGCTTTCTACTATTTAACAAGAAATTTCCAATTGCTGCTAAATCATTATAAGCCTTAAAAATAAGCCTTAAGCAAAAACTGTCATATGTGTCAAACACACATTTTGTTAACATTGTTGTTATCAGGCCAGAAGAGCACCTCACAATTGTAGCAGAGACTGTGAAGCTTTCAGAGCTTTCATTCAGTTAATAGAAGCCAAAAGTTTGCAGTGAAGAAAATACTGAGCAGGCAACTATCTTTGAAAGTATAACTGCTTGTCACAGAGAAGAAAGCACTATTTAAACAAGATTTTTAGACATGCACACACAAAAGAAAGCATATTACTGTTCTCTCACAATGGAAATTCTGTTCTTAGCAGTCATATTTGTATTAACAGAAGTTAGTGTGAAATTGCAAAATCTGTTATTACAGTCTGGATGAACAGCCCACTTTCACAAATATCAAAAGGATACTACGTAAGAGATTCTGTCAATTCTCTGATGTGTTCAGATAATAAAAAGAAATAAGGGCCATGCGTGGCTGAACCAAGTACGTCCATGTCATCTTTTTTCTCCATACTGTTTTGGGAGACTCTATTTCTGAGAGTAACTGAGGGAGAGGAAGTCAGAAAACACATACCCTGTGACACAGGACATATCTCTGCTCAGATGTCAGTTAAAGGAATTATGAAAAGTGTTCCAAAGATGCTGTAAGTATGACATTCTTCAGTTTAAGGGAGATAATTTCTTTATAATTTAAGTCTCAGATGTCAATCCAGGGCAGGTGTGGGATAAAAGGCAGAGGAGAGGGAGAGGGAGAGAGGAAAAAGAAGACATGTTCCCCATTTTACTGGTTTTTTCACTGATATGCCATTTTCAGAAAAGCAGAATGTGCTCCTTAGACAAAAATCTGGGCCTTAGCCATCTATGTCCAAATTCCGAAGTCTAAATCCAGAAATTGTTTTTAATTTGTTACTATTTAAATTCTGTTATAGAAATCAAGCTTCCTTGCTGAAGGACAAAAGATTTATCCACTTTGTCAGCTTCTTTGGATGTGTCCTCCTCACTCAGTCAGACCTCTTTCCTCCATTCATGAAAAAAAACCAAAAACACCAACCCTGAAACAAAACAATAATTTATTAATCTGTGGAATTTGTCTGGAATCAGGGAGCCAAGAAAGCATGTTCCATGTTTCTGAATCACAGGCTCATATAGGACATTCAGAGTACATCATGTTTGTATAATCTTCCTGTGTTTATGCTTTTGACACAGGATCTCAAGGATCCTTCTCTATAGGACAACTGTTCTCTCATCCCTGAGGTTTTGAGGTGAATTAGTGTTATATTTCCTACACATCTCCTATACAGTTCCATTTAAATTCAGGGCTTAAACTTTCCTGGAAGTTTAATGACATCTTTCATTAGTCCTTTATTTTTGCTTCATCTCTCACTTGGCAATAAATGGCATAAATGTCAGTTCCATAGTAAAATGTAGAAATTTGATGTCAGCACATATTTCTTATGAGTCTTACTGCTTGAGAATTGTGGTCACAATTTATGCCACTGAGGGCATCAGTCTTTCAAATGAAGCTTTCCAAATGGCAAACCTGTGTTATATATGATCTTCAACAGATAGCTGATTATGAGGATGATGAGAGATGTGAAGCTTAGTTGACAGTAACACTTGAGTAACTTTGCAGGGACATCATTTATTAAAGATGTAGTTCAGCAACTCCCTGATTCTTTTTCTGTGGCCAAATTATATTTGATGGAATGTTTACAGGACCGTCATGAAGATCATTAGGGATAGTTAATTGTCTGGGATGGTACAGAACTAGTTCAGAGACTTTAAAAAATAAAATAATTTCTTTCTGCTATGAATGAGAGCAGTTATTCATTTTTCTGTGCATGAAATGAAGGAAAACCCTCAGATGAAACCCTCTATCTTAAAAATCTGAGCGGAAAGCAAAAAGCCTTCCTTTGGTTCAGCCTTTCATCACCCTTCAGCCTATACAGGCAGTTTTAGATATTACAATTTTGAATTTCAGAAAAAAAACCCAAAACTTTTAACTTGAAAGGTTTCATCCATTTTAATGATCACAGAATGCCATCAATTCTAGGTGCATAACTGGAGGATTGTTAGATATATTAGATAACCTGATGTGCAGTGAAAAAAAAAATTGCCTTTTTCTTAACTTACGCTTCAGCTTCTTGGCTGAATATGATTTCTGAGTACTTTGAGCCACAGAGAATATAAAAACTAAGTCATGGATGAAAAATTGTTACTATGCAAGTAGACATATTTGCAGTAGTGGACTTTTAAAGACATGTAATGATATGTGTGTGGCATTTTAGGTTAGACTCTCTCCCTTTACACTGAAAAAAATATTGCTAAATAAACATTTCTTCCTAGATCATGATGGCAGTTATGGCAC
Organism: Elanus axillaris; assembly: GCA_026212715.1. Lineage (NCBI taxonomy): Eukaryota > Metazoa > Chordata > Aves > Accipitriformes > Accipitridae > Elanus > Elanus axillaris. The sequence continues at coordinate 6,312,530 of JANZLQ010000079.1, read as the reverse complement.
GACAGGGGACAGGTTGAATGAGATGTCCCAAGAGAGTACATTTTAGTGTTAGAACAGGGGTATGAAAAAAACCTAGATCTTTGTGTGGGTGGAATAGAAAGTCAGCAGATGCTTGTGATAAAGCTAAAGCACATGTGCAAATAGCTTCTGCAAGCTCACAGCCATGTGACTTTGTCTTACTAACAAACAAGGTACTGTCTTATATCTGTCTTGCTTTTTTTAATAAAGTTATGAAACATTAATTTTATCACCTGCAGCTCTGGGCTACAATAGTTTGAAGACCTTAAAAGTGTTATGTACAAAAAATACAACAAACTCCTCTGAGGCTTGGGTGTGTAACTTCCTAGACTTTCTGAGAATCATAGCCTCAGGTTAAGGCACAAAAATCCCCCCAGAAACCAGATCTCATTACACTCAAAACAGTATGCAAAGCCCTTAGTCATGTTAGTCCTAATGATTGTTCCATGTCTGAGTCCCTCATGGTATGAAAATGATTCTCCTATGCATTGTAGGAAAATTACTGTCCCTTGTCCTTTTGCCCTTTCAATAGCTAGCAAATGTGTGTTCACTGGCAGCAGCCATTTCTTGACATCATATGTCTGAAAGTTGAAATCCGGAGTTGATAAATAGAATGTAGCCTTTTGCTAACCCTTTTTTCTTAACTGTTGCATTAGATGTGATTAATGAAGACTGCAGCCAATTGCTTTCTTTCTTCTAATAGCTAGAGCTAATAGCAATTTCATGCCCTTAGTATTTTGACCTGAAGACCATAACACAAATAGAAAGACTTCAAGAAATAAGGTAGTTCCCTACCACCCCTTAAGTAGAAGGAAAAATGTTCTGTTAGAGCTGAGAGTTCTGAAATTCTAGTCTAAGAAACATGATCTCCTGTTCCATCTTACTAATAATATTGACACACACAACACACACCCCCCAATTTCATACAATAGGGAAATGTGAAAGGCAAGAACAGTGGACAGAGGACTGCAGTCTCAGAGTTCTGTTCTGCACTGCTCAAGTAATTTTCACTGAAGGCACTATTTTTATATTATAAAAACTTTATGTTACTTTATGGTAAACCTTATCTAGTTCATCTGAAAAAAATCAAATGTAATTAAGGATACTTTTTATACCACATTCTTTTGCTTTCAGAAATTACCCTTCTTAAAAGTCTTCATAGAAAAGGTATTATTATTGTTTTATGTTTAGGGTGTTTAGCAATTGCCTAGTGTAAAGTGGAGAGTTCACAGAATAGATAGAAAATGAAGACCAGTCACTTACAATTATGAAGTCATGTTCAGTATAATGCTCTCCTCCGCAGTGTGAAGTTGAAAGAATTATTTGATTTGGATCAAATCGAACAATTGGATCAAAACTTGGATACAAATATAATGATTTGTGGGTTTATATGCTAACATTTTTTATTGGTCTAGGTTTTGTCTGAATGGTAAATCTACCCCATTTCTACACCTTTTGAACTTGATAAGCTGAAGTGGGAACTGAAGGATGGATCATTAGACTCAAGAATGTTGCTGTGAATGTGTTTAGTTCAATGAAACCATTATTGTTTATATTTATAGGTATTTGTATATAGCAACATCAGTATATATATGTTCATCAGTCCTGCAAATCTTAGAACTAGAACAATCTGGATTTTTCTTGCAAATTGCTTACATACAAATCCCAGCAGACAAGCCTGACAGATTTCTTCATTATATTAAACAAATGGGTATGTAAAATAATTAACTTAATGTGAAAACTTTATTAAATTGCATTTTAGAATTCAAGCTTCCTATTTTATAGCATATTAAATGTGATCATGCTGAGGATGACAAATAATCAGAAAAAATTAGACAAACTCATCCACAGAAGGTAAAATTACATCTCCTTCCAAGTTCGCAATCCTGGGTTTGTCAAGCAGCAATTTTTCCACAAGAATCATATGAACAACAGTGTTAATATACTCAACAAATTATAAATTATATCAACAACAAAATTAAACCTACTGAAAGAAAGCAACTGTAACTTGCATCTTCACGAAATGTAAAATATTTATATGCTATTATATTTCAACAAACTACATGAACTCTCACTTTAAAGGCAGAAAATACTACATAGAGCTTGTGGCAATAGTTCAAGGCCTGTTTTAAAAAGATGCTACTAAACTCATTCTAATCTTTCATTTATTTGAATGCCTAATTTATTTTTTCATTATTTTTGTATCATAGCTTTATAATAAAACTGTCACAGTGCTTGTGAAATTTACAATCAAATATATGCAAATAAGAGCAGATACTGCAAACTGCCTGAAAATGTTAAGGTTTACATTCACAGAGAGATTAATTCAGTGTAGCCAGCACGGATTTCACTCTCTGGTTTATTGGGCATACTTTTTTCTGTATAAGGAGGAAGCCTGTAATCTTTCTCAATTGAATTAACAGGCCACAGAAAGATTTTTGATGGAGAAGTGTGTGTTATATATATGCTCAAAATATGGTTCTCTATATGCAGTTATTGTACTGTATTCAGCCTCCGTAATCATATAATTTTGTTTGTGTGTTTCTGCAGTCACAATATCATATACATATCAATAATTTACAAATTATATAAAACATTATCTGTGTTTTCACACTGGCAATGAGTTCCATTATAAGCAAAAGAAGGTATAAAAAGATTGCGTTTTTGCTTAGAGAGAAGGGGGTGTGATCGTTTTGCTAGAAGAAATTACCAGGAAGCCCCAAGGCACCTCCTTACTTTCATCCTCTGCTCCCACACACGCAGGGACAGCAGGTGGTAGATTTTATTTTCCAGACTTTTGTCACCTTCAGTGGATGCTTTATCAGTCCCCGAACACACAGACATATCCAGAAGTTCAATGGGAAAGTCAAAGCAAACCCCTTCATCACAGAGTGAAGCTCTTACAAGTCCTGGCTACCAGGCTGAAGTCTCTCTCCTTGCCTCATTCATAATCAACTGAAAGCGTAACTATGAACTTTTAATTACTTTGCAGCTCAGCTTCAAGCAGTGATGAGCAGTTATTCAATCTGTTGTCAGCTTTAGCTAACCTCAGATGTGAAAAAAGAAAAGAGTGCTCTGCTCTTTGCACCAGGGTCATCAGACCATGGTGGGACCTGCAGACTGGGCTCTGGCAAAGGAAAGACTGACATGATCTCTACCTGATTGCCCTTTAGCACAACCTTAATGTCTCTGTGCCCAGGTGCACAGGCAAGAGCATGGACATCATAAATAGAGTGACACAGCACCTCACTCTATCACACTTCTGTGCCATCACCTTAGTTTCATTTCTAGGGTGTTTTGTTGCTCATTTTTTCCATTTTGATATACTGTGAAAAAAAAATTGAAATATAATTTATCTTTTCTAAGTATTCTTGCAGATAATGTATTAAGGACATGGGGATAGAGCTTTGTTGAAACCAGAGCTGATAAAAATTTCTTGGTATCTTAATGGAAAAAAAAAATTATTTCCACTAAAACATTCCTTAGATCTGTGGGGAGTTTCTTTTTTGATTACAGATGAAGCCCCAAAGTCATAGACTAAATAGAATTAAGGGACACTTTAAAGGGATGACCCATAGACTAAGGGAATGCTATTTGTGTGGGGGTATGTGTCGATATACATATATATGCGTACATAAGGCAAGGAAAGTAGTGGTGGTTAATTAGAAAATGTAGGATCTGGGCATGGTGCAGATGGTATAGAATAAGGGGTGTATAATGTCCTGGGTTCAGCTGGGATAGAGTTAATTTTCACAGGGACCTGGGCAGGGGCATAGCCGGGGCAGCTGACCTGAACTAGCCAAGGAGCTATTCCATACCATGTGACACCATGCCCAGTATATA
>JANZLQ010000079.1:6267337-6308236 GCA_026212715.1 Elanus axillaris | reverse complement strand
GAACTAGCCAAGGAGCTATTCCATACCATGTGACACCATGCCCAGTATATATATAGGGAGCAGGCTGGGGGGTGCTCCCTCGGCTTTCAGTTGGGGAAGTGGCGGAGCGCTGGGTTCCAGGTGGTGAGCGGTTGCGCTGGGCATCACTCGTTTTGTATATTCTCTTATTTATATCGTTATTGTTCTAACTTTTTTTTTTGTGTTGCCCCAGTAAATTGCCCTTACCTCAACCCTCGAGGTTCCAGGTTTCTTTCTTTTTCCCTTTGTGGTTCTCCTCCCCATCCCACCGGAGGGGGGCAGGGGGGAGTGAGTGAGTGGCTGCGTGGTCCTTTGTTACCGGCTGGGCTGAAATAATGACAGTTTTCTTCACCGAAATGTCTCCTGAAGAAGTTGACTAGAAAACCAGAGATTGCATAGTTAGTTAGATCCTGAGTCTCTTTCCAAAAAAATTATGAGCTGGAATGGGGTAAAACATACAGGTGCAACAAGGATAACATTTGCACAGAATTTATGGAGAATTCAAGAAGTCTTTTAAACTTAAACCTCCCCATTTACAGTATAAATTACAAAACCTTTGTCACAGCAACTCTATAGATACAGTGATCTAGTTTGATTACTTGTTCAACCATGTTCCAAATTTTTAAAACTGCTAGTCAGAAAAAAAATGGATGGTAACCATTTTAAAGCATGCACTGAATGGAAAGGAAAATCCTGCACCTTTTTGAGTCAAAGGAAATACCGTTCTCCTATGCGACGTAACTTCTCTGTTAGTTGTCTTTGGAAACCTCATTATTCAGTTTGGAACCTATTACGTATGACCATCATAAATGCTTTCAGTTAAAGCCAGAAGAAAAATTCCCTTTAATGATAACAGATTTCTCTGTGTAGAGTTTGAATCCTTCAACATTTCTGATATAGATTTTTTTAAAAAAATTTTCTGTATCAACTTGATAATCAGAGGTACACATTATTGTTAAAACATGTTTGCATTTTAAAATAAAATAGTAATTGCTAGGAGAACGGCAGAAAATTGTGCATTGTTGAGTCAAGTGACACACGTAGGTGCACAAAGATATTTAATGGCAATTACAGTGGAATTTAATATATTAAGCTGTAGTTACAACACACTCTAAAATTTTATTCTAAAGTTACAAATATTCCATGTATTCTTCATTACTTCATTACTTCTGGGCAAAAGTTTTATGCGTAAAAAATTTAAAGATACTATTTACACTGATGGTTTCATTTATTTTATATTTTACATAGAGGAAATGTGCCAGTTCATTTAAAATTCTTCAATCTTACCACAGATTTTAGTGGTGCTTCACACTACTCCATAAAGCAACACAGTCATTTCACTGTGGTTCACTTGATCAAACTATCAATATTATAGTAGCTGCAAAAAAAATAGAATTATTACAGAGACCAATTTATATAAAAGACATTCTAAATAGTTCTGTGCTGCCACTATGTGAACTAAGCATCAGCCAATCTTTTCTATATGCACTGCTGGCAGTTAAAAAAGGAGATGAAAATGAATGAATTGGGTCAACAGCAGTAGGGATTGCAGTGAAGAAGGGGAGCAGAGGATCCTGTATGTACATACATATTTCCATGGTAGGTTCCAGCTGCAATCAGCTTATGTCAAGAATTGAAGTTTGTTTGTTTTTTTTTTTTAACTTTTGTGATGGTTTCCAAAATTGCTTTTCTTCCTCATTTCAATTTAAATTCCAGATTCAGGACACATAAGTGTCTGAATTTTGCTGTAAGTTTACATTGATGTAAAAGTAATCTTTACATAATCATACACAGGTTATCAATATTACACCATAGATATGAGTTACATCTATGATATTAAAATAAATGCATGTCTGAGAGTCACTTAGCTTTAGTCAGTAATTTAACTATGCTTAACATTTTCTCAGCACAAGTAAGAGAAAATAAAGGGAGTTTCTGAGCACTTGAGTGAAGCCTGAAATAGCTTTATCCCATAGGGTACTTTTAATTTTTAGGACAATATTAATAGGACTATATTAATACTAATATGACTATATTAATTTCTCAAGGGTACAGTGGAGGCTTATGCTTCACCTTACAACAAAAGCTTTAGTTTATATTTCAGATTAAAACAAATTCCCTAGCTATGTATATTGCAAACAGCCAAATTCTCCCAGTATATAGTATTTTACTCCAAAAATAGTCCTATTGGCCCAAGATGACCAATAACTAATGTATTGTTCAGCATGTTTGAGTGATGTAGGACTCGGCCCTTACTTGCAGAAAAACATGAAAAAAATTTCCTCATGTAAGATATTTAACACTGGGGGTAAAGTTGAGAAGAGAATTTTTACTTGCTAATTGACCATTTTTCTTGTAAATAAGTCATTCTTCATTTGCCTTTCAGTAGCATTAACGATTCTTCTAACCTCAGTTATGCTCTGCTTTAGTCAATTATTATATAAACTAAATTACCCTGTTATCCTGCTGGTACTGCAGGTGTGCAAAATATAGTGTATACTGCAGTTTGTAAGGAGGTTGAGACCTTAATTTCTGTTTGCTTTTAAAACTGATCAGCTGTAATCATAATTCTTGCTCTTTCCCAGATACTTCTCTTTTTTTTCTTTTTTTTTTTTTAAGGTAGTTTGAAAATTAAAGATGGTTTGAAAACAACTTTTGGAAGTGACATGAATTTGATGAAATGTATTTGTGTTTGAGATTTATACTGTGAATATGTGGTTTCTCTGACTTTTATTCATGTTAACAACTGTGCATGTTAAACTTAACCTGGCATATTATGATCCTTTTTTTAAAAATTTATACTTTTAATCCATAATTTTTACAAACTTTATTAAATTATCCTGACAAAATTTCACCTTACTAATTATCCTATTACTAATTATCCTCTTTCTAAGCAACAGCTTTCTTCAAAATACTCTACAATGACTGCAATAGAATTATTACTTACTAGATTGCCAGTTGTTGGTGAGACGAATTGCATGTTGCATTTTTTATTTTGGATGTTGGGTTCTGAAAAGTGGTAGTTTTATTCATAATATGAAAGGTGAATTTTTATGTCTAACAGACAAGGAAATATTAGTGAGGTAAGAAGAATATAGAAACTATAAAGGTCATATATGGAAAGACATGAGTAAGAGAATGGTATGATTGCATGAGCCTTGACAGGGAGAGATAAGAACATAAAAGTTGATAAAACACAGGACTAAAAAGGGTTTAGAAACTATCCACAGTTACAAGAGATGCTGAAGATTTCAGCAGTGATTATTCAATATTTGCATTCTGGGTTGTTAGAAGAAGGGAGAAAAAGGCAGAAGAGGAAATTCAGTAGGTATAGTCAGTTGGGGTGTACAAATGCGAAAGAGTTAGAGATATCAACATTGCATAAATACAAAAATAATTCTGAAATTTAGAAGCACAAATTGTTAGGATGTTAATACATTTAAAACTCTAAATAACTGGCAAACATTTTTGATGCATAGCAGTTTTGCAAGGGATTCTTATTTCTCTACAAGGAACAAAATATCATAATATTAAGTGTGGGATGCATGGTGACTTTTATATTTCATATTTCCAAGGCATAACATTCATTTGGATGAATCACTGTCAGATTTTTGTGTTGATGTCTTTGTTTCACACAACTTGGGAATTGCTACTCCTCACCCATCTGGCCAGACAGTTAAGGGAATACTTCTAGTACAGTTACCATCTAGAAGAGATGAACGTAGGCAACTCACAGGGTGAGCAAATAAACAAAAGTATGAATAAGTGAAATTTATTAGCATCTTATGTGTCACTGAACAGGAGTCCAAGATCTGGTGTTTCTTCACTCAAGATGTATGTTCTTCATGATGTTGTTAGGTGAGGGCTTTATTCCCCATTGTTTTCTTCCTTCTGCTCCCCTGCCTCATCATTCATCCTGTATAAATCCATACTTAATTTATTCTGTCCAATCACAATCATGACAGACAGTTGGTTCTTATTTTGTCACTTGTTTTATTTTTTTGCACTCTTTAGAACTTCTCAAATTGTCGTGAGATTAGATTAACACTAGGTTAGACTCAGAACAAGCAATACCATCTTTGTTCCCAGGTCAGCTTTTCAGCAGTTCCTTGCTCACTGATTTGTTGTTCAAGTGGTCATTATTCCTGTAGTTTCTGATATTATCTACATGAAAATGCCTCTCACTGATTTTGTAAAGTGTGTTTCTAAATAATGTGCTGCAAAACGTCTAGTAATCTCCACCTACATAGTTATGTCTAGAAAAAGCAAATACAGCATGAATATTCCAGGTGCAGTGAACTGTAAGTTATAACAGTGACAAAAGAGAAAGACACCTCAGTAATATATTACTGGAAATAATCAGTTTAAGATTTTTCTAGATGAGACAATTAACATTGACAGAAAAGATTGAAGTCCCAATAGCTAACAGCTCACTAATTTTTTTTAACTATATCATTTTAGGCCAACAAAACTCATTATTCTACAACCCTTAGACTCTCTTCTAGCCTGTGTGCATAAGCCAGCTGGTATTTATACTGTCTTTCTCTTTGAAATCAGCTACTTATTGCAGCAACTGTGTTTATAAAAAGGATTAGGTGGTTCATTGCACTCAACTGCTTTTAATGTTGAATTCAGTTTAGGCCTTCAGATACATGGAGTTTACTGGTGACATCACTAGAAGTTGAGCAAATTTACAAAGCCAAACTCAAACCCAACAGGTTTATACAAATGTAACCAAGTTTATACACATAGATATGCTTAGATATATTTCTGTTTCTTTTTCAGGCAAACCTTTCCTAAGCTCTTCAGAAAAGTATTATATTAAGACAGAGGAAAAGAGTTATTATTAATAAAACAGCAAATCAAAATCACATTTGACTATGTGACAGATGTGTACTAAGTAGTGAAAAAAAAAAAAAAACAAAACCCCAAAATAAAACAAGACACTTTCCTCAAATTAACAAATAAACAAACAAAAATCCCCCAAAGCTAGGCAATTTAGTTGCACCTGGAATTTCTTCAATCTTATTGTCGTGGCAGTTCTTGGGACAGTTAGTAGAAAACAGGTTAAGGAGCCAAGGTATAGTATATTTATATTAATTAAATTACTCCAGTTTGTTTTAGATCAGCACATGCAGGTTGTGAAAGAGATAAAGCCCTGATGAACATGACACAGTTACATCATGCTGATAATATCTGGTTGTTGAGTTCTGCTAAATTGTTGTCCTTATGACTATCATTTTAGTTAATTTAAAAGCATGCAAGTGAATTGGAATGCGTTTTAACATGATAAAGGCAACAGATGTGCTTGGAAAACCAAAGGGCTCATTTACAGTCTGTCAGGTTTTGGGATTGCTGGCAGAGGACAAGGATTTTAGGTTGGGGGGTTTTTTAATTATGGGAAATGGCAGCTCAGCTGACTAAGATGATAGTGAGCTTATTGTTATCAAGTGCATTTGCAGCACAACAAGAAAAATTGATACATACATCAGTGCAATCTGAAATTATTTTTTCACAGTTAGAAATGTTGAGGTTATTTTGTTGTCCCAACTAAGCTATGTTCTTAGAGACATCATAAACAAGCCATGGAAATCGTCATGTGAAAACCTTCAATGTTTTTTGACAGTAGTGTGTGGGTGACAAATAAGGAAAAGAGCTGTAATTCTTTCAAGTGGTCTGTCAAGTTGGTAGGCAGCTGAATATCTGAATGCAATTATAAAATCATGACTTCTCACAAAGTTTCCTATATGCACACAGAGAGGGCTAGTTTGCTGCTTCCCCCACCTCCTCCCTTTACCTCTTATTAACACGTAATTTCTTCTTTTTCATGGGACCTTTTGTACAAATTGAGTCATAATTTCTCTTTTCCATTTTTTGCTCTTTCTTTGATGACACATATTTAGGTGTCAAGAAGTCATAACATCTTTGTATCTTCTGATAGTTTTAACAAACACCTCTCTACAAAATCCCTGTAAAGTTCTTGCTATATTCTTCTTTATATTAACTCACGAATTTGTGTCATAAGACACTGTCATGGTTTAACCCCAGCCAGTAACTAAGCACCATGCAGCCGCTCACTCACTCCCCCCACAACCCAGTGGGATGGGGGAGAGAATCAGAAGGAAAAATCATAAAACTCATGGGATGGGATAAGAACAGTTTAATAGAACAGAAAGGAAGAAACTAATAAATATAATAGTAAAAATAATCAAAATTACAATAATAATAATAATAAAAATATTGGGATATATAAAACAAGTGATGCACAACGCAATTGCTCACCACTCGCCAACCAATGCCCAGTTAGTACTGGAGCAGTGATCCTCCCGGCCCCACTCCCCTCCAGTTTATTTCCTGAATGTGACGTCCCATGCTATGGAATACCCCTTTGGCCAGTTTGGGTCAGCTGCCCTGGTTGTGTTCCCTCCCAACCTCTTGCGCTCCTCCAGTCTTCTTTCTGGCTGGGCATCAGAAGCTGAAAAGTCCTTGACTTAGTGCAAATGCTACTTAGTGGCAACTGCAAACATCAGTGTGTTATCAATGTTATTCTCCTACTGAACCCAAAACATGGCACTATACCAGCTACTAGGAAGACAGTTAACTCTATCCCAGCTAAAAAACAGGACAGGTACCCATATGAAACCCCCCAAAAATCTGTAGAATACTTTAGAAGGAAAAATTTCTCATGGGATACACTGCTATCAAGAAGCATTCATAATTCTTATTTGATTTTATTTGATTTTATATAATCAAATATTTTTCTGAACTGAGACATAGAAAGACTTTGTTAAGAAAATTATTTCTGGATGAGCATGAGACAGCCAGCCACAGAATACAATACCATGCAGGAGGAAATACTCCTTCCAAATCCTTTTATTTTTACATGTACAAGTGGCTTTGTGTTTTCAAATCTGACAAAATAATTGAATAGCAATAGGTCATATTAATGATAATAACATCTCATGGGGGAAATGGTATCATTTGTGTCAATAGCCACAAGTTTGGAACAAGTGACTTCAGTTCTCTCCTTGGACAGTTTTCCATGCCTCTAGTTGTCACCCATGGTGATGTTTCATAAGCACCTGGGGAACTTAGGCCTAGCAAGACATTTTCAGAAGTCATGTAGATAATTGAACTGAAATTTCAAAAGGGAATAAGGTCTTTTTCACAATGGTACTCTGTGGACTATAGAGTAGCTGTAGCTAAAACTCACATTACTAGCTGACTGACAAAACCTTCTCACAACCAACAACAAGCCCTAGGAGCTTAGATGTCATCTTGAAAATGGACTTTGGAATCCTTTTTCAAATAAGGCTGCCTAATTATTTTTTTTTAAATCTAAATTTCTAAATCTCTGTTATTACCACATTTACAGAGAGAGAGAATACCCCCCAAATCTGTGGGTTAGGGTATATTCATTAGTGGTTGTGGAGTTATCACAAATTTTGATAAGGAAGATTTCCAACAGATAAATATTCAGTGACTACATGTTTTTCTTTTACATTTGGCTAGCGTTAAAAGAAAAATTCACCCATCTGCCTTGGAAACTTGTACTCCTAGAGGGATGCCACTTCTTGAAAGATGAGTGGTTATGCCTCAGGAAAGCAATGTCTCCTAAGGACTCGCATTAAGCAAGTTTTATCAATTTGGTTTATGTATAAGAATGTAGATTCAAACCAAATACAATGAACTAAACAGTGAATGATTACTCTGTTTTTCTGGTGTAATGTTACAGAATTAGTATTCATACTCAGATCGAAAGAACCTGAGTTTCTTCCTGCTGAAGTTGTGCTCCAGCAACCACTTCTTAACCACCCCCTTGCAGTACTCTCCTCTGCTTTATAGCATGCTATCCAGATGTGTAGTATTTTGAAAGGACATTGTTCAGAACAGCAGACCTGTATTGCGACCTCTCCCCAGTTTCATAAATGTGTTGTAATTAAAATAATCTAACCAGAAAATTTGATGGTTCACTGGTCTTGGTATAGTTTACACTTTTTTGATAAGAATAATGCTTTTACTTTAATTTATTGTTTTCACTGGAGATCAAACCTTTTTGTCTAAAATGTAACTCCTCCAAAGTACACTTACACATTTTTTTCCACGTTTCAATCTCAGTTTACAGTCCTCAGATTAGTGTTTTTAAATATATTGCCAATGCCAGGTAATAGGATATTACTGAGCCAAAGCTTTTATTTGCATTAAGAAGATACTGTGCATGAACTCTAGCAAAAGGTAGATATTTCATCTCTAGCCACTAGATCTGATACCTTGTATACCCTTTAACATATAGACATATATGTTAAAGAAAAATGTACTAGCAGTTCCACAGAGGGGGGAATCTAATTTCACTTACAAATTCAATTCCACAGGAGTGAGTAGATTTAGACAATACATATAACTTGACAAGAAGTGTGTAGGTCTGGGGAGGAGTTTTCTTCAGCAACCACATATTAGATTTTCTACTTTAACTACAGTGTGTTTCCATACCTCAAATTTAAAAAAATCAAAAAAAAGAGGCTTATTATTATCATGTAACTGGTAACCTAATGAAAATGTTTTTCATTTATCTTCACAGCACAGGAATTTAACTAATATGCTGAGTTTTTCTGGACTTAGCTATCACTCTCTGGGTGTGTCTGTTATGATGAATATTATAAAGATTTTATCCCCAGCCCTAGCATTTGTCCATATGTTCTGGTTCTTAGCTGGGATAGAGTTAACTGTCTTATTATGCAGTTCTTGTATGTTGCAAAAGATGATTAGCCTATTTTTCATTTTATTAAAAAAAATCCACAAAGAAAAGTGATAGCAAGGTAATTTCTTTCTTAACAGATGGAAGAATAACATACAAAAAATACTATGATTAACTTGATCACAGTTCATTTCAGCCTAAGACACCAACAGTGTTACTTCCATCTCTATTCTGGCAAGAAACCAGCATGCTTGTACAGTAGCAAGGGAGACAGATGTATTGGATATAGAGAACTAGACAAGTATTGCTGCCAAGGAAATTCCAATAACAGAGAATTATCTGGGTGACTAAGAACATCAGACAGATGAAGATGGTCACAGGGATTAGGCAGTTCTCCCAGAGAAATTGTAAAAAATTATATTATTTATACACTACTGATATTAAGGTAGGAAGATGAAGTAACTTAAGGCATTAATAGAAAAAAATTAAAGGAAAGACACCAAAATGGACATTTTTTAGTCCAACTCTCAGTCAGTTTCCTGATAAATAGTTTAATTTTAGGTTGTTTTTTTTTTTTTTGCTTTAGTCAGAAAATTCTAGAACAAAGGAAGGAGTTAAACAAGAAAATCACACTGTCTTCAGTAAAGATTTCCTCTCATATTTCTATGGATTTTCATTCAATGTTTGATTTGGCTATAGTACAGAGAAGGAAATGCTTCAGTGGGAGATTGCTGTCTACAATTCCTATCAGTGAGATTTTCTGTTTTCCTTTTATGCATCTATTTTGTCACTCCTGGAGAGAGGATTCAGAGGTAGATGGAAAAGCATTCTTTCTCATTTGATGTTTCTGGAGACCTGGGTTTGGACACTGTCAGTGAAGGCTTGCTACATGATCTCTTGGCAAGAATAAACTGATCCAAAGAAAATATTCTATAGGCACTCTAAAATGCTTTGCTGGGGTATAGATATTTGGAAATATTTTTCTGAAAGATTGGTTGCCCTGACTGAGAAATCCTGAAATGACACTTACAGACACTCCACTTCCATTAACAGATATTAGAGGGATAATGAACTGTGGTTTTAAGCCCTAAGTGAGTCTCACTTGACCAAACCTGAAGATCTCAATAGGTTGTCCAATCTGATTTAGTGAATAACAACTACAGCTGGAGGTGGAGGAAAGAGTCAAAGGAATAAAAAGTGATACTACCTTTCTGAAGCAGGAATATAGTATTTGAGAGTGTTATTTTTGGTATTAATTATGCCTTACTGATGAAAAACATTCTTTTTTTATATCTTGATCTTATAAAATCACTGCACAAGTATGTATGAGGCATTAATTTTCACTCACTAGTTTTCTCAGATGACATTCTCCATCCTTGACACATAACCGCCTACAGAGTTAAGAATGATTCTTATAAGATTCTCTTTGTCCAGTGCCTTCTTGTAAGATTTCTTACCACTCTAATTCTTTTTATGTTTCTCCATTCTCCATTGACTCAAGCAAGCTTGAGGTCATGAACTTGGCAAACTTAGAAGCAGTTTGTTTTAAAGTAAGTTTACCTAAAACCTGCCTTCTTTCAGTTGGTGAGATCTTTGCAGATATTACTAGGGGACAAAAACTCTCTGTGAAGCTGAAGTCATTTTATGTGTGATTCACATTAAAGTCACCATTTATCAGAGAGTTAAATCTGTGCTTACTTGTCACTCACCCTCACCTTTTAGGGTTGTATTCCTTTTGAAAGCTTAAAAAAAAAATTTGTTTAAACTTCTGACTGATAAAGCAACTTAGAAACAAATAAGTATGTGTTTATGTGTGCATAATCTATATTTAAAAACTTATTTTATATACAGTTAAAGAGGCACTTATAATTCTATATCTTCATTGACATGTTAAAAATGAATTCTGACATTGCTTTGACCTTAAAATTTTATGACAGGGAAATGAATACTGAAGTGCAAGATTAGATTTGTGCACCTTTCCTTATGGTTTACAAGCACCTGATTATTTTGAGCACTCCTGCAATCTACATTGTGAATCAGAAAGAACTTTCAAAAGGTTAAAAATTAGCAAACAGCTAAGGAAAGGAATGGGAAAGGAAAAAAGAGCATAACTTGTAATTTGTGTGTAACTAAGAATCCTGGAGACACTGTTCCATCAGTATCTAATACTGAATGACAATGATACATTTAAGGGGCACGGCACACAAAAAAAAAAAAAAAAAAAAAGGCAGAGAGGATGCTTTATCTCCCTTTCTTTGGACTTTGTACAACAGTGCTGGTGCCACAAGAAGTCATGGTAGTCTGACTACCACAGAAACATGGTGAAAAATTATCAGTAATACTCAGGAAGAAATGCTGGGACCCTCACCAAATAAACAGCCTCTTTAATGAAAGGAAGTGCAGTATGTTTTGACACAGCAGTTTCAACAAATTCCTCCATTCTTGATAATCCATGTTTTTTATGGATATTATTAATAGATAAATTAACCCTGAATTTTTGAACAATTAAATTTTTTCTGTTCTTTCAACTAAAAGAAAATGAGAAGCAAACCAGGATGTGTCCTTTGTGTAAAGAAGTCTAAAAAATATACCAAACTTCAGGACTCTTGTAGACAAGGGAAAGGCAGAAGATATAAAGATAAACCAGGAATACTGGTGACTGGTGCACTAATCCCCATTGCTATCTCTTCAACAACAAAGCAGGGCATTATTTCATCCTAACCACCCCAGGTGACTTCCTACTCAATAAAATCCTGACTGTATTCATTTCTTATGCTGTAAATTGAGTTTGCAAATTCAAAAATACTAAATATGCATAGTTCATATATATGTGTTTGATTCACCTTGGCTATCATATCCTGCTATCTTCCCAGCTAGTAAAAAGGGAAAGGTTAATGGTTGCCAGTGGAAAGACTGAATTTTCCACACATTTACCACAAATACATACATTTCCCCAGTTCCACCATGAGATAGGTGAAGTTTCATGGTTTGTAAAGGCAGGCCCTACAGAGGACTGACATTACATTCCCATCACAATCAATATGTCAGAATCTATGCAATTTACTTCAGTATCGTGTTGCTGAAGATAAAAGCATATCCTGAAGCCTGTATCATTTTGACTGTAGCAGTAACTTAAACTGAAATTAAAAAAAAAAAAAAAAACAAAACAGCAGTAAAAAGTAGATAGACAGTAGTAGTTAGGTAAACATAAAAATAAAAGAATACAGGAACTTTATATTTTTTAGAAAAAGCTTATATAGCCTAAAGTTTCTTTTTTTTCCTTTATAATTTGTTCTATTCTGAATTTTCTCTCACCACCTGCATGAAGACCTGCATCGATGCAATCATTCATTTAAAAAAAAGGAAATATTAGCCTTTATGTCTGTATAATTCTAGTTTCAGCACCCAGCTGAGTTCTACTTTTACTGCCTAGCAAACTTTTCCATACACAGCTTCATGTAAAGAAATCAAGGTTCCTCCTTCTTTCCATCTCTCACCTCAAGAACTCAACAGAAGCAGTAAAGACCACTGTTCCTCTAAAGAGTATAGTCTGTTATTTCTACTTCATTTAATTCCACACAGATTTATCTCCACAGAAAACGCAGTAAATAATCAAAATTTATTCCTAAGACCTTAACAAGATTTGCAACAGTTACTCTCTTCAGCCTTTCTTTTTGTCCATATATTGCTGTTTCTATATTTTCTACATTCCGGAACAATTCGAGTCCTGAAGCAGTCATTTTGTAACAACCTTTACTCACATGTAAAACAAGTTATTCACTACATGAAGTTTAAACTAAACCACTGTGGATTTTTCCTAAGCCAAGAATGCAAGCTAAAAACCCATATTCTGAAAACTGGAAATTCATTTTTGCATCCATCTCTTTGTAGATGTAAGTTTGATAGCAAGCTTTTTCTTTTTTCCCCTCTTTCTTCAGCTATGAGAATTCTCCCTTTTAAGGTGGCTGGTCATATCTAGATTTGGCAGTGAAAAAAAAGCATGACATTTATCATAAGCTTCAACTCAGTTGCAAAGGTTTATGCCAGAGGCAAAGCTGCAGGCACAAATAAATAAATAAATTCAAAAGGCCTGAAATTATATTGGTGTGTAATGTCATAGTTGCTGTGGAAACCATGTTACAACTTTTTTAATGCCTCAAAGACAAACCCCTTCTTTACTGCTTTCTCTACAGCACAATATTTTAGCTGATTGTAAACTAGCAATGAACTGCTTGAAAGGCTGAGACAGTTGGGGGTTGTTCAGCCTGGAGAAGAGAAGGGTCCGGGGAGACCTTATGGCAGCCTCCCAGTACCCAAAGGGGTGTTACAGGAAAAATGGGGAAAGACTTTTTACAAGGGCATGTAGTGATAGGACAAGGAGTAATGGTTTTATAGTAAAAGAAGGTAGATTCAGACTAAATAGGGGAGAAATTTTTCACAGTGTGGGTGGTAAGACAGTGGAACAGGTTGCCCAGAGAGGTGGTAGATGCCCCATCCCTGGAAATATTCAAGGTCAGGTTGTATGGGGCTTTGAGCAGCCTGGTCTAGTTGTAGATGTCCCTGCTCATTGCAGGGAGGTTGGACTAGATGAGCTTAAAAGGTCCCTTCCAATCGAAATTGTTCTATGATTCTATGGTTCTTCTTATAGGATATGAACAGGTTGAAAAAATACATAATGATCCTACACTTTTTTTTCTAGGAATTACATCAATTTAGTTCTAGTTTAATGCTTTATTTCTTAGAAATTAACATGTTTTTTACTTTAATAGTCAGTCCATGTTCAACCCTCTTGATAAAGTGACTTTGACAACAGGTGAATTTAAGTCTAGTTTATACCACTTGTGTTATTTTATTTTTATAACATTTGTTCAGGTTCCTGATCTTTACTAACAAAAAGTAGTACAATTAATTTAAATTGCACTGTTCACGCAAGATAGTTTTTCTTGAATTAGTACATTAGCACAATCATGCCTCATTGATCAGCTATGGACTGCTTTTCTGTCATTCAGCTTTGAAGCAGTTAACTTTAAATAGTTTTAAGAAGACTGAAAAGCTGCTAACACATAAAACATGACAACTGAGTTATACAACCACAGATAAATCCTTCTATTGCTGCATAAAGAGAATAAGCTAGTATTCTAACTTAACGTGATAAATTAATAAAAAAGCATATTATAGTGCATATATAACACACGTACATCCTAGTATATATATCCATATATACATTGCATGTATCTTAGTAATTACATTAAAATTATAACATAGTATATTATGTATTATTTTATTTTACAAGCTTTTAAAAAAGCCAAAAATAACAATGTGAGAAAAAAATTTCTGAATGAGTCCCTAAACCATGATGCAAATACCCAGAACACTCTTAGATTTTCAGAAAGAATAAAAAATGATTAATTCGCTAAAATCTGAGCACCATACAGGACTGTTTTTATTGGGTTTTATACTACAGAACTATTAGATATCCTTGCCAATAAAGTGTGGTACCTTAATGGGCTGTGTGTGTCTTCTGCTTTCACATTTAAGCAGTAGACCTGTGTCTTGGCAATGATGCTGTCACATGCCAGACCAGAGATGGGATGGACAGAAAAGGAGTCTGAATCGCTTCTCCTTCAGTCAGACTAAGCACTTAACTTTGTAATTTAAATACATTCAGCAATTGACCATGTGCTTTCTGTAGGGTGGGATAAAATTGAACCTTCAGCTAGTTCTGAAGTGTATGTTCACTGAACTGTACTAATGCCAAAATTCTGAGACCAAGAATGTAAAAGGTAGTTTACTATTGCAATGGATATGACCACAGTTAGAGCGTTTTTAATGAAGTCTTGTAATACCAAAATAATTGCATTGAAAAAAAAATGGTGATAATAGCAAAAGGATTACAGTCATCAAAATAACTCTTTTGGCTTTCTTGAAACAACTGGAGAATATCCATACTGATTTATTTCTTCTTCTGATAGACATAACTTTAAAGAAACAAGGCAGTTAATCTTAGATCACTGCAGTGAATCAGGATGTTATTTTTCCCTGTTTTGAGTAATGAGGGCTACTTAAAATAGGGGTGACCTACCTTTTAAAAACTTCAGTCTAAGATAAACAGATCATTTTACAACTGCTTTGTTATGTTAAGACATTAAATATAGTGCTTAAAGTGGCTTTTTGAATATTTTAATACAATCTTGCATAGACTTTCACCAAAGTCTGAACTTATGCATGAAATTGCAGCAATGAAATAAAATTTTAAAAGGATTTCAGAAAAATTATTGAGTTGTTCTTCAGAACTTACAATCCAAGTATGCAAAATGTAAATTATCATTAAGATCAGAAGAAAATATCTAAAACCAGACCAGGTTTGTTTTAATTTTTTTTATTTTGATTTTTTTTTTAAAGTAAGGTTTCCTGTATGATTATCAAATATACAAAGTATTCTCTTAATATCCCAGACATTTAAGAAATATAAATCTCTGCTGAAGAGCTAGTTTAATATCATGAGTCTGTCATATCATAGTGTAATTTTTTGTATAGTCCTGTAGAATTTCACTTCTGAGCAGGGTGGTATGATAACTGGAATCTTAAACAAGATAATGCAGTTGCAAACATGTTGCTTCTTCCAGAAATATATTATTTCATGTTTAAATTCAAGATGATGTAGAGATATGAAAAAAATAATTTTCACCCATTTAAGAAGGACAAGACTCATCCTGCAGTTTTACTGCTTATTCTGTATCTTAGCCATAAAGATCATACTGGATCTAATGGTTTACCTCTGAAACTAAACTTATAAATACTTAGCTGTGGGATAACCAAATGTCACTAAATTTGAGGATTTGCCTGTATTTTTTTGCAACAAGCAAAGTAGCTGGTGGTTCAGGCATCATTTGGTCATGGGTCTTGCTTCTTTTCAGAAGTGAAATAAATTACATTATTGTCAAAAATTTTATTGTCATTTTATACCACACTACCTAATAATATTACTGCAACTGATATCTTTCTGGGTTGATGACTGACAGGCTGGACCATCAAACAAGTTACATGAGATATGGTAACTATCCACAGCATTGGTATGTCTTCTTGGAGTCCCTGAGCTTGTTCCTTAGTTATGTTGGTGTCTTGAAATGTTGTGCTCAGTAGTTATGACACGAAAACCCCTCTTGTCCTTCATTCATGCAACATGTCCTATGTCTGTAGGACACAGAAACATGTGGAGCAGCTGTTAAAGACAGACTAGCTCCAACTTTTCCAGCTAATGCCAAATTTTTTTTACTGTAAGATATCTTTTATCCTCTGGACATTTGAAGTTAAACATTTGAAAAATATTTTCTCAGAGTATGAAACACTCATTAGGGAGTATTTTTTTCTTTCCCACACCAAAATCTTTTAGTCCAGCCAGTTACTATGCTCAGTCTCATTTTGCACAGCCCATTTTCTTTCAGTCTGTGCTATTTTTCTTTCATTTCTGCCATGAAAGCTTAGTGCTTTCTTAGGAATAAGAAAACGCCAGACAAAACCTCAGGGAAATCTTTCAAAGTGGTGTGTGGAGACTGAGACAAGGGAATGCTGTGCGCTGATAGACTTGCACATTGCTTTGAAAGTGTCCTCCCAACTCTCACGTCTGTTATGGTTTGGCAGGGGTCATTCAATTTAACTTTTTATTCCTTTATATCTTTTTTTTTAATGAATTTACATATATTTATTTTCATTTTTGAGCAAGCCAGAAGAAAAAGTCTAGTCTCCAGAAGCCCATGCCTGTCTATATTTCCCTTGGCAATTAAAAGCTTTTTGGAACCCATGCTCTTCAAGTCATTTATCTTTTCTTACTGCAGCTTGAATATATAAGTGCTTAGAAGTATGTACTTTAATGTACAGAATGAAAAGCTGGTCACATGCAGCTGTACCAGTATTTGGACAAACCAAGACCCTAACCTCAAGGTCCTCCTACTGCTTCAAATACAATAATAGTGTGTCAGTGTGGGGGTGTTTGTGTGCATGTTTGTGTGTGCAAGCCTGTACCTAGAGGTAAAATTTCAGTATTTTGGAATATAGATTATATTTGGAAGCAAAAATATTTATATATATAAAGGTTTTTGATGTATCTAAGGAGAACAAAAGCAAGCATTCAGTACAGCTCCGTGTTTAAACTGGTAACTCTTTACAAATTTCCTTATAAAAATGTGCATTTTCATTGACAATGAAAGAGGAAAAACATTCACTTGTAGGAGTATTTAGGCTTGCTGCAGCGCTATTTACCTGGCATAGTAGAGGCACTTCTCCAAACACATGGTAAGTGGTAGAGGATGCAGCAGCTGTACCAGGTGTTTATGAAGAGGAATACTGCTGTTGCTAAAGCATCTCTAAAGGTGAAATATAGGAACAGAAAAGGAGCAATCCTAAGCTTAGGATCCTTTAGTAAAGATGATTACTGCAGAAGCAGCTTCTTTTGAATGAAGTTTTGGCTAGTGCTGGTGTGGGTTATACACTATGGAAGAAAACATGAGGAGCTCACTGCTGCAAATTGTTCAACAGGCCTTGAACACAACAATGGTGTGTCTGCAACAGAGAAAGAGGAAAAGATTAAATGTGGAAGAGATTGACTAAGTGACTTATGTTTTCTATTTATAACTTCTGCAATTTGCTTTCATTTAATGAAATTCATATTTTCATACAATATTTACAGAAAAATAATTGCTAATGATACAAAGTAATGTTGGTCTGTGAGTGTTTAAACATTTTAGAATGACAACTTAGGGACCCATGTCATACCAAATGCCAATCACTGCTTTCTTAATTAATGGTCATATCAGATTTACATGAATGCATAAACTAACTGTGTACATAATATAATCTAGACTATAAACTGCTACATAGTCTTACATATTTAAATTGTTAAGAAGTCAATGTACACCATCAGCTGCATACAATGATTACAAGAAGTTTGGTAAAACAACTGCTTTGAAGTTCATTATATTAAGTAAGTACTGGTGTTTGCTGTGCTATCTTAGGTAAATTTCTAAAAATGACTTGGAATAGTTTGATAGATCATTAGGAAAATCCTATTGTGAATGACTGTGTATAATGTACAGCCTCATAGCATACATGCATAATAAGACTTATGCGATATGGATATAGAACATCTATTTCAGCAGAGGTGATGTTAGTAAACTTAATCTAGCATCAGTATGTTTGCTGGCCCGAGAGGAAAAGCTAAGACTGACCTAGCCCCTGCATTATCAATGCCTTAATGCATTTGTTACTAACCTTGATTGTGTAGCCTTTCCCTTCTCTATTCACACAGGCAGTATGTGGCAGCAGACTTTCAATTTTTTGATAGGTTGATGTAGCAATCTAAAATGTTTATTTAAAATTTAATTAAAAATGTCCAAAAGTCTAAGTGTCTTGATTGCATTTCATTTTTAATGAAATATTAATGAAAGGACTTCAATTTCTGATTGTAAGAAATGTCATTTAAATTTTGAAACAAGTCTGTAAATTAACAAAGCTTTTCATCATTCATCACAAGTCCAATGGATCAAGAACCTTATTTTAATAATATTAACTGCTTTCATCTGTTTTTTTCTCACATTTTATTTAAAAGTTCTTGTCAAGTATTTCTTCACCCTTCTCACAAAACTAACTAGCATTCAGGAATTTATAAATAGCCAAGTGAGAAAGTTATTAATTCTTCTATAACGTATTGAAATTTCTTGTGCTTGGGACAATGCTGTCACATAATTTATAATCAACTAAAGGTTACTATAGTAACTACAACTTACCACTACAGTAGTACAGTAACCACAGTGCTACTACAACATTATGGTAACTGCAACACACTGCTGCCACTGCCGCATACTGAATTGCTTGCTGAATAGTGAGCACAGTAACATGAGAACAAGATTCTGATGTGAACAGTCAGAGCTGATCACTCTTTAATGTAACAACTAAACCTGAGTAAAGTAAAATTTTCTTCTGCCTGAGGGTCCAAAGTTGTGTCTTTCACACACACTAGTGGAAGTAAGAATGGTCAGATATGGTCAAGAGACATGGTCAAGTTGTGTCACTGCAGTTATTTTATTTTCTCCATGAAACACCTAACAGTGCATCTTGTTTGTTTTTTATTATAAAATGGATTAACAGTAACATATATATGAACACTTTCATAGAAAGAAAATTGACTAATATTTACTTTTATTAAAGCAAAATTCTCAAATTTTTAAATCCTGAAACTGTATGTTTCTCCAAATTTGTTTTCTTATGCATACTACGATGTATCGTTTAACACAAAACTGCTCTGGTTAAGACAATGTAAACAAAACCACAAGAATAAATGGTAGTGTACCATATGGGTCAAGATATGGACTATGGAAAACCACAGAATTCCCAAAGTAGAGAATGAAATGACAAGTGGGGCTTCAAACCCAACAGAAGTGCATGGATTTGTACTGGTATTAGGAGTCATAAGTCTATCAGCTGTAGTTCTCACAGATCATATCCACACATTTAAATTCAAATGGAATTTTGAGTGAGCAGGGACTCAAGAATCCAGTTAAGTGTGGGAACTTGCACTGTTGTTAAATTATATTCTTGAGTTGTTGAAGAGGAGATGCTAAAGAGCTGGAGCAATATAATTTAATCATTTGTTAGTTTTTATTTTGAAACTGGTGTTAGAAAGTGAATACTTAGTTTTCAGTAATCTTCTGGCAGTTAATAATAGAATATTTTTCCATAATAATCTAATAATCTAAAAGATAATACAAAATATAATTTTCCATAAGCTTTCAAAAGAATTTTCCTTTCTTTTCATCATCCCCATTTTTCTTTTCTCTTCTAGTCAATGTAAGTGTTGAAAACAATACCTTGCTTTCAATCCAGTAAAACAGACTAACATCTTTAACCTAATTATACTCACAAAATGAATGGCTTTATATGACAGATTCCTCACCTCAAAATCTATGCTGAAAACAATTTATTACCCCTGTTAGAAATATTTCTTGGCTTCACTCAAACCCAAATATCTTTCTTTTAAATTTTTAATCTTTCATCTTTTAGTTTCTGTATCTCCATAATTGTGCAATCAACTCAATATACATTTTACTTATTTTAATGTTTTATGTTTTCTGATATATGTTTTACTTGTTCTGAAATCTTGCAATTTTTCTGTTCAGTGGTAAGTGAATCTTGTGAGCCTAGCCAGCTATCGGTAGTCAATAATTAGAATAATCCAAAGTTCATGGTGTTTATCAATTAGATGATTTATAAACCAATTAGACATCACGTCACAAAATCAAGACTGAATGTCTCCTTTTCACACAATATTGACATAGCTCCAAATGCCCTAGCATTTAAGAAATAGATATTTAAATTTATAATCTGACTTGAAGAAAAATAAAATCAGTACAGACTTGGTGATGTTAAGTTAAACATAAGCATAAAGCAAATATAAAGAAGTTTTAAATGTATTTTGTGAGAATAAATGTCCTCCTGTAGTCTTCTGTGGTAGAAGTAAGTATAAAGAGTTACATGTGAACAAATACACCTGCAGTTCTCATCACCAAAGCTTCCAAACACCAATATCTCAATATTTACTATATAAAACTGTGATGGAGAGATACAATAGATTTGAGCTGAAAAAAAACCATTTTTTTTCTTCTTGGTTTCATTTATTTATATATTGATAAGTAGTAAAATTTCCTACATAAAATTAAGATGGATACAATTTGCACTTTGTATTCGAAAGGCAAGTAAATCTAGATTACACAATAGAAATTTGTAGAAAAGTTTTATCTGGTACTTACATGCATTCACAGTGAATTTAGCCAAAACTATATATATTCAAATAAATTGGCCTACTTACTTGAAAATAGTAGAAAGCTTCTTTTGCATGCAAAATTATTAATGTTAATTAATTACAGCTCTATAATTCCTGATTGGTTTCTTTGCTGACTTAAAATTAATTTGAATTCATGAATTAGAATCGGAAATCAGAAATTATTTATTTCTATTGGACTAATTTATAATTTTGTTATGGACTAACCCTTCTAATAATCTTGGGACTATGGTCTCAAAAGTGACTGAATGACGATTACACATTTCATTCTGGTAATGATATATATTTGCATGCATTTAAAATCTCAAACATCGTATTATTTCACTAACCTATAGACAAACGATCAAAAAGTGAATATCTGGAGCAAAAACTTATCCAAAATAGTGTTCATGTAAAATTAAAATGGCCCTTCATTTGTGTAAATGTTTAAGTTTAAGGAGACTGAATATGAGTTCATAGCCACACAGCATGATATCCACTAATAGTTGAACTATTCTGATTCATCCTTCCTAAAGATTTGGTCCATCACTTGCAGATAAAAAAAATCAACTTCCCTTTTCCCTTTTTCACAAGAAAAAAACAAAACCCTGTTTTTCTTTAGAGTGGCCAGAAGACACTAGTGAAAATTCCTGTTGAAGATGCACTTGTAAACCAATTGCAATTTAATGGAATTGTCCACATGTACTCTTAGACAAAATAATCTGAACACTAGTCTAAGGAGTAGTTTGCTTTTGACTTCCAAAAAACCCCACTGAAATGTTTTTAGAATCAGAAGTATTTTGATACGGAATTGCTTCTTATATCTTCTGTACTGTTGTCTATAGGCTAGGATCTCTTCATACAAAGTCATGGCACACTGCTTTATTAAACAATATGTAAATATTGAGTATATTAAGGTTAAATGATTAAAATAATAAATTAATTTATTAAACATATTAAATAGTACATTTTATTAAATCAGCAGTGGCATCTGGAGTGATTCTTAATGATTTTCAGAGAGGTTTCAGGTGATACAAACCAACTAACTAACTCCCCAAAACTGACATATTGGTGCCAATTTGTACCAGTTGAACAGCTGTGTAGTTAGCATTTAAAAGTATCATAGACTAAATTGAGACAGGAATTTCATTGTGGAGATGGTTGAAGTTAGATCAGAAATCTGCTGTCAGAAGATCACATAACCAAAACAGAGAATATTTATTTTTAACTGAAAAAAAAAGACACCAATAAATCACAGAAAACCATTTTGTTATTTGTAAGTTCCTTAGCAATTTCTTTTTTCATATTTCCAAATACAGATATTGTTGATGTCAGGAAGTTGTCTAAAAATATTTCTTCTTGAATTGGGTTAAAATAAAAATAAATCTGGCAGGAATTAGAATGATTCATACATGGGAAAGCAAATCTGAATATTATGAGCTTTGCACAACAGATATTTATTTACTAGCTTCCTTAAAAGCATTTATCAAAATTGTTAGAGCAAAATATATCATGCTGGATCAACAGTCAAAGATGGACACACACAATAACCCGAAGTTCAATAAGCAGCAAAGCTGAAGATGTATCCCAGCATGGAGAATGGACCGAGCATACTTAACACATGACATATGTGCATATACACATGGTAGGCCATGCAGATCATAGACAGATACTCATGGTGATGGGTTTCACATCTGGACACTGGGGCTGATGGTTCTGCTAGGAGAGACCTGGCAGGGGTCTGGACAGGATTTTCAGTGCTCAAGAATCCTTAATTGAGTTCCCCTCTCCCATTGTGCTCATTCTGCAGATGGACCTTTGGTGGAATGATGGACTGATGGTCCTTGTGATAGGTTTGGTGGTAGTCAGGGTAATATTTGGGCTCCTTGTCCTGCCACTGTTTCTCTGAGTTTCTTTGGGAGCATGCAGGTGAGCTTTATCACATAACCTGAAAAAATCTTGGAAGTAAATATACAAAACCTCTCAAGACATTAAAGATAATTAGACCGTTGTTTCTGCAGTCAAAGAAAATTGGAAGGCTGTGTTGGCTATGGAGAGTGAATGTGTTCTGCCTGTAGGAATCATTGTTAATTAAAACCATATTGGAGACTTTTCTTGAGTGGCTACAAACTGAAACAGTAATCAGAATGCACTGCAGTAACTTAATCTAATAAATAATTTCATTTAAAAATTATATGGCAAAATACAAATAGGCATGCCTATGCTTTCACCAGCAAACAGGGTAATCATCAGATTCTCCTGTCTGATGTCAGGAATACTCCAAATATTACTGGTTGTAACTCTGACTGGAACGAGGTCAAAAAGTTAGTCCCTTAATCAGCCGTTTTAGGGATCACATAGTCCTCCAGAACTATTTGTCCTTCCTCATCATTATGATCATACTGCAGCCGCCAGCTAGAAACATCTCACTGTACAGTCTTCCTATACTTATGTAAATCCCCACAAATTGAGTCAGGGCCTGCATAAAAAAAAAACAAAAAAAAAAAAAAAAAGCTCTGAAACTCAGTTTTCTCTAATCTGTTTTGTCAGCTTCAGTGTCTCACACAACTCTTGTGTGATTTATAATATTACAGACATACTTTGAAGGTGGGAAGAGCTCCATGACAGGACATGGAAGAGGGAGGAGGTATTGCAACAACCATGTCCTTTCTAGGCCTCTTAATAGCTATGTAAATAAATTCAAAGCATGAATGATTTATAATTAGCATTTAATTAATTATTTATAGTTGTATTCAATGCAAAATATACAAGAAAATTAGAAAGGATCAAACTCTGTAGAAAGGAGAGGAAGAAAAAGAGCTGTTGAATACAGCCCTTAGAGCAAAAACTGCATATGTGCCAAGCAGAAGAGAGGGCTGTCATGCCAGACTGCAAGGTTCAGAGGGTCCCTGAAGACCCAACTACTAGGAAGTGAAAAAAACTGAGAAAGTGGCAATAGAGGACAAGTACTTGGGGGGAAATAGTCAAAGGGATTATTTATGTATTTCTCTGTCTTAAAATTCTGGCAGCTGAATGAATTGGAATGGCTAATTAAAACAAAAACAACAACAAACACGACCACCTCCCAAACCAACAAAAAATCTGGGAAGAATTGCCATGGAATGAGAATAAATCTGGCCAACATCCACGATCAACAATTAAAGCAATTTAATCCATGGCACATGCCGTGAAAACTAAAATGACCCTAGCAATGAATAAACAATTTTCCACTGAAGTTGTGCATGTCTCTCTGTCATGGTGTAACCTCAGATTTTCTGGTCATTACAACAGGGACCCTACGGCCCACAGATAACTTGGGGCTAAATTGTGTAGCTTGCACCTCATGCAGACAGCTCAGTAGAATGCAATTGAGGAGAATTGCTTGCAGCTAAGATCAATCCTATGGTGAACTGTCAGTCAAGGAAGAGATATTGTAGTAGTTTGGGGGCTATTTAGTTTAGGTTTTGTCAATAGCTGAGCAGCCATACATTGAATGAACTGGTGCAGAACCAGAAAGATGTCTAATGTCTCCTGAAACAGCACTACTGTAGCCAGTAGCCTGTCAGGAAAGAGGCACACATTAAATACATTTGTATCCTGAGAAATGAGATACCATCTTAGCAATGTTTTGTGTAAGCATAAAAGAAATTTTTATAGCATTGGCTCCTGAATACATGCTGACATTTACATTCCCAGTACACAGCCAGAGCATTAATTGTTAATTTTGTAGTCAGTAAGATGTAACTTGGTACAGAAACAAGAACTTGGAGCCATTCAGACTTCCAGTGTCTTCTCTGTTATTAATGCATTTATTCTGAATAATTGTTTTTCTATATCTCGGTGCTATTACATATCTGACCAGATCCCAGCTGAATCACTAGTAAGCTCTAATGACTGAGAAATCAGACCTTCAGCAGCCTATCAATGAAAGCTCATCAAATGTCTATGAATGTCTTGCCTAGTGGCAATGTGCAAATTGGAACTAGTAAATAGGCCAGAGGATGTGGAAAAATTTCCTGCTGACATAAAATGACATCTGTTAGCTAGGTAAGAGCAGAAGCAATGCAATCAGAGTACTGCCAGCATGACACCTACATTCAGCTCAATCTAGCATGATATGATGATCAGTTATTTCACTCAGAGGTGGTTCTTAAAGCTTTGTTCTAGCCTAAAGATGTAGCTCCATAAAAACGTCACAGTAGGGGTTCACATTTATTGTCTCTAAATTGCTGCAGGTCAAAATTGCACATTTTACAGGATTTCTCCTCCCTTGGGCTCATAGCTATCCGTTTTTATATATCAAACCTTAGGATCTGAAAGTCAAGCTGAGATATATTTTTTTTTTTCTTTTTTAATAATAGGTGTCTACTACTTTGAGGTGAAAGAGCTATGGAATTGGTTATCTAGAAGATTTCAGTTCTGGTTACTGCTTTTATGATATGGGTGTTTGCCACAGCTATATAATTGCTGGACAATAAGTGAGAGAGTGCAAATTGCTTGAGAAACTGCATAATCTGTGATTTGAAACAAAACAAACCAAATACCTTTCCCCATGTACCCCTTAGTACTGCTGTGGCCATGTGTCTAAAAGAAACTGACTTCAAAATTACATGCTTCAGGTTAAAAAAACCCCAAACAACAAAACAAACTCCCAAACACATGCTGGTCTGGTCTGAAATGAGAGTGTTGAACACCTAGTGTGTTCAACATCCTCTTTTGGCTGTAATGAAAATAGTTCAAGACATATTTTGGCCCTGTGTTACTTAACACTTATGTTCTGTGCTTTGCTATTTTTCTAATGCTTAGACTAGGCATTTGGATTCAAAGAGATTGGAGAGCTATTGCACAAGCAGCTAAAACTACATAAATAGAGGAAATAGTTACTTTTGTAAAAGGACAGTGATGAGGACAAGTTAAGATATATAAATGCACACGGAGGGGGATGTGTGAACATACTCCTGTATATCTGCTACTGACATTCACTTACTCCTTTCTGAGGGCTGTGGTGATCATGTAACTGATATTTATTAAAATTCCTTGCATCAAGTAGGGTAGAAAGGGTTGGCATATCACAGCTCTGCTTTTCTATTTCAAGATTTTGTGGGGAACAGCTCCTTTTGTGCTTTTTAAGGATGACAGTGGGGCTTCAAAATCCCAGAAGACTTGATCCTGGCACCTGCAGAGGCTTAAAGGTCTTCACAATACCTACTGAGCCCTCCTAAGGCATGGTGGAAATGCAGCAGAAGCAGGGAATTATTTTCTGCAGAAGCAAAGCCAGCTGCTCCTTTTCCTCCATGTAGCATAGCCCAGCAGGAGCCTGGCTCAACACAAATTCAGAACTATACTCCTGCATTTCCCTCTCTGCTCCCAGTCTTATTAAAAATGTCTCACCAGAATATTCACAAAACCTTTCAGCAGCATCTAAAATCCTAAGCAGTTGCCCAGTGAAGAGCTTTTGAGTGCATTACCAGCTTTGCAGAAACTTCAGGGTCAGAAGCTGAAATTTTTCATTAGGGAATTGATAGTGATGCTACTATCTGCTTTCTTTTTATACATGGTTGGCAGCATATAGGTATGGCCTGAAAATGGATATCAAGACCTTTCTCCCAATTATCCTTTCATATATTAGTGGAAAAATTGGATTTGTTGTATTTAAGGAAATTTTCAGTTCTTCCCTTTTTCTGTGTATTTTCTGATAAAATACCTTTTGAAGTCCAAAACTTTTACTCTAGCCAGACAAGTATCTTATTTTAATCCCATTAGAACATTTGGAAAATTGTTTAGAAGGCTATTAAGTTCAACAAATGTGCATAAAAGTGTAATTGTCCTTTAGTGTCTTCACATTGCAGGTAACTCACTAGTTTAACTATCAGCCTGTCTGCAGAATCTCTGGACTAGTTGTTAGGAATCAGATCTATTCTTGTATCAAAAGTAAAAATGAGCTACTGAGAGTAACAAACATAAATATTCAAGCCCAAGATACTGTGCTCACTAAGTCTTCTAATAGGTAAAATTCTTTATAAAGCTAAGGTAATTTAGATGTGAATGTAATGGAATAATCATTAGTAAAAATTGTCACACCTTTGCAGAGATTAAAATTTGCTTTTGAAGACCACTTCAACAAAAATATGAAGCGTATTAAATACTATTTTTTCAACTTGCCTGATTTTAATATGCAAAGGAGTATAGGTGACTACCTGCATACTGGATGGATGAGGGAATTTCTGTATTTAGAGAAAGTAAATGGGTTTGTGGCAGATTTTGTTTTGAATCTACGGTTCTGATCTGCTTAGAAATTTCAAATTTGAAATTGCTGTGGGCTTACTTTGAATTCATCTTTAATGATTGTTCTTGCTTGTGTTTCTGCATTGTTTTTCAAATTATGAAAAGCTGATTTTTTTCCTGTCATGTCTGTTTTCTGATTCAGTATTTCTAAAAGAAAAGCTGTACAGCAGTTTTGCAAAGCAAAGAAACCAGTATTTCACTGTTTTACTGTTTTATTGGATATAAATCAAGCTGTTTTAACTACTGAGAGGAAAAAGAAATAATATTAGGTAAGAGAATCTGAGATATTTGACCTGATTTCATGATGCAAAGGCTCCTGTGAAGAAACAGCATTACAAATTATTATTAGCATATTTATATTTACTTCTGATATGTCAAATTAATAGCATTCACACTAAAAAATAAAACAAAATATTCACTGTGTTTCCAAAGTTGGTATAATCTGTCCGCAATACCCTTTAAAAATGAAATTTCAGTATTAGAGGTGCAGATATGTTACTGTGTTACTTAACAACCTGCTGGGTTTGTTGTTTTTTTCTTCTCCCAAAAGAACACAGTACAAGTAATTCTGTGTGAAATCAAAGTTTGGTCTATAAAGTTTCCTTTTTCTGTGTAATTAAAAAACAAATTATAGTGGTTCAAACAGTGGATACATATGATCAACTGCATCTGATATCACTTAAGGATTTCACTCAACAACTGATCAAGAGAATTTTTTTTTTCTTTGAGTCTGCTAGGATAAAGCCTACTAAAACTGCCAGCAGATTGTAGGAAAACTAGACAAATAAAAATCTCTGAATATTTTCTTCAACAAGGTTTAAAAATTGTAGTAAATATTCAATTTTAGCACAGGTCCCCTGTCCTATCAATATTTTACCATAATGTTAAACTGCTATTGATCATTATCCCCAGGTTATCAAAACTGAAAGACAATAAAGAATTTTCTTTTTACTGACATTTCCTAATAATCCTTTTTATATAATGAAGAGTTCAGTGGAAACATCTATCCCATGTATTCCTTAATATGTAAACCACTTTTGTTGAGGAAAACAGTTTACTGGGAATCTTCAGTGATGAAAAAGAAAATGACACTTTTTGAAAGGATTGTAAACTTTGCAGAATAAATAAAATAAGTGTGATCTAATTTTAAGCAGTGCTGAGCACCCCTGATCCCCTCTGAATTCATGGGGAACTGTCAGTTCTCATCATCTGTAAATATCTGTCATGCAGGGCTTATATACTTGTTACTTTGCTGATAGTTATGTAGTGTGGCATTCTTACTCCTAGTTTCACCATCCTCTGCATCTTCTAATGACTTTTTCATGAACTACACAACTGCAATACTTTTTTCCAATTCAAAGACCATCTTCTGATAAGAAAATGATTTAGAAGACTATAAAATGGATAATATTTTAAACTGCTACAATAAATAATCTTGGGTGTGCTGGTGAGCCAGAGCCAAGGAATCCATTGAACTAAATGCAATCATTTATCTTAGCTGAATTAGAAGTGTACCTCACAGAAAAAAAAAAAAAAAAATAAAAAAAAACCAACAAAAACCAGAAAACCAACAAACAAATCCAAACTTTTTGCATTGTTTGGTTTGTTACAAATAGCCTGACATAAGTAATTCAGTCCCATATATTCTTGCCATTTTCAAGCAAATTCATCTTCAGGTAAACTTTTATTTCTAGTAGTGTATATTTGTTTGTTAAACAAAGGTTTTCTTTCAGGAAGGGTTTTTTTGGTTGATTCAGAATTGAAGCCTAACTTTTCCCCTGGATATTGCCAGCTCAGCAGCATGATCTCAGCCAGTGGTGCTGAACAGGACCCAGTCCTGAGATGCTCTTTGAAACATCCTAATTTGTCCAATTGGATATTACAAACATGAGAGAAAATATTTTGAAAAGAGAAAGTGTGAGTTTTCCATGATAGCAGAACAGCAGCCTGAAGAGAAATCCAGTTAAACATCCAGTCACTCATATATGTGTCCAATCATTTTGTATGAGACTACCATCATTATGCGTCAAATTAATTACTTTTGTTGCAGGTACTTCTTACTCCTTTCACTTCTTAACCTCAATAGCAAGATACATTTGTTAACAGGCTTGTGTTTTTTATGAAATTCCAAAACCAGAAAAATTGAAGTAACTAATCCACACAGGGATGTATGAGGCTATGCACTATGAGTGTAGAATTTGGCCTTTATGCATCTTGGAAATATGAGCAGATTTGTAATGTTAACAAAACCATATATGATATGTGCCATTTAAGATTGTTAGCTGAAAGAATAAGTATAAAAGCATTGCTGAAAAAATATTTTTTATATGTACTGTAGGAGTAGCTCTTCATAGAGTGGAGAAAAGTTACTTTCCCCAACTGTCTGTCACTAATGTTGGGTAGAATTTATTATAAAATATGAATAAATAACAATAATTAAAAGGTAACACTATCCTAAATAGTTATTTTCACCTTTTTAAGCTTTCTGAAATAATTAAATTAATATTATGAAATTAATTGGGCAAAGGATGATAAAAACACTTCATGATGTACTCTTAATTTTAAAATATCATATTCATAATAAGTAATTTCTGTCCTTAGTACTTTGTATATCCAAATAAGGTTGACTAAGAAAAGGGAAAACTGAAATTATACCATAAACCAAAATGAGCGCAAAACTATTTATCTATAGGATTATCATTTTACATAAGCAACTGCATTTGCATGGAAAATTATACACAATAAACACGAATTTGTGTACAATATTTGATAATATTTTTCCATGTTAAATAAAACCATAGTCTTTAATAGTTTATTTAACATAATGCAAATAAGTGATGTAATTTATTTTTCAATTGCCAATACTTTAATACACCATAAAGGTGTATTCAGTTTTGTACATTGCTTTCCAATCACGCAGTTCAATCTCTTTGTTATCTTTGTTGATGCAAAAGATCCCTTAAATATATGAAAAGAATTGTTCACCATTTAACAGAGCGTAAAGATTTAATCATACTCCAGTTAACTGCAGAAAAGTGCTTACAGGTTCAGGAACCTCTTGGAGGTGGTATTGAGGAAATTGGTTTTCAACTTCACCTATTGTTAGGATAACAATCAGGGACAGGTCTCACAGAAAATGAAGTATTGAAATAATTTCTAGAATTCAAAGATTAAACTTGTGATATGATAGTTCAATTTCCTGTTCTTTGCTGTGGTTATATTGTATAGCATTGCTTATATATATTACAGAGTGAACCTGACTTTCCATTTGTCACATGCTGTGCTAGGGAAGAAGAGGAAAGTATTAATTTTTGTCCCTTCATCTACTCTCTTCTTGAGTCTTCCCTTCTGTTAGTTTTTGTGAGACCTAGGAGGCTGTCGGTGAGTGTTCTAGGGCTGGAAGTGTGGTGTGCTTTGTCTGTCTTCACATAGCAAAGTGGTAGTGACATACTACTGTAGTAGGTGAGCATTGCATTCCCAGTGCTCCATCAGACTAAGCTTTGACCTATAAAGAGCTGGTTAACTCCTGGTCTCTTCAAGACCAGCTGTGTGGAAAGGCAGCTTCTCTGTCAAAACTAATTTTGAGTTATGTACAGATTATTCTGACTTTCGAAAGGGAGAGGATCTACAACCTTTCTGAATAAACCAGTTAAGCTTATTTGACTAGTTTTGTGTTACTAGTTTTACATTTCTTGGGAGTAGGTTACCCAGAAATTTATATCTTAAAATCTTTCCCTTTTGTCAACAGTTGTAAATTTATTGTTTCAAGAAATCAAATAATTTGATTCCTCAGAAAGGAAAACTAAGAGAAATAAGTTTCTCAGGAACACACAGCCATTATTTAGAAGGACACTGTTGTAGAAAGTACAGAGGAATATGCTTCCATTTTCTGAGTGTTCATTTTTCTGTTTTCATAGAGTGGATGCAGAGTAGATGTTCATCTTTGAAAGTTTACCCACGGTACTGAGAAAATTAAACAGGCTTCCTCTTTATAAAAACAATGACAACAGTGAAAATACTAAATCTGATGAAACTTGATGACCAAAACCCTACTTAAAAGTGTAAGGTATTTCTTGAAATTCCTCCACACACACACAGACTCATGCACACCCATACTGTTTCCTGGAAAGACTGCCATTTAAGCACATTCATAAACCTTTTATGGGAATTGCAAACTGCTGCTCAAGGCAAGATTTGCAAAGTTTATACTGCAAACAGCAACAGCAAGCAGCATACAACCCAAAGACTTCATTTAGCCAATGACTTTTTTGTTAGATCCTTTGATGAAAACATGGCATCTGAGACATGACTAAACACTCTGACTCGTTAGGTTAGTCTTCTTTAAGAGGTTAACTATAAAAAAACCCAAACCCCAACAACTGTTTCATTTCCTTCACTTCATTCACACAGAGAACATTATTTGGCTGAGTACATTTTAATTTTCTGATACTGGCTATATGCAGACAACAACAAAAAAAAAGAAACAACAGGAAATATAAATTCAGTTCATTTGACTGACAACGTTAGTTTAACCCTATAATAGGACTAACTCATTCTTCACTTAAATCACTACTGTTTGAAATTCAGTCATGGTATACATTTATAACAATAAACTTTCATTATGATAAAAAATTTTTTAACACAGAATTAACTAGTGCTTTTATTACAGGTGAAATATCTGTGACCATAATTTTTTTTTAAATGTGTGGGGTTTTTTATTTTTTCCCTCTTTTGACAGGTATTTATACTTTATTCAGTCCAAGTGAATGAATGCACAACAGTAAGTATGTGCATTTATATGTGAAATATTATTTCAAACATAAAATAGGCACTAAATACAGACATATTTTAAAGTGCAAAGCAATACAAAGCAGATTAAGCCTACTTCTATTAATACATGCCAAGGGAGGGGCACGACAGTAGTCTGTAACAGGCACTGTATTAGGATCCTGCTTTGACAGAGAAAGTTAGTGTACGCTTAGCTTTACATGTTGAGTTGGAACTAATTGTTGAAGACAATGTGGGTACTTGGGCTTCAGCACTAATTTTCAATGGGATCTTCATGAAGTAGATGGGACGTATGCTATACTCATACATGATCATATTGTATTGTGTACATGTACAAATATTTTAGTCATCTTCTCAAGATTGTATGTGTTTGTGCCCTATTTGGACAGAAATGGTGACATCAGTGATGTCTAGATATATTTTCAAAAAAATGAATAAACAGAAAAAGTGACAAAAAGAGTGAAAGAAACAGAAAAAATTAAGGTTTAATGAATCTTCCCTTTCCATCCACTGACAATAAAAATGCTACCCATATGCTACCCATAGGCATGTGGTGATATAGGGACATATTTACTAGCGCAGGTTAGCTACTGTGAGTGTGTGGACATCTTAACTGATGTAGAATATGAACTCCAGAAAATTTATTGTAATGTTTAATCTTTCCAAATTAGAATACGAGCATAGCAAAGAAGTAGCTTGAAATGGATGCTGAATTTTATTTACACATTTCCGTCTGTGACTGACAGGTATGTACTTTCCATATTTATTACACTTTTTTCTATGTTTTTCATTTCACACTAAGGTTTTTCATTTTGGAACCCATACCCTTTTCATCTCTAGGTTTCACATCAGCATCAGCTAATACACTGGCAGTGTTACAGAAATATTTTACTAGCTATTCTCTGCAAAAAAAATCATAGAAGTTGTAGATGTTTGAATAAAAAAGTAAAAATGGATGCAGTTATTTCTCAAGAATCAGATTTTAATACCTTCTCTCATATTGCAGAGCCAAATAATAGTTCATTACTCAGCATGTCACAATTTGGCTAAAAGACTCTGAACTACATGTTCAAATGGATTTATCTTGGCCTTGAATTCTGGGGCATATCCAAGGGATATGGGTTTTACTGTGATTTAGTCACAGTAAACCCCATAGTCATTAGTTCCCTTGAGAAAATGGAAATTATTTTGCCACTTGAAGCTTCTTTCTGCTGTCCTGGTTACTCCCTCACATACTGTAACAGTTGTTGTTCTTTATATTCTTCTTTCTCTTTTGTTGTTGGAGAAAGTAATCTCTTTAATGAAAAAAAAACAGAGATCCACCATAACTCCACAAACATGCATTTCTGTTTCTTGTATATTCTTCTAGATTTGCATATGCCAATGACAGCTGGGCACCTGGACAGAGTTGTGTAAACATAGGCCCACAGGAATGACCTAAAATGGTCATTAAAATGTTTATTTATTTAGTTCTTTCATTCCAATGACTGGAATTTTGAAGCGGCCTTTGGGACAAGAGAGGGACAAATAAGGAAAAGGACAACCTTAAACTGAGGAAAACAAACTGAAGTAAAGGTACTGATGTCAATGTCAGTAGTCCCATGCGATGACAAAGAAGTAATTATAAGTAATTTAATAAGATGATTCCAGCAAATGAACTCCAGCTCTCGGGAAGTGCAAAAATTTCCCAAAGATCCTTTCAATTTAACTTATATGACCTGCTTCAACTCTTGTGATCAGTATGACTCTGAGCATGGATGAAAGCCACAATTTTTTTCCTGTCTCCGTTTTATCATTTTTTAAGCAGCACTTTTTTGAGATTGAGAGAAATAACTTCTCATCAAAAAGTTCACTGACACATGAACAAGTTCCTACTACCCATGCACAATGCAGTGACTCAATTTAAAAATATATTTGTCACAGTTTTTTCACAGTGATTGCAGAATAAATTAATTTAAAAAATACAATTAAAAGTAAGTATTTTCTTTATTTTGTAAACAATTCTTCTTTTAGTGGAGTATGGTTATATCCCTCAGAGATAAATCACTAAAAAGACTCTAAACTACCCTACCAAAGCTGAGCTACTCAGATGCTATCTGAGTACACTAGTCCAATGACTATAGAGATGTTTAAGATTTTATGTATAAGGTGCTAATACTCAACACAGTGACAGCAATTCAGAGAAGTATTCACACTGACTGTTTCTAAATACCTAACTACATATTTGGGAAAAGTGTGTAAATATTTCTCAACTGTTGTGCTCAGAAGGCCTGTAATTGACTTTTTTCATCTCTTTTTACATCAGCATGTGCTAATAAATTAAAAGTAAGCATTTGCTTTCCAAATGGCACATTATTTGGCTGAATGCATTTAGAAGTTCCTCTTTTGTTAGCAGGAACTGAAAAAGTACAGGTAAAGAAATTATATATTTCAGGAAGGGGTATCTAACAACTTTGAATTCAGTGAGACTGTAGCTCTAGATAAGAGATTTAGTGAAAGTGCTTCTGTGTCTGCACTATAGCAATATATCTCTAGAGTTGAGAACAATGCAATAAAAAAAGTTCTGCAGTGATATAAATAGTACTTCAAATTCTCTTGTACTCTCCCGGGTAATTAGGAGGCTTGACTGAAAGAAGCACAAATCAGTAGATCAAAATATTCACATCATAATTTGGTGTTCATGATACAAAATTCAGATTTATTAAATATTTCATACATTGAAAAGTAAAGAAATTAAATTCTAGAGAATCAGAGCAATGGCATATTAACAGTTCCATGTTTTCTTGATATTATAGAACTATTTTATTTATAAAATACAGAACAATTCCTCCTCACATTTTTTTGTCCCCAGTTATCTACAGAGGTCTTGTTTTCTTTGACATGGATGTTTCCTAGTACACCTGCATAAGGCCACTTTTGCTTTTGTGATGATGTAATTATGTATTTTTATTATTATGCTAAAATAATTATTTCTAAAGGTTTAGTTCTCTGTAATTTTTAGCATTGCTAAAGAATAAAGAAAATTCTTTAAAAACTCATGTTCAAACAAAACGTCATGTTTCTTACTTTAAATACAAGTGGTCATTATTTTTAATTGACTTGAAAGAAAATCCCATGCAAAATAAAAGGTCAACCTCTTAGCAATCAGATTTAAGAAATATTTTTAGAAGGTGCTATTTTTTATGTTAAATTCCTTTAAAAATGATTACTCCTTAAAGACTACCCTTTAACTATTTAATTCAAATTTAAACAATTTAGAGATCAGCTTAAAACACATGAAGATAACATTTTTTAAATATAGTTTAATATCCAAATTTATAAAAGTAGCTAAGTGTGCTTCTTTCGTTATTAACATTTTGAAGTATATTTAAAGAACTTGGAATTTAGGCAATGTCATTGAGTGTTTTTCAGTCTCAGGGCAGATTTAACCTGTAGTTCTGATGTCAGCTTTTTCTTCTACCTTGGGAAAGGGACTACATGCTTTCTAGTATGCAGTCTAACTAGGCTACCTTGTTATCTGAAGATAGTGCTTCAGTCTACAATACTGACCTTTGTGCTGTAAAGACTCTCACAGTAAGTGTTTCTGGGGCACTTTTTGATAAAATATTTTGTGTTGTAGTCCTGGAACTGTGTCATTGACAGTAATACTGTGTTCTGATCAGAATTGTATATTGTGTATAAATGTATTATGATCATACTGCAAAACAACAGCATGTATATGACTTCACCAATTACATTTTATTAGTATTGAGAGTTTGTGATGACATTAAGACTGAAAGTACTTTGAAAATAAACTGAATTAACAGTTCAGATTTTGAAAATTAATTGTTTTAAGTAAATGAATCACACCTAGGTGAATTACCAGAGGAAAGGAGTTGTAATAACTAAGAGCCATAAAACTAACACACTCTGAACTACATACAGAACTATTACATTTTAGCTCCTGATACACTCAAAATCACAGAATCACAGAATAGTTGAGAATTGAAGGACTCTCTGGAGGTCATTTTGTCCAACTACCTTGCTCAAGCAGGGTGACCTGGAGCAGTCCAGGTCCTGCCCAGGACCAAGTCCCACCAGTTTTTTAATAACTCCAAGGATGGAAGCTCCACAACCTCTCTAGGCAAGCTGTGCCAGTGCTCAGAACACTGATGTTCTTTGTCATCAGACCTCTCACCCCTGTGATGTAAAATATTTCTGTTTTCTGAGGAAAACTGTTTTAAAAAAAATCTGCTGGAAAAGAAATTTGAAGAATAAACTAATGTAAACAGAATATTTCTGTCCTGTGATTTCTTGTTCCTATAGAAGTAATTCTACCTTTACTGAGTCAATGAGAGTTTTCTTGTTTAACACTAACTTCAGAAAAGATCGGGTTCTGCCTCATTTTCACTCTCAAAAATGTAACTCTGATCTAGAAATCAATATATAACCTTTCAATATACTATATACCATTTTTCAATGTTTTGACTGACTGTAAGCAGAGGAATAGCAAAATGAAAACGGAAACAGATTCTACATCTACATTTTTATCCTAGTAAGTATGCAAAAACCTTGCGCAAAGAAAGAGCGATAGAAGTGAAGTTTTAAGAATTTCTTGTTTATTTTGCTTTTGATACTTCCATTCTTTTCTTTTATTGGTCTATATGTCTCCATGGGTATCAGTCTGTATCATGAACTAAAACAAACAAGAAAAGAAAGTCCGATTAAAAAAGAAATGTCAGTAGCCATCCTCTCCAAAAGGATATTGTCAGTAAACTATTCCCCATCTCAGTAATTTACAAGGTATAACAATGAAAAGAATTTCTGTGAGTTTTTGTCAGAATCCACATTAATCACAGACAGGATGTTGTGGACAAATAAAATCAAACTAGAGGTGAAAACTGTGTCCACAGGGCCTGAGATCAACCTCCCAAACCAAAGCTGAAGTAACCAAAACTTACCAGATTTACTATTTCACTGACAGTTCTCACTGAAAGAAAGATTTAATTTTAAAGTCTTCTTCACAAACATAAAAAGTGACACTAATGAATCCTTTCTACCAGTTTTCACTTCCTTAAATAACTTTTTTTTTAATATACTAAGTGACTAAGTGCTTCTTCCTAGAATTCTACCACACAGTGTATGAGAACAACAAAGTGGATCCAATAAAATGCAATATTAGTTAGGCGTCATTAATATGGTGATCAGAATTCACTACATACTCTTGAAAAGGAAAAGGTGACAGAGATTTGTAGACTTCATACTAAACTAAATTCATTAACATCATTACATTTATACAGGATATCATTCTAAGAGATTCTTTTTGTGTTGTGAATTTTTAGAAGCAACAATTAAAACTAAATTATAAGGCCTTAATATTCAGAAACTGAAGCTGACATCATGACATTTATCAACCAGTAATCTCACTGAACAAACAACATAAAAAAGAGGAGGTTAATAGTTTTATAACTGTAATCAGCATAAGGATAAGGTTCCTTAATGTGTGCATGTGTCCATCTGGCTGCTTTAGCTTTGATATAGAAGATTTATAGCTCTAATCCTCTCTTTCAATTGGGAATAAAGTATAAACCAAATTATTTGGTATAACATTACATTCATGATATCACAGATTTGCAGTACAGTTTTAAATGAAATTTACTTTAGCTGTAATGTACAGTAACTCCTGAAATTCCTTTTGCAATAATAGTATAGTTTAGTTATGGATGTAAATTCTGGTTTTGATTGAAGCAAATGAGAAGTAGCAGCATTTTTGTAACTTTTACTCCCATACTATCTTTTCAGTCAGGATTATTCTTTTTTAGCACAAAACCTAATGACTATATTGCCTTGAACAATGAAAATCAGTGCCTATAATTTCCAAATTTTATATGTAGTTCTGTCTACCTATTAACTATTCTAACCAGGAAATCTCTTTGTCTATTCCATTTCAGGTGGGAATAAATAATACTACACTAACACTTAATAAATTGCTATCACTTTTACTAGTTCAAATGCCACATATTTAGCTAGTTAAAGGTTGGGGAGTTTTTGTTTGTTATTATTATTTTTATTACAATTATTTAATTTTTTCTTCCAACCATCTCAGGTTGAAATCTCAAAAAAAATTAAATAATAATATATTTTGTAATTCATTCAATTAAAAGTGGCAATTTGTGAAGACAGACTATTTCTACCAATGCTATCCTCATTAATACTTCCTTTCATTAGAACTTGAAATATGCCTAGAAGCCAACAGGTAGGGGACCATTTTGGAAAACAGCATATGTTGGTTTACCATAGAGAGAAGAATATTGAAAAGGAAAATGAATTTTCTGTAGAATTTTCTGCTGTCTAGTTTAAGGGAACACTTATTTTAGAAGAAAATTTTAAGCACACAGTCAGATAATTACTATGCTGTACTCTACACAACTGTGGGTAGAAGTATCTACATAATCTTTCCCTGTCTCTGCCACAAGAAAGAACTGTAGATCTGAGACTGTCATCCTTTAACATGCTCCAAACCCCTAAATTCCTATTGTAGCTAATTTTTTTTTTTTGCCTACACTTTTGACTTCTCATCAGTACAACTACTAATAAAAAATAATTTCAGATAAAAGACACTTATTCACACTGTATAATGAAACAAAATTATATGGGACAACAAAAAAACCCACCTTTCTAAAATTAAGAAAAGCCAACTTAATATTTTTTCTCATTTCTAGGAAGTTTTATTAATATTTAAACTAATTGTAAACTGTTTTTTAAACGAAAATATTTGCAAGGATGTTTTATTTCAGTGTTCCAATTTGTCTGAGAAAACTAAAACTTATAATTGGATAGGTCTGAAGTACATTCTTTTTGCTTCTGTAGTAAGCTGAAAATTGAGTCATTTCCATAGCTCTGTTCAATGGTGTGTACTTATTTCCTTTCAATTTAACCTTTATTTTTCAAGGTACAGTATTTCCCATGCCTAATGGAATGATTTAAACTACTGTGGTCCTCATTCAGTCACCACTTCGACATGGCTCAAGCTCTTTCAATGAAACTTGAGGGAAAAGTATTAATTTCCTTGTTTTATAGGTAATTTACACCATAGTGGTTTCATTTAGCTGAAACACTTTAAAGCTCTATACATCTTTCCTAATACAAGAAATGATCCAGGAATGTTATGGAATTACAAGAGCAGTTCTAGTGGAAATATTTTTTTAGCTGCTTCAGCCTGAAATGTACAAAAATATTTGGCTTCCAGAATTTCAGTTTGAGAGGAATGTAATGAAACTTTTATATACATGGCATAAAACCAGTTCTACATATTAGGACAAAAGTTTGTTCAGTGTTACTGCAGAATAATCATGTCTTTGCTAGACCAAAACCACTTTGCATTATCATGAGACTGTCATTGGAGATTTGTATGTATATTCATATATTTTTAATTCAGTTCAGTTACCATACTGTAAATACTGATATAAAAAGAGAGGAAAAAACCCCACAAAGCTACAAGAGAAATCTGTATCTCATCACTCATTAATGCCAAAAGGAAGAATAAATGGAAAAAAAAAATCATTAAAGACACAGAATATTTTGAGACATTTTAGACCACATAAAAAAACCAGTAAGAACAGTACTTAATGCAAGAAACAGACTGTGCAACATTAGTGTTTAAAGCTATTATTTAGTGTATAGACAACTGAAGGTGGAGAAGATTTTTCTAAAAATATCTCCCTTCTATGAGCTTCAAATGAGAACTTTCTCTTTCTCAAACTCTGCCTTCCAGATGTTTTCTGCCTGAGGGAAGGCACCTACTGCATTTCTGTGTCTTGTATGCTGTTTGTTAAAATATAGTAGTGAGCGATAGTAAGAAAAACTAAACAAGCTAAGATCTCAAAATGAATTTTCAGATATAATTTGTGGCATAGGGTTATGAAGTGTATATCCTTTTTTAACATATTCTATAGTTACCTATTACCTTTAAGCGGTCACTTCACAGAGCAGAAGACTAGATAAGAGCTTGAATTAAGGAATTGTTGCCTTTCTT
Source organism: Elanus axillaris (assembly GCA_026212715.1). NCBI lineage: Eukaryota > Metazoa > Chordata > Aves > Accipitriformes > Accipitridae > Elanus > Elanus axillaris. Next base: position 6,268,624 of record JANZLQ010000079.1, on the reverse strand, counting down.
CATATACTGAATATTGCCATAGAATATTTTGTGGTAGAGGTGTTCCACACTGTTTCACTTAGCCTTCTTTGCAGAATGAGATATCTGATGAATTTATGGTCTTCTATTGAAAATACAATAGCAGACTTAATTAGTTCACATATGATGCAGCCATCTGGGAAACTCAAAGGTTGTTTTCAATAACAAAAATCCAGCAAAAATCATAAATATTCAATAAATTTTGTGCTGTGTCATTGCTCTCTGAATCTGTAAATCAAAGCCATTAAGGAAATAAAAAAATTTCTCTAACCAGTAAGCTAAAAAAACCCTAGCCACTTTCCAATTTTTTTTAATATATTTTAAATACTTCTGAAAGAATAATCCTTTTAAACATGCCTTTTTCTTTATGTTTACACACACATATATTTTTATATAAAAAAGAGAAAGACAACCCAAAGGAATACAGTCTTGCAAATGTAATAAATAAGAAAAAAAAAAAGCCCACACTTTGAACATGCTTGAATACCCATATCTGTACTGGGACTGACACAGGACTACAGTCATATGCCCAGAAAGGCAAAGGACAAATATGGACCAGATCCTCAGCTAGTATATTCACATGTGTGGCTGAGAATATTTAGAAATGTTTACAGCAACCTGTTGAATCTCAGGTAAGCTATGCAATAACTTCTTCATGCTTCGGGACACTGAATTAAACTAAATAAAGATGGTATCATAGTTGCACAGGTATGTATAACAATAAATTATCTGTATTACCCTTTGAATTATTTAATGACTTTGCACCTTAAGTTGTAAAGCTTTTTAGATTTTATTGCTGCTTGAAGATCCTCCAGTCCACTTTGTGCATTAGTGGACAAATCAATACTCATCAAGGCATGACAGTAATTTATATTTCCTTCAAGTATAATATTCTAAACACTTTAAAAATTAAATTTTATTTTTCAGAATCTGCTGATCTTCTGATTACAGATTATTTTGTGACCATATTATATGAAATTCCTTTACCAGGTCCATGAAGAAAAGTTTCTTCTAAGAGCTAGCAATTTTACTTCCTGAATATAGATAACATTTTTAATCATTCTTCTTCATTTTTTTGTAAAATAGTTTTCAGACAGCATATTTACAATCTGTTGTTTGTCATAATTTTTACTAAACGCTGATAAGCTCTAGGTATATAGGCTTATATACTGGATGTGACGTCCCATGGTATGGAATACCTCGTTGGCCCGTTGGGGTCAGCTGCCCTGGCTGTGTTCCCTCCCAACTTCTTGTGCCCCTCCAGCCTTC
>JANZLQ010000079.1:6246970-6266564 GCA_026212715.1 Elanus axillaris | reverse complement strand
GGAATACCTCGTTGGCCCGTTGGGGTCAGCTGCCCTGGCTGTGTTCCCTCCCAACTTCTTGTGCCCCTCCAGCCTTCTCGCATGCTGGGCATCAGAAGCTGAAAAGTCCTTGACCTTAGGACCAAACACTACTTAGCAACAACTGAAAACATCAGTGTTACCAACATTCTTCTTATACTGAACTCAAAACACAGCACTATACCAGCTACTAGGAAGACACTTAACTCTATCCCAGCTGAAACCAGGACAAGTAGATATGTAACTTTGTAATTTTTCTCCTGCTACAGAATAAACACAGACAGAAACTGAAACTGCATAAAATGCAGAAGCCTATCCATTTGCCCTTGGTCAGAATATGCAGTCTTTGTTAACTGGATTACATGCTTTCTTGGCTGCTTATAAATTTTGAGATAATACTTTATTTTAGATTTTGCTAGATGGATTAAAAATCAAAAACTTTAGAAGTTTAGAAATTTAGTTTGTGATATTTGCCATACTTAGCTAACTTTAGCAATTGTAGTGAAGCTAGATGTTCCTCGTTTTTAGAAAGCAGATATGGGGCAGGGTCCCATTCAAGACACACCCATAAAACTTTCATAACCTTCCCTGCATCAGTTATTTCAAAGTAGTCAGAACCAGTTAAAAACCAGTGCTTTTGACTATTTACAGAGATTATCTTTTTGGATGGAAAATATGTAGTCAGCTCCAATATCTGTAGGTAAATATTTTTTTTCTGAATTTGGACTTAATATTTATTTCCTTATAGTGAATTCCACTGCAGAAGGGCTTGTGATTTTATCTCGCATGATAATATTCCAAATGAATATTGATTAGAAACTGGAATATGATTATTTTTTTTATATTTCAGAAATCAATGATGATCAACTTCTAACACAAGCACTTTTACATTGCATTAATAGCAGAAACTATTTATTAGTAAAATATTGCTTTATATTCCTCTCTATAAAAATTAATACCAGTGAAGAAGAGACTTACAGTCTTATGGAGAGTTGATTTTAGGTTTAACTGTTTGTGATGAATAACCCTACTGCTTTATGATTACCCACAGTGTACACCTCTAAGCATCTTAGCAAAGATGAGAAAGACTCAGAGTGAAAGGGGTATACTATTAGCTTCCATCATTCCTAAATTTTTATAGTGAGACAGCAGGGCAAAATTAGCTAGCAAATAAAATATCATTTGTAACACTATTTTGTAATGAATCATACCAAAGATATGCATACTGCAGTGGTTGTTACCTACACAAATGCAGGAGAGTATGTGAATGTGTACACACAAACACACACAGAAGTGTACATCTGATTATTACAGTCTTTTTTGGACATCCCTTTTGAACATGTGGGTCATCAGATCATATGTGATTTTCTGTAGGAGTGGAGAAAGGAAGAAAGCACTAGAAAGTAGATGGAAGAACCTAGCTATGCCAGCAACAGCATCTCTACAGTCCCCTGAGTTTTCTTTCCTTCCATGTCTCGTTTAGTTTGATTTTGATTTCCAATATAACTAATTTCATAAGAAGCAGTCTGGGACTGTGTACCTCAATACTTCACTGTGAATTAACTACTGCCCCTGCAAAATATCCATTTCTTCTGCCAAACACATGTGGAGCTTCTTTGTATAGAGACAGCAGTTTGGTGTAGAATTCAGACACATACTCACAGACACACCACAAAAAAAGTAATAGTTTTTCCCTTTTGTCCTACTTTTTTCTGGTGTTTGGTTTTGGGTTTGTTTAGTGCTTTTATTTCCCTTTTTTTTTCCTAATGTACTATAAGATTTTTTGGAACTAATGGTCACACAAAGTATGTAGGATCCTTCTATTCATACACATCTGCTCTCCATCCATAAAATATTTACACCAGAAATAAAAGGAATTTCAAATTGGTGATCATCAGAAATCAAAGTTGATTTAGACAGGTTATCTATTATGTCATGGGAGCTGTACAGAAAGTAATGATCCATTCTGAGAAAACTTTAACCTGTCATAAACAAACACATTCTTTTTTTTTCTTCTTTTTTTTCCTCTTTTATGTCCTCCAGTCATTCTGATTCTTCCTTTATCTGCAAGGAATTGACTGGCAACAACATCTATTGCTGGACAGTTCAGATTTATTCCAACATTGGGTCATTTTTCCACAATGTTCTATGGGAGAAAAATGGTATATGTCTGTGTAATGAAAAACTATTTCATAAAGCATATCAACAAAAGGACAAAGTTAAGGTTTCCCCCAACCATGTAACTTTTCAGAGAATGGAATAACAATTTTGTGCGTGTTTTTGGCATTTAGTTTCTAGGTATTGTAAAACAAATGAATTGGATCTATAGCAATTTCAGCAAAAGTGCACCCACTTGAATTATCTACTACTTGAATTATCTACTATCTATTATACTGAGGGCTTTTAAGTCATTGCATAAACTTCTGACATGTAACTTATCTTCTTTCAATGGCCCAGCACCGGGAGACAGGTGATTGTAGGATATAAAAGTAGATTTCATATATGTTTCCTGAGAAAGAAGATGAGACTCAAAAAAACACCTCAAAAGGTCTTGTGTTCAATTCTGTTAAACTCATCATCTAAGCTGTTACCAGTTCAATCTTCCCTCTTCCCTTTTGTTGCATCTTGCCCCAAAACTATTCTCATAAATTTATGTCCACCATTGTCCTTATCGAAGGTCTGTTGCCCAGTGAATCCTAATTTCCTTTCTCCCCTTCTCTCACCAAAACTCCATTATTTTTTATTGAATCCTACTCCTCCCACTCAACTGAGCTCTTTCTCTTTCTTCCATCGCAAGGGACCTCAGTCACTTACACTATCAATGGAAATGTGTTTTTGTTAAGCTGAGATCATTATCATAAAGAATTATGAAGGTTGTATAGCCATCTCTAAAATATTAATCTGCTGTCAATTACTCTTTTTATTTGTTTTGTTTTGTTAATGGTCTTTTTGAGGGTTTTCTTTATTTTTCTATTTTTTGCTTTTTTTTTATTAACTCACAGCCTAATAATTAATTTAATAGAACTGGGATATTTTCACTGATATCATCACATACTGAAATAGCCATTTCTACAGAAAGCTTCTATATAAAATAAGTAACTATCATGTTTTAAGCCCAGCCAGCAAAAAAACATCATTAGGCCATTCAGTCACTCCTGCCCCCGTGGCGGGATGGGGAGGAGAAAATATAAAGAAACATTCGTGGGTTGAGACAAGGACTGGGAAGGATCACTCACCACTTACACTCACGGGCAAAAGACAGGCTCAACTTGGGGAAGGAACAAAATTTTAGCACCAATCAAATCAAAACAAGGACAATGAGAAGTAAATCCCAATCTTAGAACACCTTCCCCCACCCTGCCCTCTTTCCCAGGGTCAACTATATTCCCAGTTCTCTCTCCCTCCTCCTCGCAGTGGCGCAGGGTGACGGGGAATGGGAGTTGGGGTCAGTTCATCACACCTTGTCTCTGCCGCACCTTCTTCCTCGGGGGGGAACTCCTCACTCGTCCCCTGCCCCAGCGTGGGGTCCCTACCATGGGAGACAGTGCTTCATGAACTTCCCTGGTGTGAGTCCTTTCTGCAGGCTGCAGTCCTTCAGGAACAGCCTGCTTCAGCACGGGTTTTCCCATGAAGTCACAGCCATCTTCGGGGACATCCAATTCCACAGGCTGCAGGTGAGTGTCTGCTCCCCCACTCCCCTCCATGGGCTGGGGGGGGACAGTCTGCTGCCTCCCCACGGGCTGCAGGGGCATCCCCCCCACTAGCACACTTCCTCCCTTTCCTTCTTCACTGACCTATGTGTCTGCACAGCGGTTTCTCTCCTATTTCTCTCTCCTCCCCCACTGCAGGTTCCCCTTCTTAAACCTGTTCTCTGAGACACACTACCACCATCACTGATGGGCTCAGCCTTGGCCAGCGGTGGGTCTAACTTGGAGCCAGGGAAGCTTCTGGCAGCTTCTCACAGGAGCCTCCCCTGCAGCCCTTCCCAACATACCAAAACCCCACCACACAAACCCAAAACAGCAACTTGCATTGACTTATAGTGCTACTTGCAATAGTATTTTCAGGCTGGCTTTGCAACACTTGCTCTCAACTTGTCAAGAAAATTGAGATAACTGTATGGTTTTCACAGAATTTGTAAGGAAGCTCCAAAGATGACATTGTGAAAAAAAAGCAGTTTCCTTTTCCAGGGCCTGAAAGACCTGTACTTCATATTCATAAAACTGTAATTATCTACTGAGTTTGCAGTTCTATGCATTTTAAAATATATAGGAATTGTGAAAATTTAGAAAATAAACTAACTTTTCATAGCTTTCACAATACTTAAAAGAATCAAAGACTTTAAACACTGCAGAGAGTCTATTATCTAATGCAAATGGAAGCCAATAGTGGCTTTGCTTTGAAAGTCATTATTCTGAACAATTGGCCAGAATCAGAACTTTGTGAAAGCTAAAACAGGCTTAAAAGTACAAAGAGTTTTATGTCATATAATTGGTTTTATGTTTCACTGTGTTGAATACTTGAATCATAATTGAAATCAAAATTATTAATCAAATAAGAGATTACAACATTCTATTAAAATGCACCTCTCTCCACTCCCCTCCCCCTCCTCTAGGACTGAGAATTCTGATTTATGGTCATTGTTACCTATATCATTCCCTCAAAAACAGCTGACACTGTCTCCCTCACTACATATGTGATGCTCCTTTAAAAAGTTTAGACTAGATTATTTTTTCAGACTTAAGTGGTTTTCAGATACTTATGCCCAAACTGATATAGGTTACATCCCAACCATGGTTTTTAGGAAATGTGACTAAAATAGATTGTTTTACACATCAAGATACTTATGACAGAGCCATCAAATGATAGAAAATATACCAGATCCTGATGCTTTCTTTGTTCTTCAGAAAATGCATCCTGTGAAGCATTTGCATTTTCTGTCACAGCTGTTGGGTACCACTGCATGAAAACAGCATGTGCAGATCAAATTTCTCTGCACCCACTCACAGTGAATTTCTAACACTTGCACTATAGTAGGAAAAGACTGGGAAAAATGCAGAGATATCAGTTGAAACAAAAATCAGTGATTCAAGACATAATACAAGGAAAGTGCCTGATCTTATTCCAAGCACTTGTATCCACGACGCTAACACAATACCTGATCTTTTGTCTGTATTTTATTATACTCTCATCTTTATTAGATTAATTTTAACTACTTTCCATAAAGATAAAAGAAATTCTGATCAGATCAAATGTCCATTTCACTGCTATCCTGTCTCCATAGGTGGTCAGCAGGGGCAGAAGATGTGAAGCTGTCCACATCTGGGTGCCTCTGGGTGTGCTGGCTGGAGACATCACATTCACTATCATCACCTTCACTCCCTGCTGCCAAACTTCTGCCATCATTCCTGCTGCTGTCGTCTCAGGCATTGCTGCACAAGATCACCCTACTAGTAACACTAGATTGTTGTCACCTCTTGCACATTTGTTAATAAAATCAACATGTAATGGATGGACCTTTCTCCACAAGAAAGGCCTGATGCTCCCTCCACCAAAACAAAGGACACATTTGGAGAGTTAGTCTCTCAGCCTAGAGAAGGAATCTTTTCACACATGGTGTTAAATGTGGTTTCTTTTTCACCTAGATGCACCAACACAGTTGCTTGGGTCAGACAACCCACCAAGTGGGAAGCATCTCCACAGCTCCTAATGGTGGCAAAAGTCATTCCTTAGTGGAATAAAGGCCTTGGTGCAAATGCACAGAGTGATCCAAGCTGCAAAAATTAGAATAGAATAAAATATTTTCAGTTGTAAGAGACCTACAATGATCATCTAGACCAACTTCCAGAACCTCTCACTGAGGTTCTAACTACTTTTTTCCCTTTCCTTTTTTTATTTTTTGTGTCCCCATACAAGTCCTTAGCATAAACAGGTACTTCTTATGAGTCTGCTCTCAGCCCTGGCCAGGCATCTGTCTATTGCATCTGTGCCAGGAAGCTTGACTAGGAGACATTGGTAATTTGCACCCTATTTGCTTTCCCTTCTCTTGTCTCCTCCAAGGTAACAATGTATATCAAATTAGAACTTTGGACTGCATGTTAAATGTGATATAATGATTTCATATTTGAGTATTTTGTCTGTGTGAGTGGAAGAAATGGGTTTCTCTCAAAATGTGCCAGATAAATCTCTGTAAAAAGCAGTTTTTCTGTTTCCATTGCTAATTTTCTAAACCAATTTAGAACTGTAAAGCAGCAACTAAAATATGTCTACTTTTCATTTTAACTATAAGGTGATGGATATAAATTTTAAAAGACATTACTATGGTGATTGTATGTGCTTGGGACATATGAACATCTCCAGAGAGGATATCTACAGAGGGAAGACGCAATGTATCAGATTAGTAACTTCATAAATTTAAAAGAACTTTGTACCTGATTTACCTACTCTTAATGTACTGACATAGGTCTCTTTAAAGGAATCTGAAGTTCTGCCAGTCTTCACTGTCTCTTGAAAATCAGATTCTAACAGACTGAGTGTACTCTTCAATATGAAAAACTACGTAACTGAAAATTTGATATTGATCTTTTTAGCTTTTACATTTTTGAGGCCAGAGGGAAGTGATCTTGGGAATAGAGGTAGATTTATTTTAGAACTCAGGTGGCATCCATTTTATTCTGGCATATCAACAAACATTTTCAGTCTGCCCAGGTACTTCTTTAATCCACTGGATGCTTAAATCAGAAACATGTTAAGAATGACCTTTTCTGCTTAGAATTATAATTGATTTGAGATGCTTCTCAGCAATGACAAATGTTGAACTATTTTTTAGATCAGGTGACCGAATCAGATAGTTCAAAATCTGCATAGTTACAAAAACATAACAGAAAATTTCAGTGCATCTAGTCTGAAATAAATCAGATCAGAATCCAACCTGTTCTTGGATAAGTTGCTGATTATACAGTGAAAACAATGGAATAGTTTCTTTTCTAATTCCATGCAGTCTCACACCTGCAATAACACCTTGGGTTCAAGAGTAAGACAGTGGGACAGCAAATAATGATTATCTGTGTCAAACTGACATTTTAGAGGGATGTTTTCACATTATTGGGGTTTGGGGTTTTTGTTTTGTTTTGTTGGTTTTTTGTTTGGTTGGTTTGGTTTTGGGTTTTTTTTGTTTTGTTTTTTTTTTTTTTTTACTGCAGTATTGAAGCAAGAATGAAAAATAAGTACAAGTATTTTTTTCCTCCCATTGGAGGTTGCTTTAATTTTTAAATTGGAGGTAAGACATTTATTTTGTGGAAAAACCATTCACAATGCTGAGAAGGGAAAAAAGAGACTGCAGGTACATGTAATGAAAGAAAAAAGACAGAAAACCCATACAGTGTAAAGTGGCAAACTTCTCTGTGAAATGCACTTTAATGGCTTGGTCCTTCACCCACTAAATTCAATGAAGTTTCACAGCTAACCTCAGTTTAGAAGGCTTTTACGGTACTTGGCTTAGGGAATAGTTGGAGTTATGGCTTGTAAAGGTGCTGGGCTCTGGGAATTCTCTACTATCATATACTACTGTGGCTCTAAGTAGACAGAGGCACATTGGAATTGCCCAAATGCATGTCATTCTTCACTTGTTTCTTTTTTTAAACAGTAGATTATAATAGCAGCTGGACAGATGATGGAACAATATAAAACTTGGCAGAAGTCATAACAATCGCTGCACAGATGGACAGCTATAGAATGTGAGAAGCACAAAAGTATCAAAAAACTTAGTTTCCTAAGATTCTCAAGAATTGGTGCAATATTTCTGTGATCCTGAAGAAATCTAGTACAAGGTTAACCTCCCACTCTCGAGCTCAGTTATTCACACTGTGTCACTTCTCAACCTATTCATGCCTAATAACAGAAAGAATCTACAATCAAAACTGAACTAACAGCTATGATTATGATGGGGAGACTGCTTAGATTTCATGTTCTTCATCTTGACAGTATTGATCCCAGAAAAATAGCAATAAATAATTTAGCTACCAAAAAGAAAAAAAAAAAGTCACTTCATGGTTCAGACAGGGTTTCTAATGAGAAAATGTGTCTTGGGTGAATATCTCTGATGGCTTGAAGGTTACCTGTTCCAGAAAAAGCTGTCATAATAGAGTAGATTTTTTTTCTGACAAACACTGCATTCTTAGAGGATCTCATCTTTCTAAAATATGTTTCCTAGCAGACAATCTTTACACTGCTGTGAGCTGACTAATCCCAGCTGATGGACTGACAGGAAATTGTAACTTGGAGTTTAGTCAACTCTACTCTTCACTCCAGACAAGTCATGGTGCCTGTACAATTAAAGTACAATCATCTCAGATGCTCCTTTGAATTTCAGGCATCACATGTTTTTATACTGAGATGACAATTTGTCATCTGGGAAGGAAGGCTTTTATATATCCTTATATAGTTAGATTTAAAGAATCAAACATAGTATGAATTAAATTATTCATAGTAGAGCGTGCTAACTCATCAGTAATCCAAATGTTATTCCTTGATCCAAAATCTCAAAGGTATGGACCTGTAAAGTAATGTACATACAGAAACAAATATAAAATAAAATACAAATAGGTCCCCTAAAGAGTATATATTGGTCCAGCCTGGCATGTATATGACTAAATTACATACAGAGGCAGATGTCTTCACAAGTAGAAGGATTCTGAGCAGAAACAAACAAAAAACCCAGAGGGCAGTGAAGACATCAGTAGATCAGTTACAAGGTTCAGCTTCATATTCTATCAGTGCCCCAAGGTGTTTTCTTTCAGTCTTTTGTATTGGTATTTGACATTTGATAAAGTATCTTCTCCCTTAATCACAACAAAACTTAAAAATCTCAGGGACAGACTGACACAAGTATCATGGAGCTCAGCAAAAATGAGTAAAACCTTGCATGTTGGATGCAATATTCCCATGCAGGCTGGTCATCAGCTGGATAGAAAGCAGCTCTGCAGTGCAGGATCAAGGCTGCTTGAGGACAGAAAGATGAACCAGAACAAACAGTGCACCCTTGCAGCAATGGAGACTAGTTGCATGACATGCTTTCGACAGATCAGCAGATAGAGGGAAATCATTATTCACATCACTGCAACTTTCATGAATTCAAATCAGATTGTACTGTAGCCATTAAGGAATTGCAGTGGAAGGGAGTAATCAAAACTCTGTGTATCAGTAAAACAAAGCAAGCATAGTCCTACAGCATTATCATAAATCTGGGATTACAGGCAATAAATCTGTGATTTACTCACAGACAACACAGGTAACAGTTTATTGTTGTTTTTTTCTAATGTCATTCTTAAGAAAAATAAAGGTAGGCACTGTGGAACGCTTAACCCTAAATATAATTTCATACATACTTCATTTCATATTAAAGAACATCAGATCTGATTTCCAGAAAAATTTTGGTGCTTTTAAAGACTTTTGAAACTTCCATGTTTATTTTTTTTTCCATTCTAGCTCAGTCTTTGAGAAAATATTAGGTTTTCATCTCTTAATTTCAGATTTTTTTTAAGATTATATAGGTAATCTCTTTAAGTAAAATTTTGCTGAAATCCTCTCTTCTGAATGAGAGAAATAGTAACACTGAGGTTTTTGAAATAATTTCCAAACCATGCAGATGTTTTCTGAAGGAATGTTTAAGTAATTTTTTAAAAGTCTCTGTTTACCCTTTTCTTACAATAACTAAGAGCTACTGCAAAACCTAAATGTTTCTCCGCTACCTTATAGTTTTCTCTTTTCTAGATCAAACAAAGCCAAGCCATTGATCTTCCACCCTGTGCATTGGATAGTCAAATCTTTTAGCATTGCTATTGTTGTTCTGTGGATTACCTTTAATTTGTATGCATCTTTCTTATAATGGAGTTTACAAAGGTAAACACTCCATCTCAGATTAATCCACAACTGAGCAGAGAGGAATAATCCTGTGTTCAATTTGTTACATTATTTTTCAATATATGAGCATAACATTTATTTTTTTTTATGTCAAAATGTAACATTGTGGAGTTTTTATATGTGATGCAATATCCACTTTAAACTTCAGAAATTTGTCATAGAATCATAGAGTAATAGAATCATATTATGGTTTGGGTTGGAAGGGACCTTAAAGATCATCTAGTTCCAACCCCCTCCTGCCATGAGCAGGGACACCTTCCACTAGACCAGGTTGCTAAAAAGCCCCATCCAACCTGGCCTTGAACACTGCCAGGGATGGCACAACCACAACGTCTATGGACAACCTGTTCTGATGTCTTACCACCCTCACAGTGAAGAACTTCTTCCTTACATCTTATGTAAACCTACCTTCTTTCAGTTTAAAGCCATTACCCTTTGTCCTATCACTACACGCCCTTGTAAGAAGTCCCTCTCCAGCTTTCCTCTAGGCCCCCTTTAAGTATTTGAAAGGCTGCAACAAGGTCTCATGAGAGCCTTCTCTTCTCCAGGCTGAACAACCCCAACTCTTTCAAGCAAGTCTTCATACGAGAGGTCCTTCAGCCCTCTGATCATCTTCGTGGCCCTCCTCTGGACTCTCTCATGCAGGTCCATGTCCTTATGTTGGGGACCCCAGAGCTGGATGCAGATCACCTCCTTTGACCTGCTGGTCACAATTCTTGTGATGCAGCCCAGGATATGGTTGTCTTTCTGGGCTGCAGACATACATTGCTGGGTCATGTTGAGATTCTCATCAACGAATACCTCCAAGTATTCTCCTCAGGGCTGCTCTCAATCCATTCTCCACCTAGCCTGTATTTGTGCTTGGGATTGCCCCAACCCATGCACAGGACCTTGCACTTGGCCTTGTTGAACTTGATGAGGTTCACACGGGCCCACTCACAAGCCTGTTCAAGGTCCCTCTGGATGATATCCCTTCCCTCCAGTGTTCTGACTGTCCCACACAGCTTGGTGTCATTAACAAACTTGCTGAGGATGCACTCAATTGCTCTGTCCATGTTGCCAACAAATTTGTTAAAACATTTTCTGCAGAACTGTTGACTTCTCTGTTCCCATTTATTTCTTCTTCCTAGGTGTAGTAGTCAGCATGTGTCTGTATATAGCAGACCTATACTGTTGACAAGAAAAATAAACTGAAGAATCTGAAGTATGTGAAAACCCCTTTTCCTTCCAAAAGCTTGAGCAAATTTTTAGATCAATTTGTCAAAAAGAGTGAAATCAACAATGATTAAGCATAACCACTGATTCACTCTTTCTCCTCTCCTAACTCTGAAAAATCAATTTAAAGAATATATAATTTTTAAATTTTAAAGTACTCAAAGTACCCTAAAAATGTCATAGTTTCTTTCTCAGTCTCTACTTATTAAAATTTCATGTATTGTAATTAAAATGTGAGGTCTCAGCTGATCACAAAAAAAGGGTATAATGAGGCAAATTAATATCTGGGGTAATTTTATTGCCCTTAACAGAATTACAGCAAGGCTGAATCTGGACAACTGGTTCCTAGTAAGCTAATGACATTACTGATAGAGTTTTTATTTTAAAAGAATGGTCTACAGTCCCAATTTTACAAGAAATTTCTTTCCCTTTTTTATCTGTTATTTATTTTAGAGTGTTGGATTGTCTTTGTATTTTAAATTGTTACTCTTGTGCAGCAGCTCCTGAGTTTCTCACACAGATTATGGCCAGTGTGTTTTCAGTGCGCTAAATTTTATTATTAAATAAACATAAGAATTTATTCATGATAATGCATATTGCTAATTTTGATGCATCTGCCCATACTGAATGAGAGAAGAATGTGTGATAGAATGAGAGAAAATTATAATGTAACATCTATACAGACTTTAAGAATTCAAAGACAGGGTAATATGACCCTCCCTGTAAGGGTCATCAAGATGTTCATGATAATTCCTGTTGGAGAACTGTTGATAAATAAGGGGGTTTTGAGGTGTGTCTGCAAGAGAAATTGAAAAAAACTTGATTGTTAGAAAATAGTCTCTTTATGTGGAAGCAACTGCCTGATCTCACTATTTTGCACTATATGAGAGGTGTAAAAAATTGTGTGATGGCAACGTGAACTGGTTTGTTTGTCAGGAGGTGTGAACAAATGACCTAAGAATATTTGTTCTGTGTTTCTGTCAAGTTGCTTTATGTGGCCTTCAGAGTAGGCTCTCACTGAATGGGACTGGTCAGCTTTTCTAGGGATTAGTTTCCCACACCATGTTTTATATGGATATGAAAGAGTTAATGTCTTTTCAGTTATAAGCAGCTTTGATCCATGTTTTCTAGCTGCAAACTAATTCTTGCACATAGATCAATAGTATTTTATGGCATAGTTTTCTTCTGTTTTCCAAACTGTGCACATACCATAGTAAGTATACTATACTTCTGCACATATAAATGACTGCAGCAGTCACACAACACTGAAAAGTGAAGCCTCGTTACCTATTCCCCAAGCTAGATAAGACACCAGTTGATCTTTATTCTTTTCCTGTGCTTACAGAATAGAACAATCGATACTCCAGAATAATGTATGTGCACTTAACAGGTGTCCTCAGGAACAAATCTGGCATAGGTGATAAAGGTACAGTTTCCATAGCTAGGATACAACCTCAGTCAATGTATTAGCTCATGATGGAATTATTAGTAGTAACTTTTTTATTGTACCTTTGGGCCATGATAGACCTGATTTTATTTTAACACATTATATCTCTGACAAAGCTAAATAGAATAATAGGTTAAAGGTTGCATACATTTGAAGTTTTTGTTTTGCTTTGGCTTTTTTTTTTCCCACTATAAACGTTTCCTCAATTCCTTTCCAATGTCATTCTTCACCTCATCTTTATTATTTTGCTTTTTCCTCATACAGTCTTTTACTGCAGGTCCTCCACTGTAAAATCCATATCTAATTTAATAATGTTTATAGCTATGCTCTCATTTCTTCTTTGTTTCTCCACTCATAGAACAAGGGGTAGACCACTCTTTTAAGGTCGTAAATTTCACCTCTTTTGATTAAGCTACCTTTCTCAAGGAACTTGATTTAATTCTTGTAAGAATCAGTAGAGAGACTCCTAGAGACTCAGTGTGTCTCTCATGGAAAAGAACAAGGGTTGTTACTTCTACCCTTAACAGTTTAGCTTTTTTTCTTCTTTCTTATCTTTGCCATGAAACTGCCTGTGTTTTTTAATTAGGCATAGAGGTTTTTTCATCTTTTCTGCCAACGCCTACATCTTTGTATTTCAATTACTGGTTATCATTTCATGTCATGTTCTTTATGACATTCTTTTTTTTTTTTTTAAATAATTTTCTAAAACTCTTAACCAGTCTAATTTAATTATATTTCTCAGTTTCTGTTCCTACTTTGACACCAGAAAGCATTGCTAGACTTTTTATGAGAAGTTATTAACATGTTTAGCAAGAAGTCTTAAGTCTAGGAAATGATATTTTAATAAGCCAAATCAGCTGAATAAAGTCTCTTACCTCTCATTATAATTTTCAACACTTATGAAATAGAAAATCATTAGATTTTCAATATACTTAGATTCCCAGAGACCTTTAGAATATGTTCTGACACTTTCTTTAAGGCTTTACATAACCAGTAATATTATTAAGAAATCAGAATCACTGCAGTCAGTACATTTGATTGCCAATTTATTATCTCAAAGAGAAAAATAACAGTTTAAATCCACCTCTTTAATTTTCTTTCTCAACAAACTTTATTCCTCTTCTTTCATAATTCCCAAAGTGAAAAACAGAGCATTAAACTCAAGTAATGCATAAATTGAAGAACTATATATGAGGGAAGCTAATGTGATTTAGATGTTGTGGAACTAGAAGATGAAAGATTAAGCTATAGAAGGGAGTGTCTTGGTTTGAGGCACATTTTCACTTTCTCTTCTCAAGTGACGTTCTCACTATGTCTTTCCGAAGCATTCTTCTTAGAATTGCATCTCACACTCCCTTATTTTCAAACTGTATTCACCAAAAGCCACAGACTAGAAGTAAAAGATATGTGTGGGTGAAAATTATATCTTGTTAAATGTGACAGTAAGTTAATTGTAAGGGAGTATAGGCAGTCTTTTCAATTTAATTGTTAATTATTTAACTTCATTAACTTCATGTTGTTATTTCCCATCAATTTTTTTGCTTCAAACAAGGTTAAAAAATCCCAGCTCATCTTGAAGTGGTCATTCCAGAGATACCTGTCTGATTTGCACCCCTGAAGAATTCTTTTCTCTTAAACAGATTATGACCTTGATAAAGGTAAACAAGTTAAACTAATGCAATTTGAACAAAATATAGCTATATCTCAATGGAGCATTACAAAACTCTGAAAAGATGATTGCAGGTTCTGGTGCCTTGCTGTTTTTCAACTGATACACAGCACACCAACAGAACCGAGAGGATACAGAAATATCTGTCCTGGAAAACTGCTCCAACTATGGGCACAGATATCAAGGTTTCCTGTTGACTCCTCTCCTACAGATACTCATGACTTCTGCTTACCCAGTGCTCCATATTGCAAAGAAATGAATTCTTTTTTTTCTGGACTTGTGCTGGGACTCAAAAGATTTGGGTTCAGAAATCAAGGCCAAGGCAAATCTGTAAGCAGGACTAACTTCTTTCTAATCAATAGGTTAGTCTATAGATATTGGGTTCTCTATGAATTTTTAGATTAAGACCTCTTCAGAGATTCAGGTTTAGACTTTTTTGGGTCAAACTTATCTGAGCAAATGAAAATGTCTACAGTGTACATATTGAGATTTAAGACTAGCTCATGCCTTTTGTGATAAAGCTACAGAATATTTATGTTGTCACTGTTAGCAGCTGTCATTATTAGCAGCCTTTTCTAAGTTTCCAAATTGTATTATTTCTGCTTGCTGTTTCAATGATGAAAATTTGCTGTCTGTGTTCAGTAGATTTGACTTTCAAGTCACATGTCAGAGGCACTTGTACAGTCACTGGAATGAAATAGATACTGCTAGAGCACTGATCATCTCTTGCTGTAGCAGACAAATGAAAGAGACTAGACAATTTATATCCTAAAATGTCTATTTCTTTCCATTGATTAAAAAGTTTCATAGGACCAGTTTAACTGTAACATCAAATATTAGATGAAATAAATTTTAACCTTAGCTTCCAGATCTCAAATATTCTTACAAGGGCATTTAAACAGTAAATTGAAGATGTTAGACCTTTTGGGACCTTTAGGTGTACAAGTGAGTTTTTCCCAAAGAATCAGGTATTTACAGTGCTTTGGTTGTCTACATAAACTGTGTAGGATTTTTCACTTTCATCATCTGGATGATGGGACAGAGTGCACTCTCAACAAACTTCTTGATGACACGAAAATTGGAGTGGCTGATATGCCAGAGGGTTGTGCTGCTATCCAGAAGGACCTCAACAGGCTGGAGAAATAAGCTGACAGGAACCTTGTGAAGTTCAAATAAGAAAAGTGAAAAGTCCTGTACCTGGGGAGGAATAATCTCATGCAACACTGCATGTTGGTAATCAAAAGGCTGGAAAGCAGTTTTGCAGAAAAGCCAGGGATTCTGGTAGTTGGCAAGTTGAACGTGAGCCAGAAATGTGTCTTACAGCAAAGAAGGCCAACAGTATCCTGGGCTGTATTAGGAGGAGTATTGCCAGCAGATTGAAGGAGGTGATCCTTCCCCTCTACTCACCATTGGTGAGGCCACACCTGGAGTATTGTGGCCACCTCTGGGCTTCCCAGGATGAGGGAGATGGACATACTGGAGAGAGTCCAGAGAATGGCCATTGAGATGATTATGGCATTGGAGCACCTCTCCCATCAAGAAAGTCTGAGACAGCTAAGATTCCTTAGTCTGGAGAAGACTCATGGGGAAACTTATTAATGTGTATAAACACCTGAAACAAGGGTGCAAAGCAGGCAGAGACAGTTCATTCCAGTGGTGCCCAGCATCAGGAGAAGAGAAGATGGACACAAACCAAAAGATCAAAGGTTTTGTGTCAACATCAAGAAAAAATTTTTGACTGGGAGGGGGTGTGACCAAACACTGGAACACATGGCTCAAAGAGGATGTGGAGTCTCCGACCTTGGAGATATTCAAAAGCCATCCAAACACAGTCTTGGGCAACCAGCTCCAGGTGGCCCTGTCTGAACAGGGGTTTGGACCAGATGTCCTCCAGAGATCCCTTCCAGTCTCAATCATTCCGCAATTCTGTGATTCAGATCATTCTCTGCTATCTGGCAAAAGAATTTCACTTCTGTAATATTAACACCGTTGTGGATATTGTTAATAATCTAATTATAAATGTATAGATATCTCTATGATCCATTGGGTTTGGACTGTGATTTGTTGTGATGATTAGAGGCAGGCTGGAGCACATACTTGCATAGTAACCTAGGTCTCCAAGCTTTTCTCTTCTCTGGTTCTTACACAGCTGAGGAACAGCTGTTTTGCTGGTCAAACTAAAAGAAATACTTTAAAAATTTTTGTGTAAATGAAGTGATATCTCTTTTTCTTTTGCATTGGTTTGTTTTCTGGTATGTACTTCTACTTAAGTTTTGTACTTCTTGACAGATCTACTATAGCTTACTCACAAAAAAAGGATGCTTTTCTATTGCTTTGTTGAAAGTGTAAAGCCATAATTTCTTAAAGTCTTAAAACTATATATTCTTAATTTCTCTGTTTGACAGTGCTTGTATGTTAATTCCTTGTCTATATATTAGAGCAGTGAAAAGAATTTTCACCAGAGAAAATCCTATGCTTACAATGTCAAAGAGGAAGTATGGTTGAGATAGAAGATACATATATTTATATACACCAGTATTTAAAGTAAATGGGTGGGATTTGCAATTCCATTGAAAATGTATTAGAAGATGAAAACATTTAATGAAATGCTCTTTCTGGTCCAACTAATTATACCTGTTTCAATTTAGCTGTAGTTTAGACAGGCAGTGTGATATCTGGAGGTGGAATCAGGAAAAAAAAGGAAACAATATAAAAATTATTTTATAGGTTTAGATTTCTTTACAGTTGGAGGACTAAAACCCAGAAATAATAAAAGCTACTTTTCCCATTTCAACTTTGTCTTTATTCTACTTTTTCCCAAAATAATATGGAAAACAAGAAGAGGCGGGGGGAGGGAAGAAGAAAAAAACCAAACCCACTTTTTTTCCTCTTAGCACACAGGTTTGTATATCAGTCTTTTGGCATAATCTGGGTGGTTTGGCTGGTTGGTTTTGCATTAAGAAGTTGCACTTATTAGACTGCACATCCCCTGTTTCAGTCTTCCTAATGCACCCTGTTTTCCACAGGGAAAAGTCCAGACACAGCAGTTGTAAAAGCCCCAAGCCAAACTAGAAGACTGGTTTCCCAGTGGCACTGGGACTCCCAAGAAAGCACGTCAGGATGAAGTCAGAGATCATTATTCTCACAAAATGGAAAAATCCTGCCAACTGACTTCACTTTGTCTCCTGTATCCAGTAAGGTTCATTCAGTTTTATACAAAAAATGTTGAAATGAGGGTTCAACTTAGACATTAGCATAACTGACAGTGGTCTTTAGCGTATCGTTTATTCTAAGCTCCAACCCTCACAGACACAGATTTATCAGCTCTATATGAATATATACACATATACCATTACAGTTAAATCATTTAATATAGGATTTAAAGTTGTTCAGTTTTAATTTGAAATTGGTTGAAAAATTCTATGGCTTTTTAGCTGTGATTTTGTCTACTCTTGTTGACATTAAGAAGAACTAAATTAGTTCCCATATCTACTGGATTATTTTGTCTAGCACTATTGAAATTACCTGTTCTGGGAAAAGTGCTATAGTTTATAACAATTCACAGGCACCACACACAATGATTTCAGAAATTGTTTTAGAATATTACCTTCAACCAAAATTCCAAATTTGCTTTCCAATGTGACATCTACTCTGATATTTTTGTTGGGTGTTTTGGATTTACCACAGTAAACTATATGTACCTGTATATACTTTAAAAGAGAGAGGGCTTTCATGCTCTCAGCTAATCAGTGACATGTTTGCTCAATATCCCTCCTGAAGAAAGGTAAGACAACAAAAATCCAGGAATTTAATGATGAGTCAAGAAAAATCTTACTGCTAGAGAAATCCAGTGTCCATTCTTACACAATAATTTTCTGAAAGAAGGAAAAAATTTCTTACAATGTATAGAGCAAGGTCAGAATGTGGCATTTCATTCTCATTGTTGTCCTTTACCATTTTATTTTTTTTTAAAGAATTTTCACTGTCTGCAATAAAAAGAAATCCTGTGCCTCCTGACAAGACAAATGAAAAATCTTGTAAAAGAAGTCATGTATTTTTTCTTCATAACTTTCTGTAAGTGACATTTGAAATGAGGGAAAAGTTCTGCTTAGACAGTGGTAGTTTAGATAATAGTCTTTTTCCTTGAGATAACTTATTAGACTTTAATTTATAATTGACCTACTAAAGGTTCTATTGATCATGAAGGAATGTGGTTTAGGATCTTTTTTATGGCCATGACTTTAGAAATAGTCAGAGGGAATGATCAGAACTAAGAAAAAGCCAGGTACTGAAAATTCCTTGCACATGAAAGCAACTTTCTGAGCATTTGTTTTTAATCAGTACTACATTTCTCTTTCTCAGATTATGACTCTTTTTATTTGTGCACATTTATCAAAGTTAACTTCTGGCAGAACAAGTGCTGAGCAGGCAATATACATTTATAGTGCAATGTTCTGAAAGGAGAACTTGATCCTAGAGGAGTATGTCCGTGTACAGCATATATTCTTATTTCTCTGAGAAATATATTATTCATTTGGCATTACAGTTCCACTGAATGAAATATCTTCATTCTAGCCCCTTTGAAGTGAAACAAATTCAAATATTCGTAATTTATTTTGGACCTCTGCATGTAGAAAACCTAAAATATTTTTGAAACAGCCTTGAAATGAAACCATAAGCCAATATAAAGCCCATATTACTCTAAGCGAGAGTTACTTCATTTAACTTAGATGTTATAGGGGTGATACCACTTGCTGTTGTAGTTTCTTATTTTCTTTAAAAAATACTATTTCATTTCTTTAAAATCTTGCTAAACTTCAGTTATTTGAATGGGAATTGCTCATGTTACTGTAATGAGCTTGCATGGCAAGGTTTTGGCAGCAGGGGAGCTGTAGGGGTGGCTTATGTCAGAAGCTGCTGGAAGCTTATCCCATGTCTGACAGATCCAATATCATCTGGCTCCAAGATAGACCTGCTGCTGGCCAAGGCCAAGCCCATTAACAATGGTTCTAGTGCCTCTGGGATAACAGATTTAAGAAGGGGAAAAAACAGCTGCACAATAGTAATTGCAGTAGGAGTGAGAACATGTAAGAGCAACAATGCTGCAGACCCCCAGGTCAGTACCGGAGAGAGAGGAGGTGCCCAAGGTGCCAGAGCAGAGATTCCCCTGCAGCCCATGGGGAAGACTGTGGTGAGGAAGGCTGTGCCCCTGCAGCCAAGAGAGGTCCACAGGGGAACAGATCTCCTCCTGCAGCCCAGGGAAGACCCCACAATGGAGCAGGGGGATGTCTGAAGGTGGCTGTGATCCCATGGGAAGCCCACAT
>JANZLQ010000079.1:6220165-6240525 GCA_026212715.1 Elanus axillaris | reverse complement strand
GGGGGGGGCACATTTACAGAGGTGGCTTCTGTGAGAAGCTGCTGGAAGCTTCCCCAATGTCCAACAGAGACAATGCCAGCTGACTCCAAGATGGACCTGCCACTGGCCAAGACCGAGCCAATCAGCAATAGTGGTAGCGCCTCTGGGATAACATATTTAAGCAGGTAAAAAAGTTGCAGCAGGCACAGAAACTGCAGCTGGAGAGTGGAGTGAGAATATTTGAAAGCACCAGCCCTGCAGAGCCTGTGGGAGGGACCCCACGCTGGAGCAGGGGAAGAGTGTGATGAAGTCCTGCCCCTGAGGAGGAAGGAGTGGCAGAAATAACATGTGATGAACCAATTGTAAATCCCATTCCCCATCCCCCTGTGCTTCTGTGGGGGTAGGTAGAGAATTTGGGAGTGAAGTTGAGCCCAAGAAGAGAAGGGTGAGGGAGAAGTGTTTTGAGATTTGGTTTTATTTCTCATTACCCTACTCTGGTTGATTGTTAATAGAGTTAATTTTCCCCAAGTTTAGTCTTTTTTGACCATAACAGTAATTGGTGTCCTTATCTTGACCCACGAGCCCTTTGTTGTATTTTCTCTACCCTGTCCAGCTGAGGAGGGGGGAGTGATAGAACGGCTTTAGTGGGCACCTGGCATTCTAATATTTCAAATACTTATGGTTCTTGCAGTGTTTTGGTTGGCTTGTTGAACAAATTAGAACTTGTACAGCTTGACACATTCACCATCTGGAAGGTGCTTGACCAGCATGGTGGGGATTGTAACATAGAGCTCCCAATTTATCCTTAGGCAATCCATTGACTCACAGCCAGGCTGACTGAAGCAGGTCAGATCTGAAGCTGCAAGAGTTAAGCAATTAGGTTTGCCCAACCATACCTAAGTGTGAATTGGGCAGGACCTGTTGGTAATAGATGGGATTGATTGGCAGTCAAACTCAAATGCTTCTGAATCAAACAGACATTTTCCTGTGCCAGTTCAGGCATTGCAATGCCTGTGATGAGCATGGGATGGGAACATCCTTCCAGACAGAGTCTTCTGCAGGAATCTCCCAGCACCTAGAGAGAGCTATAAAGAGCTTGGTGATCCTCCCCTGGGTGGGATTTCCAAGATAATGTCTTTCTGGAACCTCTCTTTTGTTCCCAGCAGAAGCAACCTGGAATTAACAGCAACATTTTGGTCTCCGCCAACGGTCTCAGAGTCTTATCCTTAGTCAGTCATCCTTGCTCTCATTTTCTTCAAACTGTAGATGGGTAACCCTCCAGATTCCTGGAGACACTGTCGACAGAGGAAGTCCTGCAGGTATAGTTCCTATCTGATTAAATTGGGAATTGCTATATTCTTAACAAAGGACTGACTAAATGTATGATTATTTGTTCATAGTAGAAATCCTGTTTTACCACAAACTATTTTTAAGGAAACCTGTAAGAAAATATATGTGTTTGTACATTCATGTTCCTGTATTTTATTTTCTGTCAGATTAGACCCTGAATTTATGAACATCATTGAGAACTCGTATCTTAGCCCATGCCCTCACCCCTCATCCTTACAGGTCTCAGAGGCATAGATAGTACTTCCATGAATTCCTCAAGTTACTTTCTTTTTTGTACCTTCTTAAGTATACATGTGGCTCTTAGCTACAGAAAAGCCCTACCCATAATAATCCCCTAGGCACCAGGAATGCCCCTACAAGCACCCACCACAGGTGAAGATGGAGGCAGCCACTGGAGGCCGCTCAAGCATTGCCATGGCGACAGGGGCAGAAAGGGCATTCAGAGGCATGGGCAAGGGTGGGGGTGTCTTGAGTGACAACACTGACAGCCAGTGAGAGAGGACAGGCTGACTGGGGAGGCCAATGTGGACCAGGAGGTGGGTTATTAGTGGGAGCCACTCCATCTCAGCGCAACTGAAGCCTTTGCGCCTAGGTGTCAGTGGCGTGGAAGGGCCTTGTGGTGCATGAAGGAGAACCATGGTGGGAAATTAATGCCCCTACAGCTGTTGGGCAGTGGGAGTGCAGGTAGGCATCTCCAGTGGTGGCCTCATGGCTGAAGGGGACTGAACGGACCAGGACTTGTCTGTTTCTGGCCAGGGAGCAGCAACTGCAAAGAAAGAGGGGCTGATGTGTTGAGAGGAACTTTCAGAAAAGAAGAAAGAAAGGGGAGGCTGCTTTTACTATTGGAGTGATTGCCAAAAGATCCCCAAATGAAGCTATGTAATAGAGTCCAAAGAAGAAACTTCCTTTATTGGGTCTATGTGGCAAGGTTTTGGTAGCAGGCAGGGTTACAGTGGTCACTTCCATAAGAAGCTGCTGGAAGTTTTCCCTATGTCCCATAGACCCAATGCCAGCTGTCTCCAAGATGAACCCGCCGCTGGGCAAGGCTGAGCTAATCAGGGAGTGGTGGTAGCACCTCTGGGATAACATATTTAAGCAGGTAAAAAAGTTGTGGCAGGCACAGAAACTGCAGCTGGAGTGTGGAGTGAGAATATTTGAAAGCACCAGCCCTGCAGAGCCCCAGGTCAGTGCAGAAGGAGGGGGAGGAGGTGCTCCATGCACCAGAGCAGAGATTCCCCTGCAGCCCGTGGGGAAGACCATGGTGAGGCAGGCTGTGCCCCTGCAGCCCAGGGAGGTCAATGGGGGAACAGATCTCCACCTGCAGCCTGTGGAGGACCCCACACCAGAGCAGATGGATGCCCAAAGGAGGCTGTGACCCCAAGGGAAACCCACACTGGAGCAGGCTCCTGGCAGGACGTGTGACCCCATGGAGAGAGGAGCCTAGGCTGGAGCAGGTTTTCTGGCAGGACTTGTGACCCCTTGGGGGACACAGTCTGTGTCTGACAGCAGTCTGTGCTTGAAGGACTGCAGCCCATTGAAGGGAGCCATGCTGGAGCAGTTCTTGGAGGACTGCAGCCTGTGGGAAAGATTCACACTGAAGAGGTTTGTGGAGGACTGTCTACTGTGGGAGGGACCCACGCTACAGCAGTGGAGGAATGAAGAGTCCTGCCCCTGAGGTGGAAGGTGCGGCAGAGACAAAGTGTGATGAACTGACCCCAACCCTCATTCCCCATCCCCCTGTGCTGCTGAGGGGGGGTGTAGGTAGAGAATTTGTGAAGAAGGGAGGGGTGGGGGAAAACTGTTTTAAGACTTGGCTATATTTCTCATTACTCTGTGCTGGTTGATTGGCCAGAAATTAAGTTAATTTTCCCTAAGTCAATTCTGTTTTGCCTGTGACAGTAATTGGTTGAGTGATTTCTTTCTGTCCTTATCTTGATCCACAAGCCCTTTGTTACATTTTCACTCCCCTGTCCAGCTGAGGAAGGGAGTGATAGAACAGCTTTGGTGGGCACCTGGTGACCAGCCAGGGTCAACCTACCACTATTGCCCTGAATATGGACACTCTCTTTGTGTACTATTAGCATTATTCTTGGGGTGAATACCAACTTTAGGACCAATTAAGTAGAACGTGACTCAAGTAATTCACTAATGACGAAGCCAGGAATTAGACTTTCATTCAAATGGCTATTTACACTTATTTCCAGAAGCCCACAAAGCATGTCTCAGCTGTAGTTGGATAGCAGCACTCATTGGTACCTTTTCTGAGAAAACTCTTAATTTTTTTACAGTACTAAGATAACTTTATTGTAATCTGTTTAGCCCTTAGAAGGCCAGGCATAAAACAGTTCAGTAATAAACAGCCAAATAAAACTGAGATTCACAAATGCTGTTTTCTTCTAAATATACTGTTGAGGGAATTAGGCCACCTGCAGGAATTATGCCACCATCAACAGGGCCCATCCTTAGGTTCCTGCTCGAAAAATATGAGTTGCCGATCCATTGAGTAAAGAAGTGGTTTATTTATCTGATAAGCAGTGTAGCTCAAGCTGGGTGCCTCCAAAGAGGGACCCCAAACAAAGAAATCCCTGGGCGATTACACCCTTACAATCTAAATTCCCCACCCCTCATGTGACAGTTCTGGTCAGTAGCAATATTAGGGTCTGGGGTCTTCCCGTCCTCCATTGGGTCCCTTCATTGTCTGTAGGTAAGCTGTTTCTTCTCTTATGTCTAAAATCGCTGCATCAGCTGATGACTGTAGTGGTCTTCCTTACCTTGTGTAAGGAACTGCAACTGCACTATGGGCTTGTCTCCAAGATTGTTTGCATGGATGGTCAGAAGACCACAGGGTCCTAGAAGCCCCGACGTGTGGAAAGGCCCTGCCTGTGAAACCTGCCCGGACATGCCTCTGCCTCCAGTGCTGGGGGGGCACAGGGAGACGTGCCGTTGCTATGGGAACCACGGCCCTCGAAGGGGTATTTAAGGAGGAACCTGCACAAGCAATCTCCCCCTTTATTTCCCTCTCCCCTCCTGGGGCATACGCGGAGACGACCACATGACCGCACCACTGCTGGAGCAAGCCACGTGCTGGACCGAGGAACTGAGAGCCCCTCGTGCCCCCCTCACCGCTGCCTCACCGCAGGATCCATGGTGGTGACTATCCTTGCAACCCTGCCCCGATTGCTTGCTTGATTTGCATCTCTCATTCCATCCTGTCCTATTGCTATTCTCTTTATTAATAAAAGCTGCTATGGTGTACGGCATCTGACCTCGGTTGTGTCTTAATCTCTCTTTTGGGATCGTATTGGAACCTTCCCCAGTATCGGATTGGGATACCTTCTTCCAGCTCAAGGACTTCTTTTACTTACCTAGGTAAAAGTTCAGCATGTCTGGGTGAAAATTCACAGCTTGCAGCCTAAGGCTTCAGCAAATTTAGCTACCAATGGTAACCAAGTTATGCTAAGCAAGTTCTATACAGGTAGTATACATAATTGCGCAACAGGCTTGCAGTGATGGTAGAAGATCAGGGCAGTCAGCACCAGGAGCAGATTACAGACAGCTCTGAGGGCTATGTTTTGCAGCTGGCCACAGGGGGGCCTGTGGCTCAGTCTTCATCTGGAGGGTTCCCTGGAAAGCCTGTAAAATCAGGTTAGGATGAGAAGATAATGAACTGGGTTGGGGGGTCTAGAAAAGTCTAGGAGTGCTTGACTGCATTCAGCACCAAGAGATGTACCCACTAGTCTGGAGGATGCTGCTTGGACCATCATTTGCCCTAGCGCTGGTATCTAGGGTCTGCAGTATCCTACTGTGACTAAAAATCCTCGCAATTGTTTCTTTGTTGCCAGTCAAGGTATTTTTTCAATAGCTTGGACCCATTCTGCATCTACTATTTTTGTCCTTTTTAAAATATGAATCCTAAATGTGTTACTTCCTGCTGACACAGCTGAAGCTTAGAAAGAGATACATAGTGACCTTTTTCTGCTAAAGCAGGGCATAGACAAATAGTAACTTTCAAGCAATCTTTGTATGTCTTGATGGCAAGTAACAAATCATCTACATATTGTAGTACAGAAGCTCTGGGTAGTACAGTATCTTTCAGATTTTCTCCTTGCAACACTGGCATATGATCCTTAAAATAGTTAGAATGGTAGATTCATTTAGGTTGGAAAAGACCTTTAAGATAGTCCAGTCCAACCGTAAACCCAACACTGCCAAGTTCACCACTAAACCATGTCCCTTAGCACCACATCTACGTGTCTTTTAAATATCTCCAGGGATGGTGACTGAACTGCTACCCTGGACAGCCTGTTCCAGTTCTTCATAACCCTTCTGATGAAGTTTTTCCTAATAACCAATCTAAACCTCCCCTGGTGGAATCTGAGGCCATTTACTCTCATCCTATCACTTGCTACTTGGGAAAGCAGACCAACCCCCACCTTGGTACAACCTCCTTTCAGGTAGTTGTAGAGAGCGATAAGGTCTCCCCTCAGCTTCCTCTTCTCCAAGCTAAACAACCTCTCACATGATAGTTCTGGCTGGTAGCAATATTAGGGTCTGGGGTCTTCCCGTTCTCCATTGGGTCCCTTCATTGTCTGGGGGGGGGGTGGGGGCTGTTTCTCCTCTTATCTCTAAGGCTGATATGTCAGCTGACAACCGTAGCAGCCTTTCTTGATTCATCTTCCAGCTTGAACCAGCTCTGGAGACTTCTTTTACTTACCTAGGTAAAAGTTTAGCATCTCTGGGCACAAGTTCACAGCTTGCAGTCTAAAACTTCAGCAAATTTAGCTACCAATGCTAAACAAGTTATGCTGAGGAAGTTCTATATAGGTAGTATACCAAATCACACAACATATAGAAAATACAGGTTTTCTAGGTGAGGTAATTTGTTCTTTTGCCATATTATACACAAGTCTAGGAGATGTAATTTGTGCAGCGGGGGTGTGTTATTTCTCCTAAAAGTGTGTGAAGATTTCTTGTTGGGAGGGGAGTAGAGATGGGAAGCACTGTTGATTCCAGTTTTTGGTTCAAGATTTATATTTGTTTCTTTTTTATATTGTGTTTCTTTAATTCTATACACCTTTAGATTTCCATCTGCTGCTCTAGTTCTTATGGAGAGTCATAAAAAACAGAGTGCGATACATATTTCAGTTAACTTAAAAAAAATTGACCATCAAGGTCCACAAGGGGCTTTCATGCTAGATGTTTTAGGAGTCTCTGAGCTAGAACATCTTTTTACCTTCTAAACTCCCGCTGAAAAGGGAGTAAAATAGAAAACATCTTTTCTGTTAAAGTGGTTGAGCTTATAAGAACCAATTAATTAAGGTACATTAATGTAAGTCTGGCAAGCCTTTGGTTTTTTATTCAACAACTTGCTTGTCTGGTGGAATTTTTCAGCTTGTGAAATCAGTGACCTTTCCTTATATTAATCCTCCTGAGTACCATTTTGATTACGAGGTCATTCAAGGCAGAATCTTGTAAAATGAGAGTTATACAACTACATTAAGCAGAAGATTCTATACTCAGTATTCAGATTGGGATACAAACCTAAAGAAAAGAAAGTTAGAATACAGTCTATTCTAGACTTACTTATTGAAGGCTAAAAGCAACAAAAGGGTTTAGGTATCAAAGTATGGTCTAACTGCTCTTGTAGGTTTCTGAGTAAACATGTAAGTCTTTATGTCTGCTGTCAGCTGCCAGTTAACCACGGTAGTTCTTAGAATCAGTAATCACACAATTTTCTACTGCTGAAATTCCTGAGGTCCCTAAATCTGAGCTCTGACTATGCTCAGAAGCACCTGGGTTTTAAGAGCCATTATGGTACCTGTAAGTATCCCCAGTCTGCAAATTACTTTTCTTACCTCAATTGTGGGTCTTAGTATAGACTTTCTTGTAATACAAATTCCATAGGGTTTCTCCTATTAAGAGGAGAAGGAGTTGCTCATGCTTCTTTTCATTATACAGATGTAATGGGAAAGATTAGTGCTGTTTTTTGAATGTGTTATGTGGAGTAAAGTTGTGTGGAACCATCACCTGTGTGCAGTTCTAATTATTCATGTACAAGAAGTGTTTGGATGTGCCTTGAAATAGGTACAGAGATGTTTGAAGAAATGAAGTCCAGTTGTACGATAAAAGGTGAGAATATGTTGTTTGTGTATTCTAGCAAAGCAAAGGTGGTCTTGATTGTCTAAAATATTTACTTCAAACTAGTCCATATCAATTGTCAGCATCTACATTGCATAATACTTGACCTAGGTCTTTCTGATTATTATTTTTCCTTTTTACTTCAAAGATCCTGAAAGAATGAATGCGGTGTGAGTGATTTAAGATATGATGGTGACAGTATTTGCTGCATGCCCTGAGGTGAGAAAAAAAGGAAGTTTGGGTACTTAACAGTACAAGTGCATTTTCTAGGATTACATCAGAAGACAATGTAATATGCAGAGGCAAACCTCAGGTGGTCACCTCCTTGAAGCAGCCTCTGAAGCCAGACTTCACAAGAGTTCTTTTTTTTTTTTTTTTTAAAGGCTGTCTGAGAATACATATATGTTAGAATAAAAAATGTAAATTATTTGCACTTTAGAGGCATCCAAAGGCTGACTAGACACAGGAGCAGTGTTTACAGAAACAAAAGACAGGTAAATACTTGACAATATCTTTTACGTTCAAGTGCAAAGTTAACACAAGAAAAAAATTATAGAAATGCACTGAATACACTGAGGTAGAAAATGAGAGGGATGTCTTTAACCCTCAGGATAGTGAAGCCAAGAACCAAACCTAACAATATTTAAAGCCCTTGACTCAGGTTTTCCAGTTTTATATTCCTACAGCCTAAGTGGCAGGAATACATATCCAAGATTTAAAAGACCTTTTTTCAGTTTATGCCCTTACTTAACAAAATCTGAATCTTTTTTACAGGTTGTGAAGATGGAATTGGGTATCTTGAATACACTTGTTAGATCTGTACTACTTGGTATAGGATAAAGGAATTGTTAACAACACCCCCACCGTATTTTAACATTTATTGGAACAGAGTCTTGAATGCAAGAATATTTTCTGAGCTGAATTCTTTAATAATTAGTTCATGAAGACTTGCTCACAGTTTGGTTCCTATTTTAGTTTCAGTGGAACTAGTGAATTTTGGAAGAAAACAGTTTAGCTGAGAAAAAAATAATAGATTCAGTAGTGCATAATAATCACATTCTTAAGTTTCTTTCTAAATGTAAGTTTAAGTGGTGGTGTCTGTGTAGTAAGCGTTTTGATAAAGTTTTGTCTTAGCAGATGTTTGTGTACACTAGCATTTCATTCATAAATTAAAAAGGAACCTGAAATTAGAAAGAATAAAATACTTGTTTATCATTTACCTCCAATATTGTGGTCATGTCGGAATCCCAGTAAGCATGAAATATCCTGGAGAGCTCTGTGTAAGTTACATATATCTTGTTCCTTGTTCTATAAAGTTTATGTGATAGAATATCTGCTATACCTGATCCAGGGTGCTCTAGAAAAAAAAGAATAAAGGTTATTCAGAGCCTTCACACACACATGCACAAAAAGGAAAATTGATTGAGAATGAGGAATGAGAAAGAAAAATATTTAAACTTTAGTTCCTGTGTAAAATTTAATCATTGATATGGAAGCATAAATATTGTCATGTCTGGACTATGCTGAATAGTACAGGGGTTTTTTTGATGATCTAATCGTTACCTTCCTTTCACAAAGAAATCTCATCAGGACTATGGTTTTGCTTGCCTTTCGTATCTGTTACCTGATAAAGTTGTGGAACAGAATACCTGTATGTGCAGTTGTTATGAAGCTGCATAAAACTTTGCCTGTCCAATGTCCAGTAGTTTGCTTTTATTTTTATATCACTTTAAGTTGAACACTTTGTTACATGAAAAAAATCTGAAAATACCCAGAATTTTCAGTGAAGGATATATAACTATAAAAGAATGATATAGATATAAATAATGTTACTGAGCATGAAATGCACCACTTTTCTTAGTCTGTCAGAATTCAGGTGCTGAGAAAATTTGTCCATTCCCTATATTTATTGTTAAAAAAAAGTATTCTGATCATAAAAATACTATGGGTCTTTGGTGAAAATAAAACTTAATGTTGCAAAATATGGCACTTTGAAATGCATTGAAACTGTTGTCTGGTTTTATTTGTCCATTCTTTTACTTCCTCTCCCAGTAGGAACTAATTTTCTTTAGTAAGATCAAGTTGGAATGCAAATGTTTATTAAATGCATATTCAAACCCTGCAGTCACAGGCAAACTGCTGCAGTGCTTACATATTGCAGCTTGGCTACTGTAGGTGCCTTTGTATTAGAAACTACTTTTCCCAAGGGCTGCCTATAATGAAGAAGTCAATGACCTGTAAATTACAACTAAAATGCTCAAGCTGGTCTTGCAGATGAATGCTTTTGATTATGGTCTACAGTATGCAGAGTTCAATTTCTATTTAAAGCAAAGAGCTTTGGGTTTATTTGTATGTACGTGTTTTTTTTTATGTGAAGGTTTGATATTAAAGTGTATTAAACAAAGCCTGCTGATTTAAAATTTTATTGAGAACTTTAATACAAAGAATTACACATGTGCAAGCATTATTTGCTATTTTAAAAACTGTAACCATATGAAAAACAGAAGCAAAATCAAGCACAGATCCAAAGGTATAATTTAGTTATTGCTTACTATTACATATAAACAATAAAAATAATGTATTACTTACCATAATGGAAAAAGTTTAGGCAGACATGAAGGGAAAAAACTTAAGAAATTAAGATTAGGCTGGTTCTGAACCCATTAGGATCAAAATGCTTCCAGCATTTTTTAAGGTTTCTGGGGGGGAGGGAACAGGAATTTGAGAAAGTGGAAAGATAGTTATTTGAGAGGCAGACTCCCTTTTTCTAGTCTAAGGATGATGAGAGCAAAAATCTTTGTCTTTAGAAATCTGGGTGTATGTGATTTCCAAATGTATAATCTGATCATCCTGTTCCTTTAGCTCAACAAGGATCTACCTTCCAAAATGAAGAAGGTGACGTTTTTAAATGTCAAGCAAAAAGAAATACATGGGAAGAGCTTCAAAAAGCATTTCAAATACTTTAGTTTTTAGGGAGGAACAAACCAGGGTATTGAAATCTTAAAGTGAAGTGGAATTGCTTCTTTCAGTCACCCCTTGCTGTATGTTTACATTTTTATATTAGTTTAATTTTTTAGAAGCTGAATGCTTCTTTTTGATAGTAATTACTCATGTCACATGCATGAAATTCAGGAATTGTCTCAAATGGATTCATTAAAATGCATGTCCTTGACAAATATAAATGTGAAGACATTCTTTCAAAATGCATGGCAAAAGAAATACAGCTCCCAAAGAAAGATTCACATTTACTCACATTTACAAATACCTCAATTTTATAGCTAACAAAGTTTTCCTATTGTCTGGTAAACTGTGAATTACTATTTTTCTTATTGTTTAGTTTTCATATTACTGGTAAAAAAAGAAGGCAAAATAAGATGAAAGTTTGGCTTGAGTTACTAGCCTTACTAGACAGAAAACAAATGTTTGGAATTGTATAGTAGATATTGCCTTTATGCCTTCTCTATTTTGATAAGAGTATGAACTAGTGAAGCTGCAGAGCATCTCAAAACAGTTGAGGACCGTTGTACAATTTATGTCATGATTATATTAAATCTGTTTTTACAGGTGAGTCCTAATCTTTAGAAAGTAAGTGCAAAGGTTTCTAATTCAATTAAGAATTCATAACCATCAGAAGAGAACATCTTCTGAGAAGAGCACAAGCAGTACATACAAGTCGGCACCCTTTTTTTCTCCAGCTTATAGAAGGAGAATCATGTATGTATGCAGTAGAATATCCAGAAGGTAAAATGGGATTAAAACCCAGTCCATTACAAAAAAGGAAGAAGCAAAAGAAGATTCATGGACGAAAGGGGTAGAAGAGGTAGTATCTAGAAGATGACAGGACTAGAGAAACTTATAGAACCAGAAAGAACTGCCTCTGAGATCAGAGAGTGTTAGTGGTTTAGAGATGTTCTGAATGTGGCTGAACAGCACGGAAGGAAAAGTCAGATGCACTAGCAAATACAACTACTTTTAGATGTTACCCCTTTTTAAAATGTTTTTCAAAATTAGTTCAGAAGAAAATATTTGAATAATG
The DNA here is from genome assembly GCA_026212715.1 of Elanus axillaris. Lineage (NCBI taxonomy): Eukaryota > Metazoa > Chordata > Aves > Accipitriformes > Accipitridae > Elanus > Elanus axillaris. The sequence continues at coordinate 6,229,022 of JANZLQ010000079.1, read as the reverse complement.
TTACATCATAATGGTGGGATAATGATGGATGGGAGAAGCTGCAGGAGAGACTTTTAAACTGTTTTGTAGCTTCTTTTTACAATGACAAGTATGGGTGCCAAATAATGGTGAGTAAAACATCAGTCTATGGTATCAGTGTCCATTAGGTAAAAAGTTTGTAATCTTCATCAAGTAATCTCTTTGTATTTTCATGTTATTAATGTCTTACTAAGTTGTTTTCTGTCACTGGCATTTTCTCTCAATTATTTTTAAAAATTTTGAAAGGGAAGTATAGGACAAACAAAAGTTGACAGATTGAGAACTCCCTGGTAACAGAGACCCTTTTGGCACAGAACAGGGGCAGTTTAATGTAAAAAACAAAATCAGCAATTGTTTAGTGCAATAGGATATGCTACTGTGCTAAACATAATTTATTAGTGGTCTGGAGGAAGAAAAGGTAACAGCAAAGGATTGATAGAGGAGTGACAAAAGGGTGAATAATAGAGGAGCAGAAAAGCAGAGATGATAGACTGTCATCAGGATCTGGAGGATAAGGAACTCAAACAGGAGTCTGGACAGAGATCTCTCAGATACTTGTCCGTGTAGTGAAGTACTTTGTAAATCTGTTAATACTTTGCCAGGATCCTCTGTTCCTTTTCTGTGCCATGTTTCTTAGAAAATATTTCAGGAGAGAGCTTTCCCTTCGTACTTATGCAAAAGAGTATGATCAAAACATTAGGAAAGATAAGGGGACTTTTAAAGTTAAAGGCAGAAGCTGTTAACACTTTGCTTAAAACCATGAAAGTGACTACTATAATAGGTCCTATCCTATTTGTTCAGGCAAGGAAAAAGAGCTGTAATTTACATTCATACATACATTTAAGAGTATATACTTGGTCTGCTCAAAAAGAAATTCTTGATGATCTGAGTCATCTGATTCTGATTGCTAGTAAAGTTTCCTTTTCTATGAAAAGGGGTTTTCTGTTATGGTTAAAAAGACTTTTTTTTTTTTTTCTGCAATAGTTATATGTACTTTAAATATTATTTATTTTTCCTAATAGACTTCTGGGGAAAATTATGTTTTTAATGTTAGTAGCTTGGGTTATTGTTCTGTTTTGCGTGTGTTCAGTTAAAAACAAAGGGTACAATTGAGTAATGATGAGAGAAATTTGAAGTGTTCCTCTAACACTGACAAGTCCCTTCAAAATAAATCTTACATAGTTTTGTATTGCACAGTTGGGCCAAAATGCATAACAAACCAGTCTGTATTTGAAAAGATGACTAGCTGGGCATTCTGTTACACTACAGAGCAGTCTCAATTTATGAAATTATACAAGAAGCTCAACATGTGGAATTTATAAAGCAAGCTTAAAAAAAATGAAGGAGATTTATATACTCAGGATTTTGGACAAAAGGAATCTGTAGTTTCTGTGACTTTATAATTCTGTCCTTTGTACTGCATACCCACAGATTTCCTAAGGTCAGACAGGGTGAAACTAAATCATTAGCCTTTCATAAACTTCACAAAGAGAAGTGAATCCATAGCTGTTCCTCAAAGATCATGAATCTGGAAAGAATTAGAATGCATTTTCTTCACTGCATGTTGTACTTCAAGACACTCCCTTATCCCTTTATGGTGGGAAGCTTTTCTAACATTAGGCATATTTAGAAACTGCAGAGTAGAGGGCTCAACAGCATTCTCTTTTCTCTTAATCCAAGCTGATTTAGTCAGTTTTGTTCCTTCATTCTTTACTTGTTTTCTTTTAGTCTATTGTAGTGTGGCAAAAATTACATTCTCTATCATCCTTGACTTTCAACAGACATATTTCATTATTTTTTTACTGTATTCCATGTGGTGGAATATATTTGTAGATATACTCCCAAAGTAATGCAGTTTTTCTCTCCATGCTATTTTTCAGCAACTGAGATAGAGCCACTGAATTTACCCAACCTGGTACAAAATATGTATAATCTGGCAGGGGGGCAACCTTTTTTAAACACTTAATTTCCCTGCACTCCATTATTGAACACTTAGAGATCAGAATTTTAGATAAAAAAGAGCCTTGGTTTGATAAAGACAGTGTTTTCTTTTGCTAACAGTGAAGACAGAAAATACATCACTGACTTGCATTAACTCAGCATGATGAAACAGGTCCATGTGTGGTCCAAACAGCAGCCAGCAGGATGAAAGTAGCCTCAGAAGCAGTCCTTTTTCCTGAAGGTGTTAGAGAATAGCTCTTTGAACACTGAAATCTGTATTTTCTCTGGCTTGTGGCTCAGTATAGATGACATTGGCAGTGCTAGTAAAAGCCTCTTTTAATAACCTGACCCTGAAGGTCTCAGGAGTTGTCCAGGCTTGTGTTGACCTAAGCTGACTCCACTTTATTTTAGTTGTGACTAAAAGGGGCTAGGAGGCAGCTCACTATTAAAGTTGGTTTAGCTTAGCTCTGTGTGGGCCATATACAGTAAAATTCTAGCAAACCTAGATGGTCACTAGGTAACAAACATTAACTTTATGTCAATTCTGGGAGATTGTTGTGTAATTTCAGTAACAGTCAAGAAATGAAAAAGTCAAACTGTAGCTAGGAACCAAAGATGGAGGAACTAAGAAGACCAACTCTTTTAGAATAGACTTCAAAAAAACCCCAAACTGGCCCAGGACTGAGGTGGGGGAAATCCGTACCACAAGAGCACGCATCTAGTGATGTGCTTATGATGCTGATGAGTTGCCCTAGTCACTACCACCACCACTCCCAGCATATCCTCTGGAGGAAGGTGGGAGCTGAGCAGCACTGGGAGGATAAGCATAGCATTATAGAAACAGGAGTAGATATTAGAAAGTTTGCATGTATTTGAACCATCTGCATAACTGTATAACTCATAATTGTACATCTTTGTAACTGGTCTAATAATAACTGAGGTATTTTGATGTGGCTGTTGAAACATTGGTTGGACTAGGACTACTCTAGACTATCCAACATGCTGAGATGTGTTCTGAGGTTATGCCATCTGTCTGCAACTCACCATATTATAGCTGTTCCAGTATAGCTGTTATGTGAGACCAAACCATCCTTTGTCCAGTAATGGCAATGAGGCACACTGTGGTGGGTTGATGCCAGCCAGCATCTCAGCACCTTGCCCACTCCTCCATTTCCTAGCAGGACAGGGCTGAGATTAGGAAGAGCAAAAGTGAGAAGATTCTTGAATTGAAGCAGTTATGATATGTCAATTTAACAAATAAGGAAGGAAAGAAGGGAAAAAAAAACCACAAACAAAACAAGCAAGTAATGCAAACGCACTCACTCACTGCCTCCTACAAGTGGACGGATGCCTAGCCAATCTCTGAGTGGAAGCCTTGGAAGACCTTGGAAGACCAAGCCTCCCCAGGTTTTATTTCTAAACACGACACTATATGGCTTGTAATAACTCTGGCTAGCTCAGGTCAGCTGTCCTAGCTGTGTCCTCTCCCAGCTTCATACATACCTCTAGCCTACTTGCTGGGGTGACAAAGTGGGAAAAACAGAAAGCCTCAACACTGTGTAAGCATTGATCAGCAACAGCCAAAACATTGGTGTGTTATCAACAGCCTTTTAGTCACAAATTGAAAACATAGCACCATATGGGCTACTGTGAAGCAAATTAACTCTGTCCCAGCCAGACCCAGTACAAAAACCTACTAAAGAATATAAGACATGGACATCTACACCCCCATAATACTCTCACATCCAAACATGTTCAGGGACTTCCCGAATAATGGTGAAGTAAACACTTTGCAGTACTACAAATGGAATTCTTCTCCTGAACTGATGTAATATGTCCTAGAATTTAAAGCAGTATGCTATTTTGAGGTAAATCAACATAATTTAATGGTGTCACTCAACTTCGAAGGCTAAAAGTAATTTTAATTTGGTTTTGATTTATGACCATGTTTATTTCTGAAGTAATATGACAAATGGTATAATCAGATTATGTTTGTCATCACTAAAAATTTTGGGTCTAGATCCACAGTTGATATGACTGTTACATATTGTATAAATCTATTATTTAATATAATACCACTGAAATAAAAATCTTTTTTTTTCAGGATCAATTCATGGATAATAAAAAATAAAAATTAATGATGTCACAGTTCACATGAATGTCTACTGAAATAAAATTATCTTCTATCTTAACAATTACTTTTGGCTAATGTCACTGGGGGAGCCATTAGAATTCATTTCATGCTGCATCAGGTGTGAAATTCCACTTTAAAAGACATGAGTTTACCAAAGTTAGAACAGATTAGACTAATGTGATATTCTTTTCTAGGCAAAGTAAATGATGTAGATCTAATCTATGTGAACTTTTATAAAAATATAATATTTTATGTACAGGATGTCTACTGAAGATAGCATTAATATAAATACGAACATCAACGTCACCTGGAGGTTACAGTATCCTAAATAAAAAACAAAATCTCAAGCTGCAGAAATTTAATAAAATTAAGGATAGGCATTGGGACCAATGCTGTAGCAGGAAGAAAAAGAGGTCCATCCTGATGAAATTTGCTGATAAGGTAGATACAGAAATCTTAAATATATGGGGAAGAACTAGAAAATCTGCACCAACTTGGTAAAGTGATAATAGTACTGAGGCAAAAAGTAGTGACCAGAAGGCGTCATCATACTTTTAAGGACAGAGTAGACATCATTGGTTGGATCAAGCTAATGAGGAAAAAAAATACTAGTTGTTGGTCACAGAAGACTGGAACCATCTGTGGAAAGGTTAACCTATCTCTAGCACTTATCAGGCACAGTACAATTCTATTAACCAGTCTCTGAAATAGAGGAACCTTTTCTCATGTGAATGTATAGAAAAGCTACTTGTATTTTTATTCCATTTATTCTTTCTTATAAGTAGACTAAAATACTTCTCTCTCAAAGTAAGCTAAATCAAAGAAGGAGATGTTAGTATAAAAGTAAATTAAAACAAAATGATTGTCAATAAATTTGGGTTGAAAAAACATCAGTGAGGAAGGGTCTGGAATAGTTTCCAAAGGAAGAAGAACAGCAAGAGACTACTACATTTTAAGATGCAATTTGATTAGTTTCTGACAAAAAAAAAAAAGAGATAAAATTGCCTGTAATATAAGACTAGACATGGGGAGAGGGATTCTTCCCAGTCTTAGGTTTCTAATTTTAATAACTACCAAACCTGAAAATGTTTACATACAAAATCAAGCTAAGATTGGCTCCTAATGAAGTGCGGATGATACCTGATGACTTTCTTGAAAAAAACCCAGCAGTGTATTCATGCCTTTTCATTAGGATGGAGTAACGCAAGTGTATTTACCATCTTCATTTAAGCACAATATTCTTATGAGACTGTTCACCTTTCCCATATTATGACAACCATTGTAAGAGTTCACACACCTTGCATGTATCTATATCTGTATGTATATGTGTGTGCCAGTGTGTATTACATATGCAGGTAAAGACAGTTTTTTTCAATATGACATATTAATGAAGAAGCCGATAAGTCACTCTTGCCTAAGTTACACGAGACCTCATGACATGAGATTCATCTTTTATTGGCAGTGAGAAAAGGAGTATATATTGAACCAATATTTCTTTCAAATAACTGTTTGCAAGGGGTACCAGTGAACTTTACTGGACATACCCAGTTAAGTAAACACTCTTCTGCACTGAACAAATCCCTGTGTTTCAGGTGTTTGGGTTTTTTTTTCTCCTTCTGGAACTTTCCAGTAGATCAAGGAGATTTTTTCACCCCGGAAAATTACAGTAAGCGAACACAGAAAGTGTTCTGGGTAAATTGATCAAACTTATGTGGATTGCGAAGATCTTACATGATCCACATTTCCTTGGCTATAACTGGCAGCTGAACAGAGAGTGAGATGAAGAACATGTAAAAAAACCACTTTGTGCCCTCTGGGTATAAAAAGAATGGGGTGACATACATTATTTGAATGTAGCAGTGGATTTCATAATGAGCTATAGCCAAGAGTGGACAGTGAAGTAATTCACCTGCATCAGATTTTTCTGAAGCTGATCACAGTGTGATGTGACAGGCAGCAGTTCTTTCTTCTGCTGCCCTTATGTAGAATATCCTGCAGGGATTAAATCTATCCCCTCTCCTCATTAACACATCTAAGATCCCCGTGAGAGGACATTTGACACTCTGGACTGTAATACTTCCAGTAGCTTCATAACACTCAATTTTACATTTGAAAGGTGACACAGTTGACAGCCTAGCAGATAATACCATGCTTGATTGACAAGAGTTAATCACCTAGGCAACTGGTGGTTTAAAATTAACCATTCCAAGATGTAGGCAATTCTTTAAGGAGGTAGCGGACTTTTCCCTCCGACAAAGAAAACTTTTCCTGTGTTACCAACAAGAAAACTCAAAGGCTTGTGACAATATATTTTCATTGTATTTCTTAAAGCAAGAATATTGATATTAACAAAGTTTTCTACTGCTCATCTGCAACAAGGAAGTTGTAGCCTGTGATCTTTGGTATCAGGACTGCTATTACTTATTTTTACTGTTTATTCAAGTAGAGGCTTTGGTTTCTTCAGTTTCCTAAGAAATTGTCTGGGGTTTAGGCAGAAATCTATGCCTTTTATGAATACAACACACCTACTTGTTGTCTGAAGATTTGAAGGTAACAGTATTTCACAGAAAAAAAAACTTCAATAAAACTAGATCTTAAGAAACCTAATTTGTTAAGCATATGTTTATTTAACATACGTATTATGGACATGCCAGTGCTATAATATGTAGACTGTTACTCATAATTAATAATAAGCTTACAGAAAAAAAAAGGTATTGCTATGTCAGAATCATTTGGGTTATTTACTGGAATAAAATCTTTTGCTAGTAATCTAGGCCAACGTTAAATTATAATAATTATATCATTATGGCAGCAGAATAATAGAGTAATGCTTATGATGATTTGATGTAAACTTAGATGAGTAATTTGGGCAATCTGTAAGAATTATATGCATGACATTTTAACCAGATATAGTTCAGGTGATACTTACAAATGAATAGGTAAAGAATTTGTATTAATTTATAAGCTGTTTACCAACAAATTATCAACATGTTCTTAGTTCAAACAGAAGTCTATAAAGCAAATATGATTAGCAAATTTTGGATAACTTTGTTACATTCTCTTTGTTTTATAATGTGATGAGAGCCAACAGCTTTAATTATACAGCTTTCAAGGCGGGAAATTTAGTTCATTCTCTTTATTTTCCAGGATTATTTCCTCCTATTGTTTCCAGGAGATATCTTTTGGCTGACGGACCATTGTCATTTAGGTGATGGTTTGTAACGTCCAGATGGCTACATAGGGAAGTTATCAAAAGAAATAGAAGATATGAAAACATCTGATGGTTAACCTTAATCACTCTAAGCACTTCATTTAAGAACTTTAACTATAAACCCCAAAAAATCTTCCTTTGAAGGAAAAATAGCGTTTTTATGGGGAAGGATTAAAACTATTTTTTTGATATTCTGAGAAACAAACACCAAAACCTCATCAAACACCAAAACACAAAGGTTCATAAAATAATGAAAAATAAAAAAAACCTGTTATCATTAGACTGATATTTTCAATGTCTCTATCAGTAGGTGATTGCAGGAGTAGAAACTGTTACCTCATATATTGGATCTCAGCCTTTCAAACTGTAAGGTGAGTGAACTTTTTGCATGTGAACAGTTTTGTGGAATTAGAAAGATTCAGTGCACCAACTTTAAAACAAGAATTTCAATTTTTCTTGGCCTTCCATATGTTAACAATCTACTGATTATAGAAAATCTTTAAACTTCATACTGTAGATTATCCTGAGTTTTGACACAGAGCAGTGTTACAATTGCCATAGATTATTCTTCCGGGAAATTTATTCTCGGTGATATTGTGGGATAGAGCTTACACCAACACTAGGCAATGATCCTGAAGCTAGTCAAACATAATTTATTTTTCCTCCTTAATTCCTTTCTTCTCCTGAGAAATGAATTGAAATAAAATATGGCCTCTGAGGTGAAGAAATCCTGGTTCTAGAGGTACAGTTTTTGCTTGGGAATTGCCTTTTTTCCAAGTCCAATTGAAAATAAGACAGTCCCTCTTGCACACATTTGTTGGTCCAAATCCAGCCATAAGCTACTTTATTTGACCTAATCACTGCAAGCTGCTGTTTTCCTGAGACAACGGATCTGTGACTGCCATAACATGGCAGGTTTTGGTCAGTAATGCAGAATATTGTTACAGACCACTGTTATTCCATTCAGTCTGATGTGGTGCTATGTACTTGAGTTTCATCTTGTCTTCAGCTTATTTTACTTTTTACGTGGGAAGAGCTGAAGCCAATAAAAGAAGTTCATAATGCATTTTCTAGAGAATAGCCCATATGAATCATTCTACTATGCTGTCATCAAAAAATAAAGTCTGGAATGGTACAGGTAGCCTCAATATTAGTGGAAGTTTTCTTTTGAACATATGATAGTATAAAGACATGTCACAACCCAGACTGTACAAACCAGGGAGTTGTGTTTAATTCAAAATTCCCTTGGGCTAAATTAAGATGAAATGACACCAAATGATCAGTTAAAGACTTTATTCATGACAGAAGCAAACTGAACTGGGGAGGCACAGTAGCAGGTGGCAGGGCTTCTCACAACAGGAATTGACATAAGACTACTTCTGTAACCAGGGTAACCATATACATCAATTCAGTGAATAAGGAGATCCCTCCCATTGAGTCCCAAGGTTCAGAGCAGACCCCCTTGCTTTCTAGTCTTCTCCTCAGAGAAGGGTCCAGGGGTGGCTGGATCCACTCTTAGTCTCAGACTTGGTCAAGGATTTATGTCTTGAAAT
>JANZLQ010000079.1:6208375-6220065 GCA_026212715.1 Elanus axillaris | reverse complement strand
GCTGTGCAGGGTTTGTCTTTAAGCAGAACTTGCCCCACCACAATGTTTGAGACATTAACTCTTTCAGTCTCTCACAAGATGTGATAAAAACAAGAATGTGGCTTCCTCTCTTTTCAGGCAGCTGAAAATAACTGTGAAGAGTTGAACTGAAATTGCAAGAGTATTAAACAACTTAGCAATCAGCTGATTTGATTTATGATGTACGTGGCTCACTATCAGCAAAAGGGGCAAAATGGGACTCTATTTTTGGCATAAATTGAAAATAAACATCCAGCTTTCCTATTCCTGATGCTTCATATACCATATTGCCAGAAAGTATTAATTTGACAGGGAAGAAAAAAAGTGTTGTCAAACAGTTCTTAAAAAGAACATAATGTTTCAGAACATACTGCGCTGATTAAACTTCAATACTTTGATTTCTGCTCTCTGTAGTGAGATGTTTCAATTAGAGATGCTGAATGTTGTGGAATAATTGAATCAGGAAGAGATAACAATAAAGGGATGATTTCAATCAAAAAAAGTGATATTTGATTCGACTTTTGTTCTGATTTGGGACACAATAAAGAATATAAGGCACATTATAGAAGAAATGTCAATGAAAGCAAGTGTTTGGTGACAAGATTTTAGCAAAGTATTTGAAGATTTTTAATGAAGTTAAGGCTTTGTCTGGTGATGTAGTGAGATATGTGAAAGACATTTGACTTAGAAATGTCAAAATGTGCATTTCCCAAAATCCTAAAATATTTTTTTAAAAAATTCTCCTGTATCACATACTGTTTATGTTAAAATTTGTCTAGCCATAAGTCTCAAAATTCAATATAAGACCATGATGCACTTTCTAAGTTTAAAAATGGCAAAATGCTGAAGCCACATGAACACAGATTAGAAATAACTTAAGCATAAATTATGCATTTTAATACCAGTAACTATGGTTTTAATGGTCCACCAAAACTTTAGTGCATTCTGGATTGCTGAATATTTTTGAACCTATATTGAATTTATATTTTGTTTCTAAAACTAATATTCTATTTAAATTCAGGGAATACCAATGGCTGATTTTATGCAAGAGTCAGTTTTGATGTCTTGTAGTCATAAAATCTATGAAGAATAAAATGTTTCAGTTGAAGAATTTCTCAGTTGCTAGAAGTGTATTTAGTTTGCTTTGTTTCATTAAGCTTTCTTTAATGCCATGTTTTAGTTCAATAATTTCTTATGGATTTGAGATATACATGTGGACATAAATTGCATATGTTTTGATGAACTTCTTTTCTTACATTGGAACCATAGTAATAACATTTTCCAGAAAGGAAAAGAAAAATGAAAATAATTGTTACAATTACAGTTAGCTACTCTAATTGCAATATTAAAATATTCCTTATAAGTATCTTGATATTAAAAGTACCTTCATTATAGCTTCTATTATTATGCCCTAGAGGAATAGATATTCAATAAACTACAAACAGATTATTAACCAGACCTTAAACAAAATAATTTGTTAACACAACCAGATAAATCAACCAATTGCAAAGCAAAAAGAAGCGAGTCAAACTATATGCTGAAGATCAACAGGTCTCAGGAGGACTGTTAGAGAGAATAAGTTTTCACTTGTTTACCAAATATAATTTTCTATTTCAGAGTTTTATCCCAGTGTTTGAAACAATATCAACTCACTGTCTATATTTTGTTGGAGTTGCCAAATTCTTCTTCTAACAGAATGATTTGAAACTACAGTTTGATTCTAGAATAATTTCACTGAAAGAAAATTGAAAATATTAACTAAAATGCACCTAAATTATCATTTTGCTAAAAAACCTTCTATAGCATTGACAATAGCCAGACAAAACTGCATTATGATATTCTAAGAACATGAGTTTACTGTATATGCTGGAATTTGTTTTACTTATAATTCTGCAAAAAATGATGAAGCTAAGAATATTTAAGGCTAGATTTAAATTACAAAAATGTGCTTCAGACCACAGCTAAGTCCCCAGTCTGGGGTATATAATAGTTCAAAGCATTCTCTGTGGTAGGGAATTATGTTTGTTATGGTGAAGACCATAAGACATTCTTTGTTGTACTAGTGTTTTTTTCCTCTCCTTCCCATTTTATTTGTTGCCAAAACTGGAATAAAGAGTTTTATTTTGAAGTCAAATCAGACTTCTCTGGTTATGATCCAATTTCCTCTTCTGATTTCTTTATTAAGTAACAACAAATTATTTCCTCAGTAAAATAGTTTTCAATCTCAAAGAAAGGAAAAAAGGCTGTCTTGTCTTCTCAGAAGATATGATATAGACTGTAAATTCTTTAAAGAAATTAATTTCTGGGATAATAGATTTAGTTTTGCATGGTAAATAAATGTAGATGTGAGATAGTGAAGAGAAAGGGAAATAAGACTGTGATAAAAGTTTTCCAGAGCAGATGTGATGTAGTATGCAGAAATTAATATATGTCATTTGTTTGCATAAAGTTAAACTGCAATTATTAAAAAATGTCATTTTTTAGTCAGTAAAAAGGCTGTATTGCTTTTCTTCATAGAAATGTAACAGATTAGACTTTGCTGCCATTTTTTTACTAACTGTACAATCACTTTATAGTAGTTTGCACTATGGTGATCACTGATATGATTCTTGTCCCTGAAAGTGGCAGCAAAATTGAGCAGATTCTGAACACTCAAGATGTCATGGAACTGTTTTGAGAAGTTACAGGATTTATTTTCAGAAACTGGAGAGTAAAAATCTCAGTCCATACAACAAATAGTTAACATATGCTACTGCAAGCTTTTCCATCATACTCCAATAACATGTTAAGTACTTTTGCAATGGATTTTATATATTATATAGCAGACAACCCGATCTATCATAAAGACAGAAAGGTGACAAAATCTGTACTTGCTTTAAATCTGTACTTACTTTAAATAGCCTACTAATAGGCTATTGGTTCTACACTATAAGCTCAGAGATCCAAATTCCTCTAAAACACATTAAATTTACTTCATTGATACTCTTTTGTCCTCAGATTTTATTTTTTTTAATTTATACTAATATAAAACAAGTCAATTCTGGAATGGGCCTGCTGTGTAAGTCATTGACTGAAAGACTAATCACCTTTCTTCTTCAGAATCTTCCACTGATCAAAAATAAAAATAAAAATATTATAAGCAACAGAATGTTCGATGAAAACTTGAAGATTATGGCTAATGGTATAGAAACAGAAATAAGCTATCAGTATTATCCTAAGTTACTGGATTTCCAAATATCTAAAAAAGAAATGTCAGAGACATACAAAAAGCAAGGTAAGTTTTTTAAAAGATCAGCCCTTCAGAATCAAAACTTGGAAGAAGCAAAGGGGTTTGACGAATGTACTATTTAATGAGAAGTTACCAGTGGATTGTCAAAATATGTACAAGCTTCTATGTTTTGTTCTATAGATACTTCTCTACAAAATAATAACATTTTAATTGTCTTGGGGGTGTTTGCTTGAACTGATAAATTTATTAGATCCTGGGTTTAGAGGATGTTTGTATTGTGAGTTATGTTTCAAAAAGTAAACCATCAAAAATTCAGTTTTCAAACATAAGAAATACTTATTTTGAAAAAGAATTGAAACAAAAGGAACAAGGCTGATGGTGATTTTGGATCCTGTGTACAAACATACCTGCTTTAAACATGCATTCAGCTATAATTAGATTATATTTTAGCAGGATAATTTCACAATATAGCTAGTTACTTTTATTAAGTTAACAGAGATACCATTAGAAAGAATGCTACAATGAAAAGGTTAGCATGTTCTTCACTTCCCTCTTTTTCCCACTGAAAAGTAAATATTTTCTTATGTGTACCTCTAGCTATATTCATGATTTTGTTTTGGTTTTTTTTAATGTATTTTATGTAACAGAAAATGTGACCCTTAGGTAGGGCTTCAAAATACTTGAAAGTCTAGCATTATTACAAAGCTTTGATAAAGAAGCTATACACATAAAATACTACTAATACTCTTTGATATCATTCTAGTTTTGATTTTAGTTAAAACAATTCAGAAAGCTTTACTCTTCCTCTATAAAACATTCTCATAGTTACGTGCTACAGGTCCAAAAACAGGCTAAAACACTTTCAAAAAGAGGTGGTGAACACATACCTCTTACTTAGAGTTCAGTATAGAATTAAAAAGCTGTTGCTTTTTGAAGAATGTAGACACAGAGGTGCAAAGAAAGGGAAGAATTACAGATCCTCTGTGGTATAGTGTGCATTTGAATATTAATGATAAAACCTATTTAATTTAGCAGTGATTGCCAGACTATCTCTGATCATTTTCTCAGTTGAACTGAGCTTCCTCATGGCCTGAAAGTCACAAGGAGTGCCAAGAGTGAGATGGCAGTTGTTTTACAGTGACTCCAGAAGTGAACAAGAGGACATTAAGCTCTTTTCTCTGACAGTTCCAACTCCTGTTCTCTACAACATGGTCCATGTTACCCAGTTTTCATAATGTTAATGATGAAAAGACTTTAATAGATCTTTTCTAAAGAATTGCAAGATACTTCCCAGAATGTGCTGGGTATTTGTATACTAAGGATTTAGTAAATTTACTAGTGAATCAATTTTTTTCATGCACATGAAGACTAAACTTCATGTGTATGTGCATACAGACAACTACCTTCTTGCATAGATCACTTTTCTAAAATTTCATATTGTATGTAAATAATATTCTATTTGATGTCATCTACCTTTGCCAACTCACATCAAGAGGTTAGAGAATGACTAATTCTTGTGCAAAGTTAAAAAATACAAGATTTCTTTTCACATTTCTGTGCACACCTTGGCAGCCCTGGTCACAGTTCAGGTTTATCTCAAAGCTACCTCTTACAATACACAGACAATCAAATGGTGATAAATATACTGCTTGTCTTCATTATGTTTCATTCATGTGGTACATGCAAATAAAAGATACAATCAACTGTAATGTTATAGACCTTAAATCCCCCTATTGATCCTATAGGTCTTGTTATACACATTTCTGTTTAGAGTTGCAGTCTGTATCCAAAGTCCTCTACATTTCTGGAATGACAAACAAGCAGAGAAGTAGTATAGGTCCTTCAAAGTTCCCATCTCATACAAAGAATGCAGGAAGCACTACCTATATTAAATTGTGATTGACTCTGAAGATGTAAGTCTAATCCATTTTCTTCTAGGGTTAAGAAGAGGCTTAATGAGTCAGTCTCTTCCTCTTCCAGAACAAGTAAGAAAGAAGTTATGGGTTTTTGTTTGCACCAGTCACAACAGGGAGAAAAAATAAGGAACTATTTGTCACTAAATGAAGCCATTTGACCGCAGTATCAGCCTGAGTAATGAAGCCTGCACACTTTAATAATTCTTCCTCCTGTAGTACTGCCGTAGTATCTTGCAGCCTTATGGAGAAATACAGGTACATTTTACACCAAAGCTGTCTTTTTGCAGCACCTCTGAGAGAAAATGTAACAATTGAGCTCTTAAAACAAGAGCTAGATTTTCTGTAACTGTAAGTTTAGTTTATTAGTAAAACATTGCACTGTCAAATATGAGTATTCCTTGTTTTTTAAATGAAAATGTTTTTCTCTCCCATTGTTTATTTAATTCTGTGAAAAGGCACTTGAGGAAATAGTAATCCTCTTCTAAAGCTATCAGTGTGATGGTATCAGAGTGGAGATTAAAACCAAACTATGTGTTATCGTAAATGCACTCTTTGCCCTGTAGTTAACTTAACCTGCAATGGTAGCTCTTCCGTTTAATTTTTTGTTACACTAGAGTTCATGCAGGCACACAGGACTTCATGAGCTGAGAGCATTATTGAGCACATCCATGGAACATAGTTTGATAGTGATTAAAAAATCCTGTCTCAGGGACAGGATTTTTAAAACTGAAGGCCTGAAAGACCACCTGCAAAAAAAAAAATCTATAAGGCTGCTTCTGAAGTTCCACATTTTTCATGCCATTAATGTGCATGTGTGAACAAATAAAATCTATCAATGCACAAATATTTAAATATATTGACCCTATTTGCACATACCTTCACAATCATTCACCTGCAGAAGTAAGTACGTAAATTAATATATACCATATGACCTGCTTAATAAAACAGAAAGAAAAAATATAATTTCCTGAAGAAGAATGCAATACTATGCTATTCTAAAAGTCTTGGCTAATAATACATAACATACTGGTATAACTGTTATAAATCACATGAAAAAGATTAAGAAAATTATAGAACTTGCGTCTTTTTGTCCTTTCTGCAAACTCAGAAGGGTCCATTCACATATATATGTAAAACAAATGTAAGTCCACTGAAGTCAAGTCCTCAAATTCATCAGACTAACTGGCATAAGTGACTGAAAAGTGGCCTGAAAGTTATCTAAAATATCCTTATACAAAGGGGTGGTTAGTTAGCATTTAAATAAATTCATACAGATGGAATTTGGCTGGAGTGTTGATCTCCACTGTTGTTTTAAATGATCCTTGTGGTTGGTTTTCAGAAATACTCAGGAAAGATTATATTGCTGTTCAAATTACTTAAGAATCTGAAAATGAGATGGAAGTATTTGGAAACTATAATAACTTCCAAAAATTACTGGCTATTGTGAAGTAAGTTTATCAATATGGATTTCAGAGAGGTGACAAGCAGAGATCGTCTTGTTATTATATTTTCAAAGGAATGATATATACCATATTCTGACCTATTTTCATATTTCTGCTTTTTTTTGTATTTGGGTTGGTTTCTTAGCAATTATTAACCACTGTCTATTCATCAGTATCCCCTCTTTACTAATAAGTTTTGATTCTCCACAGTTTTACAGATAGATAGATGTCTCATATTATTCTATTTTTTAAGTTTTACAGAAATAGGAAAGAGCTAAGAGAAGATGGACTGCAAATGCCTCCGCTGTGAAGAAAGCTGAGCTCATATACTGCTGGAAATGAGAGAAAAGCAGACCTTATAATTGCATGACCCAAGAGTAAAACTTCAGTAGCACTTTGCAACTGCTTAGACATGAAAATCAATCAGCTACAGTACTACTGTCCTTAGGAAAGCAGAGTTCATTATATCTAGCTCTTAGAGAACATTAATTCTCTGGAAGTGGGTTTTACTTTATTTATTAGCACCTGTACTAATAAATAAAACAGGTCAAGACTTTTTCTCTGTCTGTGAGGTACAAGTGGCACAGGGCTCATCCATAAAATTAAAATTTATTTCCTCCCAAAGCATGCCCATGTTCATACCACCTAATGGGACTACCCTGTGCTGTGCCTTCAGCTGTGCCCAGAAAATGCTTGGTGTGGAGCAAAGCTGCATCAGAAACCATGTCAACAATTAAAAAAAATATACAAGTGTGTGGTAGCAACTGAGATGTGTCCTTGACCTTTTCTGTATACTTGTATATAAATTACACCCCTGTGACATCCCAACTTTAGTTATCTAAACAAATCTTACCTATATAAGTTCTATCCCTTCTATATTAGAAGAAAATTAATTACTTGATGTAAACTTGTTGCCTGTAACTGTCTAGTGTTACAAGGAACCTAAGGTTTTGAACCTTACCCTGCTAACACTTTTAAGCTTCCTTAAATCAAAGTCAGTAGCATCGTTCACCCTTACTTTTTCCTGAGCACAGACAAAGCACTTCTGTTGTTCCCTCTTCAGCTCTCCGGAAAGTGCTTGGAGTTTAGAGCCAGATCCTTCCCTCCAGTACCTTTCTTTTCCCCCATGAATTATAGAACTACTCTGATTTCCTTCTTTCAGCTGAGATCCACCTGCCTGTATCTGATTAAAAGTAAATTTGCTTTTTTCATCCTTTCCCCCTTGTGGCTATAAAGCCCATTTGACACTCCTTACTTCAAATTCACCAGAAGGCTGTGACCAGTAGTGGTAATTTTCCCTGTTTTGATAGGGTGGCATTAACATTTTAATTTTTTTGGCTTGCATTTGGAAGTATTGTTTTGCAATTCCACACGCAGCAAGAAGCTGAACTCAAGTGTTTTCACCAGTCTTTAGGTACCATGTTATCCTATGGTGTTCCCATGTCCACGCTCAGTCATTCAGGCTTAAAGGCTCACAGTTCTGGCTCATCAGGTAAGTCCACAAAAAGAGACTCTCTAAGCTAATTGTAACTCATGCCTCACTACATAATATGGCATCCAACAGCTTCATAATTGCACACTGATGAACTGTACACTTTTGAGTTGCCTGAATTGCAGCAATTACTGTTGTGTCAGTAGGAGTCCTGAAGTTTCCAGAGGTGAACCTGGCTTGCACAACTATCTGTCCAAGTCGGATCTTAGGCTGTTCCAGGTGTGGAAGCATAGTCAGTCTGTCAGGCTTCCCCTTCCACTGAAAGCAGAGACTACTCCTGTGTTATAAAGCTGTGATTTGAGTTAAATTTGATTTAAAATGTGTTGTCAACTGCTTACATATGATCTGCAGTATATGCACAGTAATTCTTTGACTAAAATGAATGGGAAGATTAAAAGCAAGTATTTGTGGTTTTATTCACTTGTGTCCCTTAAAACTTTTGAAACTGTTATCCTGATTTATGCAAGTAAAAATGGTATTAGTTTCTGATATGTATAGTATATTTTAAATAGTAGATGTATTTTAAAATAGGTCACAATGTACATGTAGCTTACATATGGTCATAGTTGTTATAATGGGATTATATATACGATTAGTTGTGCGTCTGAATCTTTCTGTGGTGCCATGCACAGATGATGAAGTAAGAGGGTTTCAGATTACTCAATTTTTCTTTTAAGCAGCACCTTTTCTCAGCCATAAATACATGGTTTAGGAGTAATTGATTTTCTCTGGTAGGGTGCATGGCTTACATCTTAGCAGTAGAAAAGCAGTGTTAAACTGTCAGTTATGCTAAATATCAGTTTTCATTGTCATAGTTGTTTTGGTCTTCTTGCTAAAATGATTTTCATCAATAAATCAGTAATTTTGCATTGATCTACATTAACCTTATTTTACTACGTCTTTATTTAACTTCCCATGCACTAGCAATCTGAATTCAGCTGTGTTTATTTTTATTTTTACTGCATCTTATATAATGTTTTACTGGAGACTTTTTTATATAGCAGATGCTTTTCTTGCTGCATGTTGATTAATCTTATTTCATATTATCAGCTCCCCCACAGCATTTCACATTTTGTGCTCAATAGAAACAGTATATCATAAACTACATTACTGATGCTCAGATAAACATGTATATCTATAACAAGCTATACTATTTACACCTCCATTTGCATTTCTGCACTTATAGCTGCCATTATGAATATGTTAGCTGTTTTTGTAGTAGTACTTTCCTTGTGATTTGGTAGTATTTTATTTCAACAAGTTCAGATTGCCACACAAATTAATAATTTAAT
Source organism: Elanus axillaris (assembly GCA_026212715.1). Taxonomy (NCBI): domain Eukaryota; kingdom Metazoa; phylum Chordata; class Aves; order Accipitriformes; family Accipitridae; genus Elanus; species Elanus axillaris. The sequence continues at coordinate 6,210,676 of JANZLQ010000079.1, read as the reverse complement.
GGTCATTATCTAATTGTTGTCAACTGTAATATAGTATGTCATTTGTAAGCACACAACTTCAGTGATCCCTAAGCATGATCATTTAGTATGTTCTTTTTTTTTTGCTTTAATTTTTGTGTCATTTAATAATTTTCCTTTTACCTCAGTTTTTAATCTTATCAGATTTAGTAGTTTAGTTTTACTGGGTTTTCTTTCAAAATGCCTGGATATGTGAAAGAATCATCTAATTTCCAAGGCAACATCTGATAGTTAAGGGGTCTTAACATGTTTATTTTGTGCAGTAAATAAGTAGAAATACTTTCTTTCTTTAAATCCCAACAGAAATTCTTGTGAGCTTGAGAAACCCAATGCAAAATACCCTGGGGGATTTGTATTTCTGGTACTGCTTATCCTGTCTGCCCTTTTTAGTTAGAAAAAGTTAAAAGATTGCTCACTTTACAAAATTATTTTTTAACATTTGTTTATGATTTATCCATGGTGTGTTTGTTTCACTTTCAAATCTGCAGAGTCTCACTTCTTACATTCTCCAGGTTCTGATCTAAAGCCATTATATCTATGACAATATTTTCATGGCTTTCAATAGAGTTTGGCATGGAGACTAACCATAGACTTCTCTTTATTGGTCATATTGTTGTCAGGAAAAGCATGAGAAGCTTCATTTCTGCATTCAAAAATGCAGAAAAGGGAGAAGGTACCTGTACTTTCTTTCCTGGCTTTTGTAAAGCAGCATCAGATTGCATGTATATTTTATCTAGAATAGAAATGTGCCATTTTTCATTAAGGTACATGTTGTTTGTTGAGATTTTGTTATCTCATTTGACATGATACTATGAAACACAATCTAATGGCTGTCAAGGAGAAGCAGTCTTTGGAATGCAAAGGTCTCAAATTCAGGTGTCTAAGTGTATGTATTATTTACTAAATTGGCTATACATTTCTTCCCTCAGATATTCCACATACAAAATCTTCCTCTCTCCACCAGTATTTCAAATGCCACTTTTCCACAATTGCTTAAAAAGCTAAATGTCTATCCAAATGTTCATTTTCAGGACTTATTTCCTAGATTTTACATTGTGAAACCTCTTGTCTTCTACATCCTTCTTAAAGAAACTTTTTATGTTTAAAGTTTTGTTTCATGTTTGAAGTTTATGTCTCTGGGCCATCAGATCATCTTGTTCTTGGATTTCTTTCCACCTAAATTGGAAGTTTTAACCACCACATTAAGGTTTCTGGGCTGACTTAGCCATTGTGATATCATCCTCTAGCTTCTGAGAGTTACTTGCTTTCTGCTTGGAGATAAAGGTTATTTTTAAATGCAGGAATGTCTGTCTTATACTGTAGTCAGGTTAGTTAAGTCATATCAAAAGACAGCAATCACCTTCTTTATTCCTAATCAGGTCCTAGGAGTGTTTGATCCTTTAAAAGACAGAATTTTAAGCCTATTTTAAAATTCCTTATTTAGATGTAGGTATTTTTTTTTTATTCTGGTTATCAGTATCTCTTTGATAAAGCATCAGTATATATATGGTAAAAGTATAAACAATTAGCATTTCCTGCAAGATAGGAGAATTACAACTTAATGGTGATATCCATGCTGCTGAATAGGCAGAGAGTAAGGCTGGGTTGCAAATTCTTTCTGTTAAAAAACATTCAGGAAGAATGCCTCCCTCCTGCAGCAAAAACTACCTTTTCACTGAGGAGCTGTACTGCTTGTGCCTGTCTTGCTGGCAATTTTGTTTCCTTTCTACTCTGTTATGCTGGGTTGACCCTGGCTGGATGCCAGGTGCCCACCAAAGCTGCTCTCTCTCTCCCCACCTCAGATGGACAGAGAGGAGGAATTATAACAAAAGGCTTGTAAATCAAGATAAGGGCAGGGAGAGATCACTCATCAATTACACTCACAGGCAAAACAGACTCAACTTGGAGAAATTAGCTTTATTCATTACCAATCCAATCACAGTAGGGTAATGAGAAATAAAACTAAATCTTAAAACACCTGCCAGCCCACCCTCCTTCCTGGGCTCAACTCCACTCACTATTTTCTCCATCTCCTCCCTGCCCAGCGGCACAAGGGGACAGGGAATGGGGGTTGGGGTCAGTTCATCACACCTTGTCTCTGCTGCTCCTTCCTCCTCAGGGGCAGGACTCATCACACTCCTCCCCTGCTCCACCATGGGGTCCCTTCCATGGGCTGCAGTTCTTCACGAACTGCTCCAGCATGGCTCCTTCCCCGGGCTGCAGTCCTTCAGGAGCACACTGCTCCAGCGTGGGTCCCCTGCGGGGTCACAAGTCCTGCCAGAA
>JANZLQ010000079.1:6183653-6208162 GCA_026212715.1 Elanus axillaris | reverse complement strand
CACGGGCTGCAGGGGAATCTCTGCTCCGGCACCTGGAGCATCTCCTCCCCCTCCTTCTTCACTGACCTTGGTGTCTGTGGAGTTGTTTCCCTTACATGTTCTCAATCCCCGGCTGCCGTTTCTCTCTGTCCCACAACGTTTTTTCCTTCTTAAAAATGTTATCCCAGAGGCGTTACCGCTATCGCTGATTGGCTCGGCCTTGGCCAGTGGCAGGTCTGTCTTTGAGCCGGCTGGCATTGGCACTGTTGGACATGAGAGAAACTTCTAGAAGATTCTTTTAGAATCCACCCCTGCAATTCTCCCACTACCAAAACCTTGCCATGCAAACCCAATACATTTTCTCATATAGTTAGTATCAGGTTGGAAAATTGCTACTGTTTTATAGAAAGTACAATAGCTGCCGGCTCCCTGGTGCCATTCCTGTGCTCTCAGGCTGTTCCCCTGGAGCCAGCTTGAATTTCCTCAGCAGAACACTTCTGCATAAGTGCCCTAATACCACTAAAGGAAAGAATACATAGGGCTCTCTTTTTTTTTCTCTCCAGAAAATAGTGAGTTTCACTGCAGAGGGAAAAGGGTGGTAAAACTGTAAAAAGCACATTTTAAAGTTTTTTTTGGCATACCTTTACAAGTGTAACACTTCTTCTCCTTGCAATAGAACTGACATAAGAAACAGGTTGGAAAACAACTGCTGTGCATGGTTTTTATACATATATATAACACTTGCTGGTGCTGTTCTTGTCAGTTAAAAATAATTGCTGAAGGGAGTAATACAGTGAACTGAAGTAAAATAAAATAACTTGTTAAACCAAAAGAAGAATTATTGAAGTGACCAAGTGACAGTAGGGTTAAACTGAGATTATATTCATGCAGCATGACTTATATTTTTTATTTTGACTAACTGAATGAAGTCATTAGAAAAAGATTTAGACATACTTCAAAAGCAATCAATACTCATAGTTAACATCATTTTGTGACTAGAATTAATGTTGTGTTTTGCAAAACAGTATTTTGCTAGCTTGCTGTGCATATTATCTTAGTGTTTTACAAAATATGGCAGACAAGAAGATCCTGAAAAAATTCATGAGGACATGTCCTAAAAATGAAACTACTCTCTGAGAACTCAATTTAATCTGTATAAATTGTATCTCTATATTATCATCCCTCACAAAACCCTATTCAATCAGTTCAGTTACATCATTCCATCATTATTAATGGTCCATTGCCACTACCATGTTTTCAAATCATTGGTTTCAGGCAGCCCTACTTCACTATTGGAAATACCTTATTAAATCATCCTCATCACCCAGTTCCAACACATTCCAATCTGACACATTAACATGTCAGAAAGCTTTATTGCCTTGTTATCCAACTAACAGAAAAAAAAAAATTGTAATTCACACATCCATAGTATGAATTAAGTCTAATATTGTGAACTCCCTGCAAGGAAAACCTGTCAAGGGGCTTAGCTCTCTTCTGCTAAAATCTTTCACATGCTCAGTAGTTGTAATATTAGTGATTAAATAGTTCCTTCATCAAAAGGGCCCGTACAACTCTTCTCAAAATTATCTAAGTATCTTATACTTTTGTGTATGTTTATTCTATATAAAAAATAAGAAGGAAGGAGGTCCCACATTGTGGTAGGTGATGTGGATTGACCTGAGTAGTACAATCATACAACATAAGGAAACAGAATTTCTCAAACTGTGCTGATGTGATGGCAAGATGCCTCCTGGTATTTTGAAGCAAGCACTGAAAATGCTTTAGGACCTAGTCCTACAATCAAAAGAAAGAGGGCAGGATTTTTGTTTTTTCACTTTTATCAAAACTCCCATGCACTGAAAGGCAAAAATTATTAAAGATGATCATTTTATGTTAGTTAAAGATAATTCAGTAGCTTTTAGCTTAGCTGTTATTGTGTGGATTGTTTCAAACTTGGAAAAGATAGTTATCTGCTAACTCCCCTACTCTGCTACCCTCACTGCACACCCTTGTTTTCTTATCCTTCTGGTGCAGTTTCCTTTACAATCTTTCTATTTTTTCACCTTTCAGTTACATATATTGGAGCAGTTGCTGTTTGACTTTTTTTCCTCCTTAGGTTCTACTTCCCTCCTTTCATCTGACCTTCTCTTTCATCTCTTTTCCACTCTTCTTTCTTCTTTCATACAACCTATCTTCTTCTCCTGTGTCAGATCCCTAGCTGGGTTGAGCAAGTGTTCTTTTAAGCTGTTTTACAGCCAGATGCTCTATATATTAAGAACTAATCAAATTGAACTTGCCTCAGCCCTGTTCCTAAAATACCAGTTTATTTCCTGTACAGATAACTAGGGTGGAAAGTAAAAGGATGATCTCTCTTAAGGTACTGCTTTGCCTTTTTTCTTTTTTTTAAAGCCTATTGTTTCTTATATTGCTCATGAATACTGTTAGCAATATGGTGTAAAAATTACATAAACTCTGAAAACTAAAAATAGACCAGTTCACTCCCGATTTCTGTGTTAAAGAAATAGTAAGATTTCTAGCTCCAGTAAAATATTTTGTTGAAGGCTTCTTCCTTTGCTTTTTTTCTTCTTGTTGTATTTTTCCTGCTGTCCCACACCAATATAATAGATTTGATATTTTGTAAGCTTCACCTTTTGTATATCTGTAGGTCATAGAAAGGTATCATTCCAGACATGTAACCTAGGATCTATTAAAAAAAAAAATCTAGCACCTCCTAATATCAGTTTGTACCTTCTCGTGTGACCTTTGGTGAATATGTTCAAAGTTTCAATCTTTAAACTCACACAACTTCTGTTTGTGAGGAATCAAGCACACAATTTTTTATTTTTTTTTTACTGTTGTCCACATTGGTGAAGTTTGGCACTTATTCAATCTTCTGTGGAGCTTCCTTGCTCTATTACTTTTAGTGGAACTAATGTTCAGATGCTGCCTTAAGAAACAGGTATCTATGATAGCAACAGAGGTCCTTCCTTCCATCTCATTCAGTGATGGATGAGAACAAGGGAAGAGCAAACAAGTGGTAGAGCTATATACAGAACTTCAAAGTTAAACACACAAAAAAAAAAAAAAAAAAAAAAAAAAAGAAAAAAGCACATCTACTGGTGTCTCCTATGTACACATAAACCATTGTAAAATTTATGTCCTTGAATGTATTTGCACTTTAGACATTAACATTTATTTCCAGTAAGAAAAAAATAAGGCCTGTTCTCCAGTCCTAGGTGCAGAACATGCAGGCAGGGCAGCCCACTGTTTCTTTGGAGGCAACACAGTCCTGGGGTGATGTGGATGGTTGAGACCTGCCTCCTTTCCTCACACACTCTGCAAATAGATCACGCCAAGGTTTAGGGATCGCAGTGACAATATGGTATACAGGTTTATTAGTGAGCAAGAGGTGGTCAGATGATTTGGTTTAAATTATGAGATGAGATGAAAGGGAGAAGGCAGTGCTTACAGCTTCTCATTTCTTCCAGTCCCACCTCTCTTACCTATATCAAAATCATATGAGATCATCTAAGGAACTGAGTCAGTAGGCTTAATCTGTCTGTGTTTTCACAGAAATAATGTAATCTGTTTTTTAAAATGGTTGTCCTTTAACTGTCAAAAGTACAAGTCTACAGTTGTTTAATTTCTCTTTCTGTTCACACGATTTTCATGAATATAATTGAAGACAGTCAAAATAATTGCCTAACCTTTGTGCCAGTGTTACAAGTTCTATTGAATAGAAACACAAAAATGGCTAGGTTGCAGGCAGAGGAGGAGTACAGGGAAAGACAGGACAGAAGACAGACAATGTTGTATGGAAGGTGAACTAATAACACCAGATTTTTGCAGTTTCATAGCATTTCAGTAACCATAGCTATGTCTGAGCTTTGAGACCTGCAATTCTCCTGGCTTACCAGGACGAGGCTGCATTTCCTGTATTCAAAAATGTCCTCAGCATGCATGGTTCCATCCCTGAGATCTGGTTTCCTCAAGAAGAAAACATACATTTCCAGGCTGGGAAAAGCCACAAAGTCAATATGAAACACAGATCCTGATTTATTTTTTTTTCAAACTAAACTGATATATGTCAGTAGTATGGGAATTGAATTGGAAAACTCATCTGGCAGGAGCCTCCAAAAGTTCAATTAATTGTTTGAATTTGTAAAGATCACCTACTAACTAATCCAGCCTTCCATCAGATTTTCTCAGAGCTCTAACACTCAGCTGTCCAAGGGGTGGAAACCTGTCTTCATCTCTTCTATCTATATCATGTATCTGTGCACATAGACTCCAGCTCTATGTTTTAAATGGATGTATCATCAGAACTGCATGCTGAATTTGTTTACTGGGTTGGACTTGCTGAATGATGTACCAAATGAGTTTTGAGTAAGCATCTTGAATTTGTATTCCCATACAAACTAAACTTGCAGTACTTTAAATTTCTCCACTCAGCAACATTTTTACTAATACATGATCAAACTTTGCAAAAGGAATTCATTTTTCTGTAATATAATTATTGGTTTTGCAGGTTTCTATAAAATATGTCTCTAAAAATCATCTTTAAGAGGTGCAGTTGCAGCTAAGTACAAAGAGTCATTATACAGAATGTTTCTGAAAACACCAAAGCTGAATGGTTGCTGTTCACAGGTTTCATCTGTTGAATGATAAATATATAGACCATGAGCTGGGATTTTTTCCACTTTTGTTTTTCATATCATAGCCAAGATCTCAGTGGTGCAAAGCTTTTAAGACTAGCGAAAGGTGGAAAAAATGCAATTACTGTGCCTGACATCCTTGATGAAAATGAAAACTGGGAACACATAATTGTTTTAGAGAAACTGCAAAAAGTGAACCTCTGGACTTCCTTCAGATGTAAGGTAAAAGAGAAGTAGCTATGATGTCCAGCACATGCTTTAAGCTTTTCAGCTGGGGATTTGAAATTAACAAAGTAGTAGTTCAGAGCTTTGGGGAGAAAAGTTGTTTATCTCAGTGAATAAAAGACTTGTGAGAACCTTACCACAGGTGAAAAGTGTTCACTTAAACACATGGGCAGCAGAAAGGATTGTGTTGATATTTGTTTCTTTTCCATTTGGGATTTTTGTCAGAGGTAGAAGCACCTACAAAATTTATTATTTTTCATTAGACAACTGCAGCACGGGGGCTGAATTTGTAAGCAGAACAGAGGTTTCTGGAGGCATTTTAAATCTTGAATCCTTTTCTCTCTTACATAAGAATCTTATTATTTACTGTCCCTGAGCAACAAGGCTACAGATTTTGCTTCTTATCCAAAGCGATGTTTATTTCAGTTTTATAAAGTTAAAATAAAAATCCTATAAAAAGCATAAAGTGTATGCAATAATAAGGCTGGAACTTAAATTTGTTTTTCTTTCTTATGCTTTTTCAACAGCAGCAAACCAGAAACTTGTTGGTAGTTTTAAAGAAAGATAATTTATTAAGCATAAGTGGTTATGGTACATACAATGCATGGAAGAAAGAATCCAGACACAAAAATGCAGACATGGACAGATGGGTTTGTAACCAAACTGCTTATGGCAATAACAATGCTCTAGAGCTGGTTTTCTTTAGGGAAGAGCCACAGTATTTCTAAACCTTTAAAAAATGCCAGATGGAGCAGTAAGTGTTTGTCCATCAAAATATTTCACTTGGTGTATAGAACATCAGAGTCCCCCTTGAAGTACGTCAACCTGAGCACAGAAGTCAAACCAGGCACTAAATGAAATGACAGACACTGATTTTGTGACTGGTTGAGACCTTATGCTACAATAAAGAGCACAGTCAGGGTTGTGAACAGAAATACAACTTAGTAAATACTAAGCTGTAATACTTGTCTAGATGTTCTGCTTTAACAATGTTTCAATTCTTTTGGAATTTGGATTGTTTGCAGGGTAGAGGGGGTGTGTGTGTGTGTGTATATATATTTTTTATAGAAAGGAAGATATATACCAAGCAAGCTACTAGCAGAAAATAGCTGAGTTACTGTGTTACACTATGGAAGGCTACAGAGGCAGAAAGAAGCAAAACAGACAAAAAAAGATTACAACAAAGACAATTTACAAGGAATGTAATACAAGACCTGAATAAAGGCCATTTCTTCACTCTCCTTGGGTTCATTTCTTATGGGACTTTTTCTACTATGTTTATTTCTCAATATGGAACTAGACCTCTGTCTTAAAAAACCACATGCACTGACAGTTGTCATGGAAAGAATATCTGGAAGGTTAATATCTGCTTTCATATGAGCAGGGCAAATGAACTATCTCAGACCTATAGGCTCAGAAAAACTGATGCCAGTTGCTGCCACTCTTTTTCCAGCTTCTAGGGAGGATTTTTAAAGCAACAATTTTACTTTTATCGTCTTGCCTTTGATACTAGGAAGATCACAATCTCTAACTCCTGAGTCAATTTTACTCCTCTTCATTGCATGCCAATAGCATGAGTACTCCCCAGTTTTCTATCTACAAGTACGTGAGGCTGCTGCTGATTTCAGACCTGCTCCTGAAAGGAGCTGGCGCTTGCAACTCTCATCAATATCAAATGGGATAGAAAGAACACAGAGCTTTGAAAACCCACCATTGCTGTTTCGCAATGGACTCTTAAAAGGCGTGTCACATCCCGTCTTTTCTGCTCTAATCGTTAAGATTTTCTTCTTGCAATTATCATCCCACTTACTGTGTTCATGCTTCAGCATATCGAAAGAGCACATTCTTCTGGGTACACACAAGTCCAGACATCACCAGAGACCCTGAAGTATCTTTCACATTTTTACTTTGTGCATGGGCTAAGGAGTCTTTTATGCTCCAACCATATTGTAGTCCCCATCTCTGCAACTAACTGACATTTTGATAAGCTGGCAATACTTTTCAAAAGAAGCAATGTGTATCAGGGATGATAGTTGCAGGTAAAAAAAGAATAAACTCCTAACCCAAGCTAGCTAATCTGTTTCACTGTTTTGTGAAAGATGTAGTCTTAAATTTCTAATTTCTTATGTTTCCTTATTTTTGCATTTCAGCCTATCATAGGCTGGGATGATGCAATCTCTGCAGATGCCTATCACTTTCTAGTTTTTTAGTAGGCTGGAGTTTATTGAGATGAAAGTGACTAGGCAAGATGTATCACCAGATGTACTTTCTGCTGAACTTGAAGTGCTATATATACTTCTCTGACCTTCAGAATGTAATTGTGCTCAATGTTGTATATCATCATTACCTATATTTTTCAATGTGTTATGAAGAGAAGGAAGGTTTCTTGGCATCTTTTAAAACATGTCCTTTGTTAAAGAAAATTCTACACAACCTATTAGGGAAAAAGGCTAAAATTAGTTAAGGAAAAAAACCAAACCTCCATCAAGTTGCCTTAAGAATGAGGACAAGAGTTTCCCACTGATAGATTCAGCAATAATTAAGGAAGTGAAAAGGAAAAAGAAGGTTTTTGTATGCAATCTCAGCAAAGTTCTGGAGAAGGTCCCTTGATTTTCCATATTCAATTAAATAGGAACAATATACAATCTTTTGTTATTAATTTCATTCTGCTATTTGAGGAAATCCTTGATTAACATACAATACTACTGTGATTGAGAAAAAAACCCATGCTAAATCTGTAAATTTACATCTGTAAAAAAACACTAGAGGAAAATCATAATGGAAGCATCCATTTTGATTTATAAAGAAATTATATGCATTAATATTTATATATGTTTTTAAGTAAACATATATACATATAAATATACGTTATAAACTTTCATATATGTAAATTAAATATATATGTGCCTCAACCAGTATTTTCAAAAATGCTTTTCAACAGTATAACCTATAATTTGAATAAGCAAAGGAAAGCTAAACTCAAAAGGGCCATGATTTCCTGCTGGTAGGCAGCCAGAACCAGAATTAGAAATCTAGAATTTCTAATTCTCAGATCACACCTTGATCTGTCAGATTGTGTTGTCTCAAAAAGCCACTCAAAACAAATTCATTAAAGCCAATACTATGTTCTGCACTTCAGAGGTACAGTTTTAGCAGTTACACAGTGCACTATGATGTAAGGAAGAGCACTTTTAGGTTAAAATGTTTATGCTTTGTTCATTTGCATATAGGTCAATCTATCAAATAATGCATATTCTCTTATACTTATTATCACAAAGTACCTGGAGTCTGCCTCTGGATAAATTAAATATATCTTGAAAGCCCACAGAAAGAAAAGATTAGGCAGCTCCTCTAAAAGTTTTTTTCCCCAAGAATTCTTTTGGGGAAGAATAAAAATGAATGTGTTAGATGCCTAAAAGTGTTTACCATCAGAACTGTTTTGCATTCCAGTATAGATTGTTGTGAAATTTGTTATGTAATTCTAAAGTATATATTTTTGTAGTGGGGTGAGGAAAAATTTCAAACAGTTACAGACAGTTTGTTTATTAATCATTGCAAATAAACACCTTCAAGATAAAGTTTTGCAGAAGTATTTTGGGAGTACACAATCTACGTTTGTCTAAATATAAAAGAAGAACATACAGGCATAAGTAAACACATATCTACAACTGCAAACCCCCTGCTTAATTATGTATTATATAGAAATAACTTCAGTAAAGCCTAGTACTGAAGGTCTGTGCTGGCATAATAATTAATGTAAGAATGAAGTCTAAAATAAATAACGTCTTGCTTGTATTAATCATATTTGCTTTATGAAGGTGTTGGGCATTTGACCTGAAGAGTACTGTTTGCTTGTTATTCTGTAAGTAAGGAAGTAAATAAATAAATATTCTCTGAGGAGAATAACTCTGTAATTCACACAAGATTACAGATTCTCCATGAACTTCAAATTTCTGGATGTTTCCACGATAGCGACAATTTACTGAAATAATAGTCAGAGCTGGATTTGCTGCCCCAGTTATGACCTCAGTATTAACATCCTGTTGAGACAGAACAGGGAAGATGCTATCGCCTTTGGCTATGGGTCAGAACATCATTCTGAAAGTTTCCCTACCAACTCTTCAAGCACCCTTACAGGAAACTACATGGTTTGCTTTCATTCCTCAGAGTGACCAGGAAAAAAATCAAAACCAAAACCAAAACCACTTCCTGGAAAATCTCTTTCCTTTCTCTGATTGGACTTTGTTGTTGTTAAAGACCATTTATTATCCAGCACCTGATCAGTATATCCTTATAAACTAAAATTCCAGATCTGCTGTCCATGGAATGGCATCAATAAGATTTTCTATGCTCAGCTAGTCAACAAACTTGTACTAGAAATTATAGTTAAGAGAGAGAAATAATTTTGCTAATGTGGATATGATCTAAGTCAGTGGTTTGTTTTGTTGTTTTTTTTTTAATTTATGAGGGGCCTTTTTGGTGGTGTTGTGGGTTGGTTGTTTTTTTTTGTTGTTGTTTTGCATTACTACTTACATTTGAGCTCTCTATTTCCTGTTACTATACATATTAACGTGATGTCTCTCAAACCTGATAATCTTCTAATATTGAGCTTCAGATATCACAACGTACATCTTTACACTGAACGATGACACATTCACACAAACATGTCAGTATTTAGTGCTATCACAACACTGTGACTAGTGCCTGTGCCAGTTAACAGCTCCTGTAGATTTTAATCATCAGGCTATATTGCTTTCCTGAGAGGAAGGAATTCAGTATTTTTCAAACAGCTTGATATTTTGTGTTAACAAAAAATCTTTATGCCTGTCATTTCCTTAAAAGCACAGGTTTTAGACATACTAAAAATTAGGATACTGGTGCCATCCAGTTAAGGTGCAAAATCTGTTTTATCTTTGAGACAGATGAAGAAGAAAAGTGTAAATGCATGCATGAATCATATATAAACACCCTACATACCCTCATAGTGAAAAACTAAACAAGGAGAAAATATGACCATTTAACCATACTATAGAATAGGTCTAGTCATTTGCATTCATTAGCTTGGTAGCATTACATTATTGTGAATTGGACTCAAGTTGTGTGTCAAAGATGTCTTTGAGGTATTCCAGACAGAACAATAAAATAAATTCCCAGAAATGTGTAATTAGGCTACAAATATGATACACATCAGTGTTTAAAAAGAAGTTGTAGAGCAAAATGTTTTGTTCATTATAGCATGCTGCTGAAGCCTATTCTGCACCAAATAACTCTGGATTAAAGCACATTAATTTTAAATGTAGAAAAATAGTGAATAGATAAAGATAATATAATTTTTAAATGTTTTGGGTTTTCTTAGGATTCAGTAATATATCCCCTCTTACCCTGCATTTTGATTTATCCACCTTAAAATAACCTTCCTGCTTCTATAACAGTGATTCATTAAGTGTAAATAAAAAAAAAGTAAATATAAATCGTTACAAATCTCTAAACCCCTTGATGATCTAAAAAAAAAACATAGATGTAGCAAATGTGTTACTGTACATAATCTGTAAGATTTATGAAGAAATCTCTCAGTTACGCTTCAAGTGCTTGTAGCAAGCACATGTACAACAAGAATTTTTACACACTTTTTTTCCTGGCGTTTCAAAAATGCTAAAAAATGAGATGAAAACATGAATATATGTTAATTTGACCTTTACCGTGCATGGACTGCCCCCTCTTGTATCATAGACTACTGCTTCAGACTGGATTTTTCAGAATTTTCAGGTTGTCTTCAGACTTCAGTACATTAACAATTATAAAGTAGCAGTACCTTGGTCAAAACCAAGCCACCTCCAGGTATTTACAGAACCCAAAATCAGGCCATTGTTTTCAATATTAGCAAACTATTACTGTTCCCAGTTTTGCAGCTTGTAAAGTAGCCATGCTGCATTTGTGTAACAATAGATCCACTTCTAAAATTACTGTATTTTACAGCCTGTCCTCTGAGCTATAAAGATAAAGGCTAGGGTGAGGTGGGGGATGAAGAAAATAAAATGACATGTCAGCCTCACATGGTAATACATATCAGTGTGGTCTTTCCTACCCTCAAGAGTGATCTTGCCAGACGTGCACTGACTTAACAGATCTGCCACCAGAAAGCTCCTTACTGAATGACTAAGCTGTTGCTAAAAAATCTGTCTTTCAAAAATGTAAAAATCAGCAAGCCAACTGCTTCCTGCTTCTTGGGTAGGATGCATTTTGGTGATAAAATAGGTAGATGTCTGCTAGTTATTTTGTTTAACATTTTCATGCACACGATCTCCCAGCTAGACGTATGCTTTCATCTGTTATAAAATCCTTGATTCCGATCAACTGTTTGCCACTTTGCATCTGAGTAGAAGCCCTAAAGAAGAACATTAGGTGGAGATAATCAATTCACAGGCTGTGCACATACTTGAAAAAGGCACTGCTCACCATGAATACTCAGCTAGAATATTTATCAAATTTTAAACTCTGTTGCCATGCTCAAGTAGATTTCCTTCTAATACTCAGTAATCCCTGATTTACACTGTGATTGTCAGATCCAGGAAGTTAAAAGCATACTGAGGGCTTGATAAATGTCCTCCCTGTGTCTCAGCTACTTAATTAAGCTTGGTGTTGTGGTGCTCAGCCTCAGTGAAACTCCATATGATTTCTCTGGCTTTCTGTGAGATTTTTGTAATTTAACTTTATTTTGTCTGCACTCATATTTATGGGCCTAAAGACAGTCACCCTGCTTTTCAGTGGTGACTTAATTATGCCTGTTGTTTCCAATGGGCATATGGGGCATTCTAGTTACTTTGCATAAGCATATGATCTGTTTCTTGCGTCACCACTGTCTTTATCATACCAAACCCATCATCATTGCTCACTCATTTGAACAACGACCTCTACTATTTGCTCCAGTGACCTTTTCCCTGCAGCTTTATCTTAGTTCAGCCTCTGTAAGATTCACCCACAAGATGCTTGCCCTTTCTTACTCTTAAAGCTGTAAAACAAGCCAATGAACCTCACACTTCTGTCATTCAGATCATAAAAGCATGAGTAAGGCTTGAAAAAAAAAATAAAATGGTAAGAGCTTGCCCTTAGAGATCAAGGGTCTCAGACTGAGGATAGTCACACTCATCTTTCTCAGAACTGACATTTATGTGAGATGCCAAAATAGAGATTTTTAATGTTCCTGTGTAGTTCTCCCCGTATGTGAAGATATTTTCACTTAAATGATGCTGTAATTCTCAATTCCCACATGAAACATCTGAAGATTTGAGTTCCTCCTGGTCAAAAATACAATGGTAACAGAGATGCTTTAAAGCTCTGCCTAACAGCAAACTAAAACAAAAATCTGGGTAGCCAAAAATAAAGTATCTTTCAGTAGGTGACTCTGACAAACTGAGATGGCTGCACAGAAGCCTAAATAAGTTACTTTGTGGGTGTCAGTGTATTCAGAGCATGATAGATACCCACTGTTGGCATGACAATAAGGAGGGTAAGCAGACATTTTCCCTGAGAGCAAGGGGTCAGATCTGAAGGTATTGTTGGTCATAGTAACATACCTGTTAGAGAAGCCCCTTGAAGACTGAAAGATTTGATATGAGGAGACTTGCCCTGCCTCCCATTTTCCATTTACACTCATACTTACAGGTCAAAACCTACAGTTATGAGCCAGGCTCTGGAATCTAGGTAGGGAGCTGCATCCTCATGTAGCAGCAGAGCCTGAAAAAGTGAAAAAGTTCTGGAGTTACAACCAGACATTATGAACCTTGTGATCAAGGAAATGGGAAATCAAGCTCATAAAAATATTCTTAAGATATCTTAAGAATTCAATTGTGTTTCTTCCCAGAAGAGTGGGAACGTGTATATTTCTCTTATATACTGTTCTCTCATTCTAGCTCTTCTAGTGGCAACACAGTTTGTTGCAACACTCTAACAAGAAGAAACTGTACTTAAGATATGATTGTCTCTTTTAACGAGCAACTTCTGCTCATTTAGTCATCACCCATCAGAAGGGAATTTAGCTTATCTGAATCCCAGCTACTAGAGATGCCTACGCCTAGAGGCCTGAGACAGGACTGTGATCCTGCTGCCTGCAGCAGCCAGGATTTAATTTGAGCCTGTCTGCCTGTCTGCTAGTGAGTACATAGGCCAAGATTTGGGCTGTGTAGTAGATGGAATAGCTCTGGTTTAAGAATGAGAGAAACTATGAGATGGGCTGAAAGCATAGGTGGAGCACAGCTCTTTCAACTGACTGTGAAAACTTGTACATCTCATTTTCTGTGCATTTCCTTGCAGGGACTGGATATTTACTTTTTCAGTCTAAAACAGGTACATGAACATGTTCAGATATTGCATGTCTGCACAATGTATTTGAAACTGGATATGGGACCCACTGTTTCCAAATTAGACACTGTACCATTTATGACCTTGTTCACAGGTCCCCATAAACACAATAAAGGTGTACAGAAGAGTCTGCCTTTGCTGTAGGTGACTGATGGCCTTATTATTTCACATAATTGACACTAACACAAAAGTAACATTTATTCTACCCATATAGGTGACTCCCACAACTATAGGTTATAGCTATGAATGGTGGTTCCCAATAGAAAATAACCACTGTGTAATCATGCTAGGTTCTGTGGATCTTGTAAGTGTGCAATGGCAATTTCTCATTAACAGATGTATATCTGGGAAGCAGCAGAACATGAGGTGTCTCAAACAGTTTTTCTCTTAGAGGAGAAACTGTGATGCACCTGCAGTGTTCTCTCAGTGCAGCCTTTGTGTTTACAAAACATAATGTTCTATTTCCTTGAGCAGAAATTTTAACAAAGAAGGAATCATTTATAAACAAGTGAGATCTAATCTCTTATTATCGTTGGACTCGATCTTAAAAGTCTTTTGCGATTCTTAAAAAGTCTTAAGTGATTCTGTGGTTCTACAATTCTATGCATGTGGACTGTGGACATACCTTCAGAATTCTGGCTCAGACATTGTACTTGACTTAAAATGCCCCAAATATTCCCTTCCAAAATGTTAAGCATGGCAATTTAAAACACAGTGAATAATCTAGCTATCTATTCTTATTATGCAGACTATAAGAGACAGAAATCCAATTTTTCTGTTGTGTTATGGGGCTGTGAATATGTTATGGTAAACCTTCATCCCACTTATACATGCTCTGTTGCTATGGATAGATATTTATATTTGAAGGATCCTTGCTTGTTTGCTTACAAAATCAATAGGTACAGTCAGAGACCATGGGTCACATAGCCACTTCCTCCTCCAAGCAATGCATCTCTAAAGCTCAGCAACTTTTAGAGCATACTTTCAAAAGCAGGCAAATAATTTTCATTGTCTATAAATAACATGGAAAAAATGCTTTAGTAGTACCTACCCTCAGTGTCTTTTTGTCTCATTGGGCTTTGCAAGAGCAACAGAAAAGAAGCTAGGAATGCAGTGCATTTCTTAATATTGTGAAATCCAGAGCAAAATCCTCACAAGCCTGTGATCAGCTTGTCTTTATATTTCATCTCATCGTACAGCCAGATACACTGTATAAGTGTAATTTTTACAAGCATTTAAAATGTAAGGTCTTAGTGGTGCTTTCAGCAGTGGTATTAAATCAGAGAAAAAGACTAAGATGTAGCTACAGAAGATGAGTAAAACATAAATAAATAACACCTGCTTTTCATTACTATATTAAATTACCAGCTTCAAATAAATCTCAGATAGTTAAATATTTCCAGCAAAGAACAGAAGGGAATCAGGTATTCCTGACCTTCTACATTGCTAAGTATCAGTGAAAAAAATGAATGGTTTTCATCTTTCATTTTCAGAATTCATTACAATCATTAAAACTAGTTCTGGGCTAGACCCACAATCTTTGTCAAATGATATGTCTTCAGCATATGTGATCACAGGAAATTTCTCATTGCTTTTGTGCCTGCATACAACACTACTATGAGTTTAAGTTCTCAAACTGTGAAATTGTAATCCAAAATCTGTATGGATTTTGTGATATTGTAAATTCAGCTTAGACCTTCATGGGTAATATTATGGACACCCATGTCTGCTATACCATCTTGAGCAAATGTAAATAATTTTCTGACAGATTTACAATGAAATATTGTTGCAGTATTCCTCCTAGATTCTTACTAGAAATGAAGGCACATTATAGTGAATTTTGCTTCTGATTCACAGCTTAAATATTTATGTGAGCAGTTTATTAACATAGTTAATTTCAATTGATATTTAATATTAAACTTTGAACAAATAAACCAGCTGGCATTGACTTTATTGCCCTAAAAATAATTGATTAGCTTATTTGCTACAAATTACTAAAAATAAACATGAGATTAATGTAGAATATGGTATTGGAAAATCCCCTTCTAATAGAAAAGTGTTTGTTAGATTTTGTGGGAGAGTACAAACACACACTGACAAACATAACTCTTCGAACCCTGCACAAGTCTTGTTGCATATATACATGTTAGTTCCCTCTAAAATGTTAAGAATTTTTCTTCATTTAGTGCTACAAACCTTATCTCCTAATCTTAATTAAAGGATTATTATGAGAATATTGCTTCCATCTCTGTCTCCAATTAATGTTACCTTTCTGCATATTAAGTATAACCTAATATTTAAGTGAACAGAAATACTGTTAGGCAAAAAATAAGCAGTAAATTAGGAGGGGCAGTTTGGACTTTAACCTTGTGAAAACATCAGCACTTAACTGAAGGGACCATTAGTAAAAACAAACTGCAACAAACATTAAACTGCCAAAAGAAATTATATTTCATACATCTTTAAATGTCAAACTCATTATGCCATGAAAATGGTAAATGCAAGCATTCAGAGGAACTCAAGCTTAGATCAGACATCCAAAAGTATAACACTTTACACCAAAATAATAAAGGCACCATTGTTCTTCAAGAAAACAGGCAATAATTTATAATATTTATAAAGAAATGCCAACTCCAGCTAATCTCTTTTCCTTTTACCATTTATGAAGGATTTTGCACCTTCCATGTATGCCTCTGTTATCAGCTCAGTTTGAAAAGATGACAAACTGGAAGACAAAGTTTGTACTGCATACAAATCTCCCATTTCAATGTTCCAGGTAGCTTCAGAGACACTTGGACTCTGTCTCCTTGGATAGATTAACTCACTTTCAAACCCAAAAATGTTTCTTGGAACAGCTTGTGTCCAAAAATAAAGGTCTGTATCTTATTAGCACCTAGAATCTAACACTTGAGCTCTTTATTTCTATTTATACCATTTGCTTTCACACAGGTATGTGAAAGTACTTAAAAATGTCACAGTTTCACACTAAGTGAATTCATGTCCTGGAACAATGTACCAAAGCATTTTTTTTAAAGCTTGTTATTTTTAAAAAAAGTTTACCATATTTGTGTATATTTCCTCCCTTCTGCTTTTAAGGTGCCATCAGGAGAACTTGTCAGCAATCCGTTCTGTGGAAAGATGAGGGAACAAGACTGCTGATCTGAGGACAGCACTTGCTCTAAAATAGAGATGACATGTAAAGCGAATTTGGCTGCATCCCGAGGCAGAGCTTGAGTTCAGTCACTTCCATGCATGTCACTGTAGTAAAATGTTTTAGGAAAAATTATAGTATATTATGCCTTTAAACTTCTAACACTTTCCCAAGTTTTGTAATGTACTATAGGAGAGATTAACATTTTCAATTTTGCCACATATATATATATATATATATATATATAGCTACATGTCTACCCCTTGGCATATACTCCCAATCAGCATTTTGAGCTATAATTTCCCATGAGAGATATTATACTTAGAAACTGCAGAAATAAAGGATGGTCAGCATCTTACTAGTAGAAAGCTGTTGAAAAAAATATTTATGTAATGACATCTTGCATTCAGAAGAACCAACCTTTTCACACCATTAAAATAAACAGAAACTGTACAGAGACAGGAAAAGGAATAGATGCTGCTAGACAGGAGAAACGGACCTATTCTCTTCTTGGCCAATCTGGGCTGAAGCATGGTATCATGCCATGGGCCAAATTGAAATGAGCCAAATGAAATAAATGAATCCAGAGAGAGCAGCAAGGGTGATGAGATACCAATAAACTGATGCACAGGGAGTAACTGAAAGCATTAAGACTTTTCAGCTGAAAGAAGATGGAGAGGAGATAAATCTTACCATTGCAAACACCTGCTCATGGCAAATCAAAGATCAAACCTCAGAAAGTAGAGAGGGATATTGACAATAGACTTTAAGGGAGGGAAAGAAAGCCTTCTGAAAGTGTTGTTGGGTGTGAGGGCCTGAAGAAGTTAATGTCTCAAACATTGTCATGGGCATGTTCTGCTCTAATGGCACACTCTTTGTAACCACAAACCCTGCCTAGCAAGGAACCACCCTTGAGAAGTCAGTCAGCTACAGGGTGCAGAGGAGGGCATGCCAGGGGATGAACAGTTCCCTATTCTGATACTCCGAGGAGGGCAGCTCATCATGCATAGCCAAAGATCAAATAATGGTCATGTCTGCAGGGAAGGAGAAGTTACTCCCCAGACGACCCCCAAGCCCACCCACCCATTTCCCAAAGGTTCTGAAAGCACAAACCACGGATGACACTAATTAGCCTAATAAGTTCAAGTGCCTACCTGAAGGAGGGGCAAGGAGATGATAAAAGGACACAAACAGAAGCCCCATGCACACACACCCTCCAGAACTGGACCCCTTTGCTGACTGGGCACCTCAGCTGACCAGACCAACACTGCACACGTGACTGGTGACATCTTTCTCTTCTCTCTCTCTCTTCCATAATCCCTACACCTCACACATTTAGACACAAACCATTGACCAAGGACTAACAGTGGATCTAGCTGCTCCTGGGTCCTTCTCTAAGAAAGAGTCTAGGAAGCAAGGGGCTCTGCTCTGAACCTCGCGATCCAGGGGGAGGGATCTCCTTATTATCTTCCCCAAACTCATCCCTAAATAGGTAAGACTTGTGATATATGTTTGGTGACATATGGTTAGCACATGTTACACAGTTTACTGACATATTTTCTTGCCAATTTTTGTTGTGAGCCAATAAAAGTTGAATTTTGTGAGATAAAGGATCCCTGGCATTGTTTCATCTTAATCCTGACCTGGAAATTAACAAACCTGAGTCATCATCCTGAGAAATGGGGATGTGACCGTTGGGGAGTACTGAAGGGGAGTTTCTGAGCAGCTGTTATCACTGGAGTCATCAAGTGACATAAGGAAAGCTGAGTCTGCCTCTGCCCCAGACAAAGAGCCAGATGCCTTCTCTGCTTCCCTAAGATTTCAAAATAATATTGGGTAGAAATACAAGAGGAACAGAGTGTGCTTCCTTGTTCTATTTTCATTAAATTAGCATATACTTAAAATTATGCTGGCATTCTCTGCTAATTACTTCAAGTCATATTGTGCATAGTAAGATAATATTCTATAACTTTATAAGACGAAGAAATCAGCTCACTCTTTTACCATATACAGATCAGTATTTCTTTATCACAGCCTTTTTCCCCATGCAGTTTACTTTTTCAAAGCAGAGATGGAAAATTACAGAAAGTATATAGTGACGATATAAATTATCAAAGTTTGATATCAAAGTAAGACATGGTTACACATGGAAAAAAAAAAGAGCTTTTCTGCATTTGTCATCATACGCTAGGTATGATTAGGACATGCTATGATAATCCCCTTTTATTCTAATCTATTTCATGTCACTATTTATATTTTGATTAGAAATATGTATTTTGCTAGTGGAAAGAAACTAAGGAGTCCTAAATAATGTCTGCATTTATACTTAGGGAAGAAGGAAGAACCTTGCTCCTTCCTCTACATTGCCCTTGCGTAAAAGATACAGTGCTCTGGGAGTTGTTAACGAAGAACACATGAGTAATGGACATGATCCAGAAGTCAACCATTCAAAGTTGATCCAACTGCCCACCAGCAGAAGAGCATATAAAGTATTAGTTATCGGAGATGCCTTACTGAAAGCACTGAAGCACCCTGTTGCCATCCGGACAGTTTCTCTAGAGAAGTTTGCTGCCCACCAGGAGCTTGCATTCATGATGTCACTGACAGAGTACTGAGCCTGGTGAATCCTATAGATTACAATTTGGTCCTAATATTCTGTGTAACGTCCAATGATACTGCAACAAGGCAATTTAGAACCATCAAAAGAGACTATATGTCCCTTTAAGCAATATTAAAAGGATCTGGTGCACTGGTGGTGTCCTCCTCTATCCTCCTAGTCAGATTAAGGGGTTTAGGAAGGACACAAATTGAACAGGTAAAGGTATAGCTGGTGCCACACTCGAGGATTTGTCTTCTATGACCATGGATGTACCTTTGAGAAGCTGGGTCTGTTGGGAGCTGATGGGATTCACCTGACAAAGTGGGGCAAGAGGGTCTTCATCAACAAATTGGCCAGAGTTAAATGGAGATCTTTAAACTAGATTTAGTGGGACAAGGTGGTGGAGTTTTGAGCAACAGAGAAAAGCTAGGGGCTGATGATGTATTAGGAACTAATAGGGAAACACCTGTGAAACACCTCAAAAGAATTAGAACATGTTCCTCTAAAAAGATAATATGGTCGATTGCCTGGCTGAAGTGCCTCTATATCAATGTATGCAGCATGGGTAACAAGCAAGAGGAGCTGGAAACCATTATGCAGATAGAAGGCTAAAACATATTTGCTGTCTGTCCTGGTTTCAGCTGGGATAGAGTGTCTTCCTAGTGGCTGGTATAGTGCTGTGTTTTGAGTTCAATATGAGAGGAATGTTGATAACACTCTGATGTTTTCTGTTGCTGGATGATGTTTATACTAAGTCAAGGATTTTTAAGCTTCTGATGCCCAGCCAGCAAGAAGGCTGGAGGGGCACAAGAAGTTGGGAGGGAACACAGCCAGGGCAGCTGACCCAAACTGGCCAAAGTGGTATTCCAGACCATGGGATGTCACATTCGGGAAATAACTGGGGGGAGCGGGGGCAGGGGATTGCCGCTTGGGGACTAACTGGGTGTTGATTGGCGGGTGGTGGGCAATTTCTTTGTGCACTGTTTGTACATTTCAATCCTTTTACTATTACTGTTGTCACTTTATTAGTATTGTTATTATAATAACTTTCTTCTTTTTTGTTCTATTAAACCATTCTTATCTCAACCCACGAGTTTTACTTCTTTTCCCGATTTTCTCCCCCATCCTGCTGGGGGGCGGGAAAAGGGGTCAGCGGCTGCATGGTGTTTAGTTGCTGGCTGGCGTTAAATCATGACACTGTCACAAAAACATGGTGGGATGTATCACATGACTGGACCACTGCTATCAATGGCTATAAACTGTTCAGAAGGGACAGGCAAGGGAGGAGGAGTGCAGGAGAGCAAGGATTGCCCTGTATGTAAGAGAATGGTTTGACTGCACAGAGCTGTCTTGGAAAAAAAACAGTGATGAAGAGGTTCAGAGCTTATGGGTAAAATTGAGAGGCCAAGCCAATACTAACCTCTTATTTGGTGTTTATTCCAGGCTGTCCCACTAAGCGGAGCCTGTAGATGAAGCATTCTTATTTCAACTGTGGATAGCATCATTTTCACAGGCTCTGATTCTGCTAGGGAACTTCAGTCACCCTGATACCTGCTGGCAAAGTGTTAACAGCAAACTGTAAGTGGTCCAGGAGACTCTTGGAGAGTGTTGAAGATAATTGCTTAATCCAGGTAGTAGACAGTCTGACCAGAGGAGAAGCATTACTGGATCTGTTGATCACCAACATGGAAGAACTAATTAGGGATATCAAGGCTGATGGCAGCCTGGGCTATAATGATTGGTGGAATTCACGATCTTCAGGGATATGGGCTGGTGAAGAGTAGAGCCAGAACACTGAATTTGAGGAGGCCAAACTTAACAATTGTTTAGGAAACTAGTGGATGGGATTCCATCAAAAACTGCCCTCAGGGACAAAGGAGATGAACAAAGCTGGCAGCCCTTTAAGGATATTTTTCTTAGAGTGCAAGAGCTCTCAATTCCCACCTGTAAGAAATTGGGCAAAAGAGGCAGGAGACAAGCGTGGCTCAGTAAGGACCTCCTGGCCAAAGTGAAGTGTAAGAAGGAAATGCACAGGCAATGGAACCAGGGATGTGTATCCAGGGAAGAATATAGGGACACTACCTGGTTGGTTAGGGACAGGATTAGGAAAGCTGAGGCATAGCTGGAGCTGAATTTCACAAGGGATGGAATGAATAAGAAGACCATTTACAAGTATGTTGGCCAGAAAGAAAGATTAAAGAAAATGTAACCCCCTTGGTAAATAAGGCAGGAAATCTGTTGACAACTGATGTGGAGAAGACCAAGGTACTCAACAATTTTTTTTGCCTCGGTTTTCAATGGTAATCTATCTTCCCACATCTCTCAAAATCAAGACAGGGACTAGGAGAATGAAGTCCCTCCCATCAAATTAAAATATCAGGTTTCAGACCACCTGAGGAACCTGAACATATACAAGCCC
Organism: Elanus axillaris; assembly: GCA_026212715.1. NCBI lineage: Eukaryota > Metazoa > Chordata > Aves > Accipitriformes > Accipitridae > Elanus > Elanus axillaris. Next base: position 6,186,776 of record JANZLQ010000079.1, on the reverse strand, counting down.
ATGGGACCCGACGACATGCATCCCTGAGTCCTGAGGGAATTGGCTGATGCAGTTGCCAGGCCACTCTCCATGATATCTGAAAAGTCATGGCAGTCAGATGAAGTCCCTGGTGAGTACAAAAGGGAAACATTGCACCCATTTTTAAAAGGGGTAGAAAGGAAGATGCTGGGAACTACCAACCTGTCAGCCTCACCTCTGTTCCTGGGTAGATTATGGAACAGATTCTCCCAGATGCTATACTAAGGCACTTGCAGGACAGGGAGGTGGTTCAAGATAGCCAGCATGGCTTCCCTAAGGGCCAATCATGTCTGACTGACCTAGGGGTCTTCTAAAATGGAGTAACTGGATCAGTGGGCAAGGGAAGAGCTAGGGATGTTATTTACCTGAACTTCTAGGCTGTTAGGTGATAAGGAGCTGGCTTGATGGCCACATCCAAAGAGTTATAGTCAATGGCTCAATGTCCAAGTGGAAACCAGTAATGAAAGGTGTCCCTCAACGGTCCATACTAAGACCAGTACTATTTAGTATCTTCATCAGTGACATAGGTAGTGGGATTGTGTGCACCCTCAGCAAGTTTGCAGATGACAGCAAGGTGAGTGGTGACATTGATTTGCTAGAGGGAAGGGAAGGGATCCAGAGGGGCCTTGACAGGCTTGAGGAGTTGGCCCACATGAACCTCATGAAGTTCAACAAGGCCAAGTACAAGGTCCTGCACTTGGGTTGAGGCAATCTCCAATATCAGCATAAACTGGGAAATGAATGGATTGAGAGCAGCCCTGCAGAGAAGGGCTTGGGGATACTGGAAGACAAAAATTTAGACATAAGCTGGCAGTGGGCTCTTGTGGCCCAGAAAACCGATCATATGCTGGGCTGCATAAAAAGAAATATGGCCAGCATGTCAAAGAAATTAATTCCCCCCTTCTACTCTGCTCTCATGAGACCCTACCTGGAGTACTGCATCCAGCTCTGGGGTCCCCAGCACAAGACAGATATGAACCTGTTAGAGTGGGTTCAGAGGAGGGCCATGACAATGGTCAGAGGACTGCAACACCTCTTCTATGAAGAAAGGCTGAGAGAGTTGGGGTTGTTCAGCCTAGAGAAGAGAAGGCTCTAGGGAGACCTTATTGTGGCCTTTCAATACATAAAGGGGGCTCATAAGAAAGACAGAGGAAGACTTTTAAACAGGATGTTTAGTGACAGGACAAGGGACAATAATTTTACATTGAAAGAGGGTCAGTTTAGATTGGACAAAAGGAAGATCTTTTTTACAATGAGGGTGGTAAGACACTGGAACATGTTGCCCAGAAAGGTTACAGGTGCCCCATCATTGGAAGTGTTCAAGATCAGTTTTGGTGGGGCTTTGAGCAACCTGATCTAGTGGAAGATGTCCATGGTCATTGCAGGGGGATTGGACTAGATGATCACTAAAGATCCTGTCCAACCCAAACCATTCTTTGATTTTGAGAAACTGGAGGAAAAGCACAGTAGATGTCAATATGTTAAGGTCCTCTATCTCTCCTTCTTGGGAACACAAAAGTTTTAAACATCTTCATAGTTTAGGACTATTGAAAAGTGATTAGAAAGTGGGTTGGATGTGTTTTTTCATAAAGAAATCTGGAGCCTAGGATACTTGCATTCATTCCATAATACCTCCCTTGAACCACTGAGAGTCATTGGATGTAGGAGTTGTTACTGGCCTTGTCTACTCATGAAATTCTCTCGTATCAGGAGAATCCTTGGTTGCCTTCTAGAGCACCTTCCCAATAGTTTTGGATTGCTGTGATGGCTCTGCTTAGTGGTTTTCTTTTGGTTTCTGAGTCTTCTACATGCTCTGTTTATTATTACAATGAAAAACTACACAGCCTGAAATTATCACCATCTGTCTACAAGGAACACTAGTACAATTACAGTGTTCTTTGAACAGGCTATGTGAAAGTCTGTAATTAATTGTATTTTTTTGATAGATTTCATAGTTCTGAGAAATCTGTAATTATGTGTTTAACAAAAGGAGTGATACTTGTTAGCTGTATACAGTGACTAATGTGAGGCGTTTCTCAGATATTTCTTCATTTTATAGCTCATGTAGCTGGTTTGAAAGTAAATATTCTTACTGTTCCCCATTTCCACCTTTAAAATAGTTTAAAAACAGATGAGAAGAGTCCCTACTGTGTGAATACTTCCATAGTTATATGACTTCAAAGAAAAGATCAGTATTTCTGTCATTCTGAAAGGGGAGTTTAGAGACTAGAAATGGGAAATAGAATAGGCTTCAAGTTTCTCTTCTAATGTCTTTTTTTTCTGTGGATAACTCTTCAAAAAAAAGTGTAGGAAATACAAAAATTTGTTCCTACATAGTTTTAAGGGTGTAAATTAAGATGCAAAAATAAGCAATCATCCATTATAGATGGAAACTGGATAAGATTAATAATACTTAAGAATGCTATATTTCTCCATACATTGTATTGTACTTTTTTCACCATGGAGAGCAAGTAAAATGATTCTGGAGTGGAAAACAGATGTTACTGTAATGGTCCTGTAATTACAGAATATTTGAATCGTCAGTAATATCAGGGGGTAGGACTTCAAAGTTTTCATACTATTTTATCATAAATTGTAATTCCCATGCTCTTGATGATTACTAACATTATTTTCATGTAATTGTATTTTAGCTGTACCTGTAAGACTTGAATAATGAACACATCTTGCTTGTGGGACACTATATCCGTGCAGCAGAGAGAGTCCCTATGAGTAATCACATTCTATTAGGTTTGCATGGCAAGGTTTTGGTAGCAAGGGGGCTGCAGGGGTGGCTTCTGTGAGAAGCTGCTGGAAACTTCCCTCAAGTCCCAAAGACCTAATGCCAGCTGGCTCTGAGATAGACCTGCCTCTGGCCAAGGCTGAGTCCATCAGCAACAGTAGTAGTGCCTCTGGGATAACAGGTTTAAGAAGGTTGGAAAAAATGGTACATGACAGCAACTGCAGCCAGAAAGATGACTGAGAACATGTAAGAGAAACAACTCCGCAGACACCAATGTCAGTGCAGAAAGAGGGGGAGGAGATGCTCCAGGCACCGGAGCAGAGATTCCCCTGCAGCCCGTGGGGAAGACCATGGTGAGGCAGGTT
>JANZLQ010000079.1:6116104-6183209 GCA_026212715.1 Elanus axillaris | reverse complement strand
TGGGCAAGATCTTGGGAGGGGACATAACCAGGACAGCTGACCTGAACTAACCAAACAGATATTCCATACCGTATGACATCAGCTCAGGTATAAAAGCTAAGTAAAGGGAGATGGAGGGGGGGAGATTTTTTCCGTCTTCCGGAGCAACCACTACACGTGCTGGAGCCCTGCTTCCCGGGAAGTGGCCAGACGTCGCCTGCTGATGGGAAGTAGAGAATAACATCATTTGTTTTCTCTCTGCTTTTCGCATGTGACCTCTGCTTTCACTTATTAAACTGTCCTTATCTTGACCCACAAGCCTGTTGTTATATTTTCTCCCCCCTGTCCAGCTGAGGAGGGGGAGTAATAGAGCAGCTTTGGTGGGCACCTGGCATCCAGCCAGGGTCAACCCATCACAAATGAAATTAATGAATTAATGTGGATATAATAATTAAATGTTGGGTATAACATTGTTTATTGCAATTACAGACTTACCTTCTAAATGTGATCAAGTAACAAATTAATATAGTTAGGTCATTAACACTTTTTCTAGTTCAGGCAAAAAAACCTACAGCTTTTCTGTCATCTATCCCTCTCCTCCTGTTAATAAATCATCTGACTAAGTCCTTATTCTAATATGTAACATTATTTTCCTTGTTAAGCTCAGAAAAAAAAATAAATCACAAAGAGTTTTGGTGTGTTTTATGAAGAAGAACAGTTAGTTGCTTGGCACAGTTAAAACTAAAGCTTGAATAGAGTAGACAAACATTCTACCACACCATAAGTCATAATTTAACATAGGCAGACTCTTCTGAAGTGGGTTTGTTCATGCAATTCTAGGTCTATGATGGATCAGCAAGGTTGGTGGAAATTCACCAGCTGAGGACATGACCTTGTGATTTGTTGAATTTGTTTTATTCTTTCTAAATCAGAAATATTGGACTAAAGAACCTCTGGCCTGAGAAACCGCTTTGACAACCCTCATAGAGGCAGACTTGCCTTTAAAAAATTAAAGTTTCAGTTCCTTGTGTAAAATAGAAGGTAGTTTTCCAGAGAAGTGGAAAAATGAAGTATTGATAATAAAGCAGAAAGGAATTTTTGTTTGGTTTTACTCATTTCTCTTCAATTTCTGTTATTTCTGTCATTTTTTACATATATTAACTACTTAAATATTTATAAAATGGTTTGCTATTGCCTTTACCTCATAGGTTCATCCAAATATTTAATTAATTGATTTTGGTAAAGTGTTATAAATTCAACTGTATCAACAACACAGACTCAGTTACCATGTGGCACAAGCATTACTAAACCTATACCCTCAGAACAGAAGAGAAATTATCATTTTTATGCATGTTCATGAAGTAATGAGTGCAGTAGATCTTCTGTGATCCCAGAACTGATTATCAGTGTTGTTATTCTGACTGTTCTCCCAAGAGGAGTTGTACAGCAATACAGACTGCAATTTTTTTTCCGAGTCAGGTGTGGTGTGCAAGGTGAAGGCAATGAGTCAGTTTTCAGCTGACGTATGAAGTTTGGTCCATTGATATCACAGGACCTGTGTTTGTTTAAAGGTCTGTCCACTAGTCTGTTTTAGATGACTTTGCCACAGTTGTCTCAGTGTAATTTTCAACATGCCATTTCCATGATTTTTTGCTATGTGCTGTGGTGTCAAACATACTTCATACAAAGGTAGTTGAATGATATGCATTTATGTATTTAAGTTAAAATCTAGACAGTACAGTGAAGTCAGTGGTCCCTAAGGACCCACAGATCCTGATAAAACAGCTTGCTGTAGACAAGCTCAGCTCTTAATTCATTATTTCCTACCATGAACCAGAGTAATGTATTTTTTCTTCAGAAAATATAAAAATAGGTTTTCATGTTCAAGGATACTGCATTTTAACAGGAGGAATGCCTTAAAATGCCCCAAATGTTTCCATATATCTGTTACTGCTATATACTTGAAACATGTTTGTTGGGAAGAGGCAATGTGTGCTGTCTTTTACATGTATTAACAATGCTTCTCCAAACAAATAGTTCTCTAATAAATAATCATATAAAAAAAAAGTTCATCATTCATTATTACATTCATCAAATAACTTAGCTCCTTATTAAGCAAAACTTTTTCTCCTTTTACCTCATTTGTCAATTATCAGAAGCTATAATGTCTGTGAACTGTGTGATTTTTTGAACCCAGCAAGTGATGTAACTACAATACCATTATCTCATTAGTAAAGGTACCATTGCTCTGAAACTGGTTTTTTTTTTCCCTTTATTTGACTTTATTTCAGAGTCTCCATTAGCTGAAAAACAAAAATAAGAATATTATTTTGAACTGCATGTATACTACCATCCCTATTCCTATTTCAGGCATAACAGCCGCAGATAAATGTTTGATACATTAAACAATCCTAAATTACAAATATTTAGATGGCAGCCCCAAAACCATGTTTGCTAATGAAGAAGACTTTGACTCACAAGTATTCAAAGGCTGGAAATAAACAGGATCTCTTTGAACTAAAACTTTTATTGAGGAAGACATTATGTCAAACAGCTGTCTACATATTTTCTAGGCATTCATTTTATGAATCATCATTTCATATAATGGATATTTTACTATCATATCCATAGGATTTTCAAGTTGTTTGTCTCATGTAATAAAATTAAGTTCTGGTAGATTTTGTTGCAAAGCCATTCACCGTCTTTTTTGTGTAGATTGGAGGCTAATCTTGATTTACAATCCAAGCTATAAGTCAGTAAACACTTCTGTTTCCATGCAGAGGAAGCCAAGAACTGGAGGAAAAACATTGAGGATGTGGTATAAAGGCGAATGGTCTAGATGCAAACAGGGAATGCTAATAAATGGTTTTGTAATGAATGTGTGAATTTTATGGCAATGAAAGCAGGTTCTTCTGTAGCTTCCCCATTAGAAGGATGTTAAGAAATATGTTGCACCCCATCAGCATTAACATAACTCATAAAAATCTAGCACAAAAAGAACTTGCTCTGCTGTATGTTTTCAGAATATTAATATGTAATAAGTACATTTCAATAGAACAGAAGCTTTTATAGGCCTTAAAACGTTTTAATGCTGACATTATGTTACCATTCTGTGTTTAAAAAAATACCAATACAACAATAACAGAATAAAGATAAAAACCAGCACTTTGTGTTAAAAATAATAAAATAAAATTAAATTTCCATGAATAATATTGATATTATTCTCACTTTTTGAATCATGTTCCTTCTTTAATCACTTTGATTTCATGGCACATGGACTTATCATTAAGCCTTTATCTTCTAAAACTTGATTATCTCCTTTTTTCTGTTTGAACTGATCTGAAAAATATCAACTGTTTTTAATAGGCTGGTGTTAAGCTAAAGAACATTGTACTAAAACATTCTGTGATTTAATGGCCTCAGGAGGACACAATTACTCTTGCATGTAGTTGTAAAAAGGAGCAAAATATTACACATTGTTTGTTGCACAGGATTCAAATGTCATGCAGGGAAGTTTGGAAATCATTGCCTTGTACCCTTCTTTCAAATTGTTACTGACCTGTAGTTAGGAAAAGTGATATCTATTGCTGGGTTTGCATTTAGGGCCTGATCCATTAAACACAAATTTTCTTCCATTGGCTTTCATGTACTTTGAGTCATGTCACCCTCACAGACATAGAGATATCACAGTTAATCAACTTCTAAAGTTTGGGGGGTTTTTGCATGAAAAGGTTATACATACATATTGCAGATAAGAAATTGATACTTAAAGGAATTGATTAGAAGAATTTTGTAAATACTGAGACACCACATTAATAGTGTGGTTATTATTCAGTGATCTTATTTTGTGTATAATACCAGAAAAAAAGGACACTATAATAATAATAAAAAAAGTCTAACCATCCACACAATCTCCTTGCTAAATAACAAATACTGTTCTGAAAATAATTTTTTTGGAAGTAGTGCTAAAGCTAGAATCAATGCTTTAATTTCTTCCCAGAAAGAAATATTTACCTTGGAGATCATGAGGTAAATTTCTTTGCCTCTAGGAGATACATATAAAATATTATATAGCTCCTTATCTTTGTATAAAATGGCATGACAAGTTTTTACATACATTAAAAAAACATGCCACACAAGACAACAAAGACTGGAAAACATTTGAGGTGTCATTCGTTTAGCCTGGATCAGGTGGAACAGGAAGCTGAGACCCTTTCATATTACATTTTTATCTGTCACGGTGTAAAGTGGTTTGTAAAATAACATTTATGATTTCTACCAGTAAAGAAATAAATTCTGTGGAATGATGCTTTCAGAAGAAATGAAAATCAGTTTCCAGTTACGACTAAGTGCCATCACAGACCCCTCCAGAGATGCTCTTTTTGTCTTATTGATGCGTTGCAGATGTTCTGCTCAGGCTGGGGAAAGGGTGGAAAATGCAGATAATTTCCCACACTATTGTTATTCCTTTTTTTTCCCCATATTATTAAGGGCTAACACTGCCTTCTTACTACCTGCATTTCCCATGGAGAAATAGATGTTTTAAATGTCTTCTTTTAAGAAAGGAGAGAAAAGGGAAAGAACAGAAAATTTATCATAAGTTTTTGTCCCAAGAGGGATTTTGCATCTTAAAAGTGACTCTTATTGCTCTTGAAGTGGAGAACTGCAGCACTGTATTTCAAAATTCATGGTTCATGTTTTCTCAAAATCCTGGTAAAGTGCACAAAATCAATATGGAAGGTCAGTGCAGCATTTCTGGGATTAAAATATTTACATTTATGAAATCAGTATTAGGAGTCTGCTCTGCAGTGGACACCAAATTATTGTACAATAACTCCCCAGACAATTTTCTTTCAAAGGGACTGCAGATGCCTCAACTTCACTCTGAAAACAGCTGCTCCCTAAACTAAGCTAGTCAAAATACTATATTTTCTAAGGGACCTCTTCAGAAATCCAGTGCGATCATAACTTGGCTTGAAAATTCCGTTCTTCATTTGAGGTCCCTGGTGTTACGTGGTATACAATATAACTCTTGTGCTTCAAAAGTGTAAACTTTCATCTAGATCAATCTTACTGGCAAAAAACCTACATTAAATCTGTGGTGTTTGCTCAGTTATTCAAACTTAGAGCTTGGTCCAGTAATTTTATGGGACAAAATAAAAATTTAGCTATCCGTACCTCCATACTGTAGCATGGATATAGTCCAGCTATTCCAGACAGTCATTAGTTTGGTCCAGCTGGTTTTGGACTGTTCTTTCCAAACCCAAATATTATATATGGTGCCTGTAAAGACAATTCTGAAACTTGCACATTAGCCAAAAGATGATTTTTTAAAGAGGTTCTACCTGCTTTGTACATTTTCTTTTGTGTTCTAATTTTTCACTTTTTTATATAAACTCTGTTCCACGATAATCTGTCCACAGCTGCTACTAAGTGAGTCTTTTCTCCAAAGACAGTCACACACACTATAAAAGCTAAAGGGTGTCCCAGTCTCCTTGGATAGCACTTTGCCTAGATCCAAGCAATGCCATAGTTATGATGTGGCCAGGTTTGGCATTTGCATTGTCATGGCTGTATTTTCTTGGCCATAGTTTATGTGAGCTGTTTGCCCTCATAGCATTATCACTCAGTGGTGCCAGGCAGACAGGTTAGCTATGGGTTGGAAAAGCAATGTGCAGACAGAGCCAAAACTATCATTTAATGTCAGAGCTCACCAAAGCAAAATCAGAAATTTCTGCAGGCAGGTGTGGGTTTACCAATTCTGCTGCTTCTGATAGCAGTCTACCATTTCTGGACATCTGACTGTCCAGATGGAGATGCGGGAAACATGGCTAATCCTTATAAATTAACTGTATGGCATATGTGCAATAGGACCAAGTGAAATGGAGCAGCAGCACGAGATGGATTAATATGTCCTACTGTTGGTGATTGTGGAAATGGCATCCTGTTTGGTTTTATTATTCTCAGGAAAATACAACTTCACATTTCAGAAATTAAAAAAAAAATAAAGTGAAGAAATAAGTACTTTAGTTATCTTGAATTTTAAGAGTGAAAGGAGTGGTGAAGGCAGCAGTTTCAGGGAACAATTCTTCTCATCCTGAAGTTAGATAATTCCAGAATTTTCATTTATCATGACTTTAGTCCACAAAGCTGGCATGAAATGCAACTTTATCTAGTACTGGTTATCCAGTGCCAAAGAAAAACACAACTCTATTTTTTCTTTTATTCTACTTCCTTTGATCATGTTTCCTACTTCCAGTTTTGTCTGTTCTGTGAAACCTAAGAACCCATACATTAATGCAAAAGCTTTCTACAAAATCTACAGAAAATAAAAGTTAGGTGGTACTTAGCAGTTTAAAACCATATCCAGAAGAAAAGTATTCTCTGTCTGGAAATTACATGTGCATGAATAATGATTAGCATTGGATTATTAGCTTAGGTAAATTTATATATAAGATGGCTTGTTTTCAACCAGTATTTTTGTCCTGATTTTGTTTTCATGGTGAAACAGAAATCAAGGAAAAGATGTTATTTTTCATTTAAAAAATTGCTTTCTGAGGGTATTTCAATCACCCTTTAAAATATATTCCACCAATTTATTCAAATTTTTAACTAAATCAGGAAAATAAATTATATTAAAGCTATTTTCCTTGAATTTTGAGAAAACTTCACTTGGCTCTACATAGAAACTTCTCAAGACCTACTGTCTACAAATATCTAGCCTCCTTTCTTGCAGCTGTAAGATATTTTGTCACAGATGTGCACAGATGGATTGGTCTGTGTTGGTGATATTGAGAAAACAGACTGATCTGACTTGAAAAAAACTGGAAAAAACATGAGCACTGACGGAGGCTGATAGCCAAATACAAAATGGTTTACAGATTATTACAAACTCATTGCCAAAATGTTAGCTGCCAAGACACATAAACTGTGTTCCAGGCTCAGCTGATGAATTTTATGTTGGACTGGGCCAGCTGTCTTAGTGAAGCATTCTAACCCTGTGCAGTGCCCAAATCATCATTCCCAAAGTACTGAGTGTTGACATTTTTGTTTGGATACAGAAATGCCATCAAAGCCTGGCAAAGTGCTGTGAGTAAAATTGTATCTCTGGATGGTAATATGGAATGTTGTTGCCTGTGAACTATCCTGAATCAGCAAAGCCTTCCTTCAGGCCTTCTTGTAACACCATAACAGGCAATGAATGCCTGTGACTCACATCCAGATGAGTATCTATATCCCAATTAGTATTTTAAGGAAGAGTAAAAGCATAATATTGTTTATACTGTGCTAGACTGAAAGTCCATCCACCCCAGCACCACCTCTCCAGAAGCGACTGCTGGCAGATGCCAGGAGGAGGACATGGAACAGGTCAGGTATTATACGATACAGATATTAGCTGGATTTTTGTTCTACAAGTGAATCTTTTCACTTTTTCAATCCATGTCCACTTTTATCATCCACAACATATTGTTTCAGGGAGATGACTAGTTCTGTTGTGTATTGCTTGAAATATCTCCAGTTAGTGTTCATTTAAAAATGCTTATGCCTGGTCCCATTTGATAACAATTTTCTCAGTAAATAACAAATAAAATTAGAGCTTATTACAAAACGGCATCTGGATTTATTAGTTTCCACTTTATGACGTTGTAGAATGAAATTTAGAGTTCAGACTTAGTCTGTTATATTCTGTACTAGAATTTTAAAAGTTAGACCTACAGCTATGGATTTTTGAAGCACCAGAGTCTTTATTAGTTGTGTTGTTCAAATTTTTCCTTTTATTTATGATCAGTTCTTCAAACCCAGGTTTAAATTATAATGATAATAAATCCATAACATGCTTTGTTATTGAACATGATTCCTGTTCTTATTTTATCGTCCTTGGACTGCATGTGCTAAGGGTTATACGAAGAGGTGTTTCCCTGGTCACTGTAATACCTAACATATGACACTTAAAACATTATGTAAAATAGAAATATCCAATATCTCCAGTCAGCAAAATCACCTTCAACTAGAAAAAGATGAAAGAAGATAACTATGAAGCCATCTGAGTGAATGATGAAAATTTGCATCTCCTTTTCACCATTTGAGGAATATTGTGTATTATCAATCTGTCATTAGAAATTGCCTGCTGCTATTCAGAGGAAACCACATTGATGATGAACACTGATTTGCAAAAATGTTTTGGTACCTGATCACAAGCTATATAAAGATGGGTCTGCTCAGATCTTTGCTATGTTGAAGGTCCAAACCAAAAAGTCTTGAAGGACGGGGCCATGTGCTCATGAGTGAAACATGTCTTTAACTTCAAACTGATGCCTGTTCTAAGTCCAAGAGTTTTTGTTATGCTAAAAGCAGTATGTGTTATGCCTCATTGGTATGCAGTACTACAGGTTCTTCATGAAATAGCATATCTTCTTCTCACTACAGCTTCCCTACAAAGTCAACAGGTGCACTGAATATAAACTAGAGTCGGTACCTCCCTGCAGCTTCCAATACTTTTATGTCCCTTATTTATTAATCACTATACTGCCTGCACTGCAAAGCTGTGAGTTATTAGCTATGAATAGCAATATTATTTTGCAAAGTTATAGAACAATGTACAATCTTCTTGTGCTTCATCTGCCTTAATTCCTGTACGTATGTATAATAATTGCTTTGAAATTCTTTTCCTGAGGAAAAAAAAATAGCAAATCCATGTTCCTGGTGGTACCATGCCAGATACGTGTACGGTATTCCTGCCAGTTCCTTGAAACAGCATTGGTTAGAATCACACTTTTCACCTTGCTAGACTCTACCAGAGATTATAAGCTATGCACATAAAATCCCCTAAGTGAGTTTCCTTAATCAGTTTTTAGATTATCTTTCCACCTCTGAATTAAAATGTGCTTATTGTAAATAATAGCTCCCCTGCCTTTCCTGGGCAAAGCAGAGAGTGCATTAAATTTGATTCAATCAGAGTGGAAACAAGTATGGATATGAAAGCTGCTGTTTAGAGGAGGTAGAATCATTCCAGATACTCAGTGAACATTGCCAATAAAAGGTCAATGATGGTGCTGTTTTGCCAATTTTTCTTAGACTAATCTGATAACAAAGCATTACAAGCTGGCAGTTGTGTTTGTTATAAGAGGGGAAATTATTTTTTTTCACACAATGATCTCATTTTCAGTATCTTTTTGGATTGGTTTGGTTTGGTTTGCTTTGCTTTCCTGTCCTGCTTTGGTTTTACTAGCCCTTTCTATATTTAATTATATTCCAGGCCAATTTTTTACAGGGCTCTGTAAAAGAAATACTAAGAACTGCATCCTAGACAGTCTCTAGCAGAGATGTTGAGCTAATGGCTTAGGGAAGATCAACAATATCGAATGCTGGTAAGATGTACTTTAATTTTGTCCTGCTCTCAGAGACAACTGGGCTACCTAAGGAAGTAGAAGTTTCATGTGCTCCAGGAGGCCACTGTGATTTAAGAGCAGAGGTGTTATATATGGTAATGACACAGTTGGTAGCTGACTTTGACAGATATTGGGAAGTACAGTAAGAGGGAAGAGAAAATAGTTTCCCTATGTTCTATTTGGAAAGATGCCCAAGAGGAAGCTGTAGACAAGACAATAGACATGAATAAACAAGAATAAAATCAAGCCATTCATCTTATAACACATCTTTTCTAAAACTCGATAAAATTTTCTCAAGTATTCTGTCATCAACTTCATAAAGTTTCTCTTTTAAATGCATATTTTTAAAAAAGTGCAGATTTACATGCAAATAAATTATAAAAAGTCTAAGACTGTGACTGTAGAGCAAGTCACTTTAATTTTAATAGATTGCATTTACTGTTGTGGAGACATTTATTTCAAAACAGACATATGTTATTATCTTCAAAAGGGAAAAGGAACACGTGTATATATATATATGCACACAATGGTAATTTATAAGCATACCTAAAAACTAAAAGATTAATGAAATACCTCTTACCTTTAGCATGACACAAAATGTTGTGGGAAAATTTAAATTGGCTCATGGGGAAATGAGGAAGTTCAGTCTAACTTGTAATAACTTTCCACATGCTCTACATGGAAATTATGATGAAAAAAATGTATCCTAAAGCAATGGTGTTTTAGCATCAGATTACTGGCTATTGATTGCTTTTCATATTATATTACCAATATTGGTAATATTTAATATTAAATATAATTTAAAGAGTCTTGTTTCAATTTTGATAAAAATCTAACACAGTCTTTCTTAAAGGTTAATATTCAACACTTTTTCTTTGTTATTTTGTTTTAAAAGTTCACTTCAATAAAACCTGTGAAGTGTAGATTGGCCTATTACTTCTCTTTCACATTTTCCCTGGAGGAAAGGAAAATATTTTTATTCTGTACTAAACGGTATTGGAAGTGGAGGTATCAGATACATCAATCAAGGTCACGTAAAGCAGTGTTTCTCTGCTCATATATTCAGTGAAATGTGTTTAAGTGACAGACACTTCACAGTGACCAACTCTTCTGAAGGCTCTCTTCTTACACACGTAGCAATGTTCCTTGAGGTTTGTATGTGACTTTTGTCTGTGCCTGAAGGTAGGAGCTTCTTAAGTAAAGCTTATTGACTGTATAACGTTTATCACCATTCACTCAGGACCAAATTGAATCTGGGTTTGTGTCCTGTATATGACATGTCATATAATTGAGCTGCTTCACAATGCCTTAACCTGATGTTATGTTAGAATTACAGTCTCACCCTCAGGTGGGTTGTACATACCACTATTATTTCAAATGTTAATAGTTGCAACTGTTGTTTAATACCTGGAAGTCAAAGCCTGTTAGACATGACTATATTTCAGTAATGTTTCTTGACATACCACAAATATGAAAATGCCAAAGCACTGTAGTGTATATTAAATAAACTGTGTGTTTTTCTGTGTGTTGTTCCATCTGGTGCATGTATACATGACTCAGACAACTCTCTGTGGCTTTAGAAAAGATAGGCTTCTTCAGAAACACATCAGATCACTGAGCAGCTTTGCACCTGTGAAGAACTGTTTGGATAAATTGCTTGTCAAACAAGAGATGTCAAACTAGTGTTTCCAAGCTGTACCTGGCCCTTGGCTACACCTTAGACATGCAACTGTCACACAAGAACCCCCATTGCAATCTCATTTTTTGATAAAAAGATTCAGGAATAAATGGATATAGCGATACAAATACAAATGATTGGAAAATCATGCCTGCAAATTTTAAGAAACTTCATTAATTTTTTGCTATTACTTTTCTCCATTAGAAAATAAAAATATTTGTTATGATATCACCAGAAATATGGATTTGCTTTTTGTTTCTTGCTAGTTAAATATTTTCAAGCCATTTATTATATATTTGCACATGAATTATAGGAAATGGAAAAAAAATTAAAATTACAGTCTGTAAACATGTCCTTGCAAATTTTCCCATGGTTAATCTCATTTATATTCCCTCTCATACTTCAGGAAATAAAAAAGTCTACATATAGGTTACCAAATGGGAAACAGCAAAATGCTGAAGGATTACAAATGTCCTGAGTACTTAAAAGAGATATTCTGGGGGCAGACAGTGACTGGGAAAAGTTACAGATATGAATAAGATACTGAGATTCCTGAGAGGATTTAGAGTGCTCCTTATATTCCTACTGTTAGGAGCCCATTCAGGCAGCATCATGATAATGATTATACTAACTGGATCCTCTCATCTCATGGTCATGCATTTTGTATTGACCATATATCAAAAACTGCTATAATAGATTCATAATACTATTTGAGCACCTCTCCATAGTCAATACATTAGCAACAACAAAATGACAGTTTTTGCCCTTAGTCTATTCTTATATTATTGAAAGCATTGCAGAAATTTACTTGGTGGAAGGAAGAGGAGAGGAGAGAGAAGCAGAGAGCAAAGAAGGAATAGGTAAACAAAGGGATCATTTTTGCTTCCTAATATCTATCAAACTAAGTTCCCCATCACCTTTTGTGATGTAAATTCTATAACAACACAAGCATCCTTTATTCTGATTAGACAAGTTCAGCTTAGACGAAGCTATCCTATTTTGATGTGTTGTATGTCAACTTTAAGCATAAAAGGAAATTTGTTGCAATGTTTCTATTTTGAAGGTAGGCCACAGAAAAGAAGTTTCTAGGACTGGTGGAAGTAAGCTGGCTCATTCTTAAAGAAACTGTTTTCTTTAAGGAAATGTTGAAGCTCAGTATATACATATACACACACACGTAAAACTATATAAATGTGTGTATATATATATTTGTTCTTCAGGTACTCATGAATATCATAGTTTCTTAGCTGATAATTAAGGTAGGGGTGTTTGTTTTACTTTTGCCTGCCTAAGCAGCTTGATCTCTGTCTCTTAAACTCCTAGCAGAACCATACTTTTAATCTTAATAAAAGTAGAAAAAAAACAATACTTGTTGTATTAATATTGTTAATTAATAATTAATGTTGTAAATAGTGACTTGTACGCTGAAAGTAATGGAAGTGGTGCCCAGGGGAAGTTCATTTTGTCCCACATGTGAAACAGCTATGACGTACTCTTGCAAATCAAGCAGTATTTAGGATGGCACTACTAGTTACATCACTGATGGCACAAGCAGTGGAAACAGGGTAACAAAATGTTTGTTTTCAAACTCCAGCAATCATCAGAATCATTGCAAGGCAGCTTTCTCATTTATTTGAATCATTTCCAGTATCAAAAATGTGGTTGAGAATATCCAAAGGAGCTGTAGGATTAATATTTCATGAAGGAGAACAGGTGTGAGGTCAGATAATTCATAGCTGATAGACTGAATCCATCAGGTAACATATTCTGAATAGTGTCATTGACTCCAACTTTGAAAATATGATGGACTCCAAGAAGGTGTCCCAGGTGAATTAGAGAGATAATAAATAGGAAATTATCTCAATAAATTTTCTTCTTCCGCAAGATACTTCATGCAGTTTGGGTTTATCCATGAACAGCTGCAGTAAATCTTTGGTCTTTATTAAGGGTAATGTGTTTCTTTTTTAAAATTTAATGAGGAAAGGTCACTAGAAAGGATTTCTGGGAATTCATTTGGTCCACAGAAGCTAACACCACGTAAGGGATTTTGCTGAAGCAGGAGAAGATAATTAATAAAAATGTATAAGTATGGGAGAACACAAAAACTTAACAAATAGCTTGGTTTGGGGAAAACAAAACATAACAAAAAAATTCCCCAGGTAACACAGGTTGTCCAGGGATGAGATAATGGGAAAATTATTTTTTAGGCCATAGTCACCATTAGTGTTTTCCTGTGGTTACCCAGTGTTGTTCAAAAGCTTTTGGAGAACAAGAACTTCATTTCTTGGTATGATGTACATTAAGATATGTGGGAAATTTTGTGAAAGAAGGCTAGAGACACTTGGATGTAAAATTTGAAGTTTGGGAATTACATAGGTAGAAATATACAAAAAATTGAGCTTACACAACCTTATATATTGGAAAAGCCCAAATCCAAACCAAACAAGAAAACCCAGCCCTCATAACTCTGTATACCTCTATATCTAGCAGATAATGCTTATACTCAGTTATCTAGTAGTCATTTAATCTTACACTGAATGGAAGACAAAGTTATTATAAAGTACTCCCTAAAACTTTCAAACTTTATTTGTATGTTTCTAGTTATTTAGTTATTTTTGTATAATCAATTATTCCAATACAAGTTTTAGCTAATTTCACTTGCCTTCCAGCTATTTTAGAAAGAAGACCATGCCAGGAGAAATATGTGACCTAGAATGTATTGTCCTTAAAAGCAGAATTTATAAACAAATTTTTAAGGAACTTCATATATGATATAAAATGTTGGTAGGTGAAGAAGCTTAAAGGTTTCTGAGAAGCATTCTAACATTTGCTGTGGTTTGGACCTAAGAGACTTTTTTTAAAAAGGAGTTTAAAGAGAGCAATGCATGAAACATAGGCTGTACAAGCCTTGCTGGGTAAGAGTCGTAATGTGTCTACAGTAAAAGCAGCCACATTTCTCATGTTAGACAACCTGCTCAGTAAATAAGAACATCTGAGTATCCCTTTAAATATCATGCTGTACGTGACATAATATGTGATTATTTAAAAGTATAAACTAACAGGGCAGTGATTTCTCATACATCCATATGCATTTTTCATAACCTAGTATAGAATGAAATTGGGAAAAAACATAAATTATACTGTTTGTAAGGTTTAAAAAAATGTGTTAACATGAGAGCTAAAGCAGAACAAAATATCTTTTTAACTGATTATAGCAATTGCTTTTGTAATAACTGTTATTATGCACTTCCCTAGTTTATAGGATTTTAATGGCTATAAAAAATGTACCCATTTGTACAAGGTATTACAGGTGGTTTTTATGGTTCTGCTTAGGGAGTAAAAGAAAGATTAAAGCCATTTTTAACCCTATGTTATTTAGAAGGTCTTTTTTGAGTATACTAGACTAGCAAACATTGCTTAACTTTTCTCTTCCCCACTGTAAGAGCTAGTGATTCATTGACTATTTTCAACAAGAGCTTTATAAAAAAACCCAAGTTTTTTTGTGAGAAGGAACTGCTTTATTTTATTCTTCTTGGGGATAGAGGAAAATAGGATTTTTTAAAAATGCTTATTTTAAAACTTAATAAAATGTGGGTAATATTTCTGTAATAGAGCACCTGAAGACTTATATTGTGTCACGCCGAACCAATTAAGTGTACAGCACAAAGAAATTTCTTGCCTTCACAAAATGTCTGCAATTTGTATTTTCTTGTTTCTGCATGTGATATTTTATGTTTCCAAGATTTTACCTTAAAATTTGCATATTTAAAAGCTTACTTGTCAATTCCACATAGTACCCAAAACATTAAAAAAATGTGTGTGATATGTTAGTCTATCTTCCGATATAGTCGAGGCATCATCTCAGTGACTGTTTTATAACATACATTTCCAATTCAGTTCCAATTCGTATAGTATACTTATGGTAACGGATAAGTGTAATTATCAAGGAACATTGCATCCTTATTTTCTCATTTCCACTGTGACAGGGATAAGCCACTTTCTGTTTTAATTTCTACAGGGATATAAGCAATGGAATTATTGAATGTTGCTTTATCTTGGCATTATCTACAGATATGACTATACATTCAGTAGAGTCCTGACCACAAAATCAGTCTGGGACACTGCTGAATCATGATACTTCCTTCTGTCATTCCACACTTTGATTAACTTACAGGTGCATGTGACAATAGACCGGTAAAAACTTTCTTTTTTATTTTATTCTTCTATTATATGTTCTTTCTTTTTTTCTTTTTTTCCTGGAAAGCTCTAAAGATTAATGTCAATAATTGTTTTACAGAGCTGATTTTAATTCAGAATGATCATTGTTCAGAGCAATGCAGTAGTGTAAGGGATTCACATATTCCTCAGCAAAGTAGCTTCCCCTTCCACAAATTTTGTTCTATCTCTTTTCCTTGTTAACTGTCTGTTGCAACTTTAATGATGATATATACTCACTGAAGAGTTTCATAGTTTTTTGTGGCAAATTAAACAGCTGGCTCTGCTGGCTTGACACAAATATTGCTGTTAATGTTCTTTTGAAGAGAAGAGAGTATAATTTCTGGAAGTGAACATGCTGTACATTTAAAAAAGCTAAACAAATTAGTTGGGGTAGCAGGAAAACGGTTACTGTGATGCCTCACTTACCCACTGTGATTCCTCTCAGGTAGCTGTTTACAGCCTACAAAATAAACCATAGCTGGATAAACTGGGAATTAATACCAGGCATGTGAGATGGATAAGAAACTGCTTAAAGAGGAATTCCCTGGCTTGTATTTAAGGAATCCACTTTGAACTGATTGTAGTCTTCACAGGGTAAAGTAATCCCTAGCAGCCGCAGCCTGATAACATGTCTTGTCCAAGGAACTATTCTTCTGGGTATTTACATATATGAAACCCTGGTCTTAGGTCAGCCTTGCCCCAATCACTTAAAACTGCCAATGAAGAAAGAAATTTTTAGCTATGCAGTCATGCTGCAAAGCTGAATTTAGCTCTGCAAGTTAGAGGAATGCCACTATTGTATTTTCCCCATAGACTTACTTAATACTGCCATATCCAATTTCTTATGAAGTGGATAGGAATCTACGCTTCTGTGTCATCTGCCTTATTCAGTGCAAAAGCAATTTATATGACAGTTTTCATAACAAATTTTCTCCAGGGGAAGGCTTGTGTAGGTATGAGCAAAAGAAAGAGTATGATCCATCAATTAAAATTTTTGTATTACCCTCTGAAAAGTTCTGTAAATTAATCCTTTTATTTAATTCATGGAACTTCCTTAACATGACTAATCTACATGAGTCACATTCAAAAATTGTCCTTACAATCCTTAAATAGTTTAGGCATGAAGTCAACTGTTTGTCTAAGCCATAATTTAGTGTGTTTAATGACCAAAATTATTAAGTAAAATTGATCCCAACTGCATCAAATGAAAGCATTTTGAGTTTTGGGCTAGCCTTCAGTAATTTGTAGAAAGTAGGTCAAAAAAACCTAACCCTGACAAGTGAAATAAATAAGCTCATGTTAGCCATCTCACTTGCATTGTTAATGAGCATGTATTTACTTGAGCCATAGTTCCTGCAAGCAATGGGAAGCAAAGAATAGTTAAGGTTCCCTTGGCTATATATTCCAGAATATGATGCCAAAATAAATTGTGGGATTTTAATTTGTGTCTAAAAATAATTGTATTTATATTTAAAAGACATTGAAGCCAAATAGCTGTATTTAAGTTGTATTTCAAATGTTTGATGCTCTTCAAATTATCAAATTTATTTACAACACCTAATATATGTTCCTTGTGAAAACTATTTCATAGATAAAAATAGTGTCAGGGTGACTAGAATAAATTAATTGTTTTGTCATTCATGAATTCCAGCATTTAAGTCAGGACAGAAGTGTGATCAATTCACCACTTGATATTTTAATGTAATCCTAATTACTCTGAAACAAAATAATTACATTGTCATCTAAACAAAAATTGTCTGAGAGAACAGAGGCATAACTGTGACATTGTCTTTTGATGACAAGTATATTCCCTGGTACTCTCTAATCAAAATGACTTGCAAAGGACAGCAAATCCATGCATAGAAGTCCTTTAATGATAAAGTATACAATATGGAAGATTAGATAGCAATTACTTTTCCACAGACTGCAGTCTCTTGCACCTAATGACCTGGTAATCAAAAATATTTAGATATTCAAGTCCCCATTTCTGTTTTGATAAATGATCCTTCAAAGTATGGAAAAGTCTTTGGTAGACTGTGGGAGGCAGCATGGTCACAGTGTTAGTGATAAGTCATTTTACCTGCGGAATCATAAATTACCTGTTGACATGTATTCTGCATTTCACATGCAGTTCCAGGGACTACGTGCATACTGTATTGCTAAGCACAGAAAGAACTTCCAAAATATTTTGTGAGGCTAAAGGTAGAAACATAGATCAAACAAACAAACAAACGAACAAACAAGTTGTGATTTAGATATTGCTCTACAACTGCACAGTGCTAGAATAGGGAACTTGACAAAAATCCAAATAAGTGCAGAATGTTTTAAAAAAATAACCATCAGGAAAGCAGCAACAGTAAAAGTAAATAATTTTCCATTTTGAGACTCACAAGCAACTGGATGATGAGCAAAATGGATACCTATTACTAAAGGCAGAGATACTAAGCTTTAGTACAGAGCTCTTAGAAAGCTAAGGCCCATCTAGGAAATTAACTTAAAATATACATTGACAAGATTTATAGAAGAATAAGAAATTAGTGACAGGATTCTTCTGTCAAGACTATGTTTATCTATGTTTCAACTCTACAAAGAATCAGGATACAAAAAGCTGGAACAAAATCATGTAGTCAGGCCAATCTGTTAGCAGTAATAATAGTATTTTAAAACTCAGCAGAAATAGGGAGACTGAAAGCTGACTGTGATGTAACACATCAATGAGGGAGTTCTCATCAGGTTCAAAGTTCAAGCTTCCTCGGTTGAAAAACCAAACATGTATTTGGACTTCTATACTTCTAGTATCTGTCTTAGATCTTTTCGCGGACTAACTGAAGGCAATGGTAAAAAAACTTTGATTGTTTTTTGATAAAATGAAGGTAATTCTACTTTTTCCTCCCACAATTAAAACCTAAAATAATAAAAACTTATTTGGTTTGGTTTGGTTTTCCTTTTAAAGCAACTGAAAAGGTGTTAAACTGAGGCAGACAAGTCTGCTTACTCATCTCAAGTTATTTAAACTTCTATTCTAAGGACTGTGTTGATCTAACACTTTGAACGTGCAAATCCCTTGAGTTACAAGGAAGTATTTCCACTCTTAGCATCAGCTTTGAACTGGGCCTAGAGAGCCAATTCTGGGATCTCTCAAACTGGAGATGTCCAAAACTTCTGAAAAATAAATTTGTTTATGCAGCATTTTGGATTATTCAAAGTATCATTCTTTCTAAATTTATTCTTGGCAGTTTAGAAATGTACATAATTCTAAATTATCTTGGCAAGCATGAGACTACAGAAGGACAGCTTCTTTCTGAAATCGTTTCTCTGCACTACAGGTTTCTTTCAGAATTCTGAGAGTGTTTGTGCACTTTGAAAAATCTGCTCCTGTACATTTATCTCCACCATTAAAAGCCCTTCTGAACTGATATTTAGCTCCCATAATGGGTATTTTTCAAAGATCATAGTGTGAGCAGAACATAATCATATTTTTTCATTACATTACATAACTTCAATTTCAGACCTTCTGGCTTTCCTGATTCCTGAGCCATGGAAATTACTAGGTGAAATGATTTCTTCCATGACCTCACCGCTGAAATGGAAAGCCATGTTTTTGCTACAGACTTTATCTTGTTAAAATAGAGGATTGATGGTTCATTTGTTACTTTACTCTTAAAAACTCTTCATTTTCAGGCTAGTTATCTGAAGTGGATCTCAGAAAAGCCAAACTGAAAGAATAACAGTAGTGTTAACACTTTAAACTTGCATTCAGAAGAAGAAATCAATAGCCAAGGTTGGAATGAATGTCTGGAGGCATTTTATTCAGTTATTTATTTATTCATTCATTAATTTATTTATTTCTAAGAGTGGCAGTTTAGGAGCATAGTGCTTGCATTAGGCCTCCCATAATTTTCTCTTTGAAATGTTATTTGTAAATTATCCTCTGCTAATCTGTTTGTGAGAAATAATATCCTCTATAACCACAAAACCATATCGAATATTGGCATACTCTTCATAACTCTGCATGCATTGACATTACCATAAATTTTACAAGACTTCATGCAGTCAAAGCAGAAAACTTGTGAAGACTTCCACTTCCCCCACTCATATTTTGTGGAATAAACGAAAGGAAATGTAGGAACACAACAGGGAAGGCATGTACTTAGGTGAGTTCAGGGAAGGACCAGATTAGGTGAGCAATAGGTCGGTTCCTGTCCATTCCATCTATGACTGCCTTACTATGACTGAAGAAAAGGGCTTTTTGAAGGAAGGTTGTTTCCTGAAAAGATTCTTTATTGTTGGTCTGGTTATGGAGGGAAATATTATTCCTCATCTTCCTAGCTAAGGGCTTTATTGTTCGTTTTCTAACAATCAGACAAGTGTACTCTATCATCACAGAAACCTCATATAGAAACCTTCCCTAATGCTGGTATCTTCTGCAATGGTTGAATGTGGCAGTTTTTCTTGTCTTAGACTGAGTAGCAGTGAATGAGCTCAGGCAAAGGGACAGCCCTCTCTGGAAGAACTGGGGCTGAAAGAGTGGGTTTTAAATTCTCCAGCAGAGGAAATGACCCAAATGTGGGAGTCCAACCTTTTCTAGATTCTGCTAAGAACTGAAGCAGTTCAAGACATCCAGCCATTGGCTGTGGAAGCATTCACATCAACTGCAAAACCCATCAGAATCATACCTTTTTCTTTTTAATAAAAAAAAGGAAAATAGTGGATTCTCTGAGAACTGAATTGAGATTTTGGGATATTACATGAAACTAATGTGGCAAAGGAGATCTGTTAGAGTAAGATTTGATTGATATTCACATCACAGGAGGCTAACAAATGAAACTAAATATAAAAGATCTGTATGGAAGAGCACTGCTGATAAAAGTGCAAGCTTCATAAGCCTCTAGATTGTGTCTGGCAACATTTAACCAGATGAAGCCAGCTAACCCAAGACTGTATTGAGGTAGAGAAGGTGAGAACTTGGAGTAATGTCTGCCTTTACATGAAGGTTGGAGACAACATTTTAAAGTTGTTTTGAGACCAAATTGTCACTCCATATACTGCAACAGCAATAAAACGGAGAGGGACGGGAGCTCTATCCACATATCCTGTAATGTCTGACTTCAGCATTAACATCTATGCCAGTTTCACTGTGGGGAATTGTCATAGGAATGTTAGAGATAATCAACTAGAAAGTCCTCAGGATAACTCACTTGGAAATGAACACAGTGAAAGTTTAGCTGCATAAAGCAAGATTAAGATATCTCAAATTTTGCAGCATATTTGCAAAAGCCAAAATGCACAAAGGTCTACGACCATGTTCTTACATATAAGAAAATAAAAAAAGACTTCCACCATTCCCCCAGGCAAGAGGATCCTCTGGACAGCAGGCAGTTTTTTCACTTTGCTGCTGAAAATGCCAGTACAGGGACTATGCTAAACAGCACAGATTGCCTCCAGCAGCCTGCACTACTCAGAGCAGTCCCTTCTAGGTAAAGATGAGAAGGACATAGGACAGAAAAGACCTTCCACAGCAGACAATACTTTTAAAGAAGAGCTAGATTTTGAGAGATCTGTAAAATACGAAATTCAGGCTTATTAGCAAACATATGTGTATGAAACATAAAACATACCTTTTGCCCTTATAAATGTAGCACGGTTGCTGGCATTTTATATGGTAAATGGCCTCAAGTGCGTTTAAAAAAACTCACACTAATCCCTACTAAGAGAACTGCAGGTAAGAAGAGGAGGGTTAAACCAAAACCAAAACAGTCAGATTACCTAAAAGGATCATTTGTCTCTTTGTTAGTGGGCAAACTAATCGTATCTGTTAAATAACTATCAAGTTTGCATCTGTCATCTGCAAAAGTAATTACTGGTAGTGACCACACTCTTCTGCTGTGAAACTCTAGAGTGCACAGTAGCTCCTTTAGGAAAACTCCCAAATATCTTAGCTGTCTCCTTCTTGCTAACCTCTTAAGCAGAGTCTTTAAACACAGTTTCAGAGCAATGCAAACAGTAGTATATCAAAGGATTGGAGAAGACTGTACTGCACATAAAACTCAGCTTGGAACTGACAGAGAGAAAAATTGGAAACAACGATTCTCTGAGGCAAATAATCTCAACTCATGTTGTTTTCCACCCCTGCAGTTCTCATTTGGGAAGAAGCCAAACAAGCTAATCTAACAGATGTCTGTTCCACTGATTTAAAGTCAAAGGTAGGACACTTCCAATATCCATCTAATTCAAACAAGGAAGGTTTCTACCGATAGGCACAAAACAGCACTGAACCAATACTCTCCCTCTAAAGAGAAAAGAAGAAAGTCAGTAGTTACTGCTATTACACAGGACTGACTTGTGTGGTTTTGAGTGACTGAATGATTACTAACCTAAGCAAAATATCCTACTAGCAGGGACAACCTACAGTTTAAATATTTTCCATTCTACAAACGCAGTGGAAACAATAAAATAATTTTAATGTTGGCTAACCAGCAAGTTAGCATTGGGCAAGGCGTCCTCCCAAGATCATTTAAGATAGACATTCAACTCTGTTAAACAAGGATATGCTAACTAAGCTTATCTTAGCTATGGTTATGAAAAACTAAAAATACAAATATACTTTTCTGTCATACGGTAGCAGTTTAAATAAGGCTGACTGGCCAGAAATTGGCAAACCCTTTCTCTGGTGGCTGAATCTAAACGTTCTATTAAAATAGCATAATACTTAAGCACTTTGCTTGTGAGCAAAGCCTCTGGGATGTGAATCAAATATAAACTCATAGCTCAGTATACCCTTGTGACTTCTGTGGCTTGAAATCACAGCTCTAACGAAAGTGTTCATTTTGGAACCCTAAGATTTGAAACTAAGGATAATAATCTAAATAAGAACAATATAAACCTTTGCTCTCTTGAGCAAGGCACACAAGAAAGAAGAAAGATAGCTGTGTCACAAAGAGAGGAGTAGCATTCGATTTTTATGTTAGAGTTAGATATGGCCAAAACAATCAACCTGTTTGGAGATGGAAACTGTCACGTTTTTTCCTCTATTCCTTCTCCACTGGACACACTGGAAATCTTGTATCTTCTTTTGCTTGTGTCCTTGGTATCTTACTTACTTTCTTAAACCTTTGTATTTAATTTGTCCTTTTTTTGCTGCATTTCTTTGAAGAAAGTTATAAAAGATGTCCTAGTAGAAAGAGCTTGGACCCCTGCACGAACCTATATGGACAACACACACACAACTATTGTCATCAATTGCATTAAATAACACAAAATCCTGCTCTTATCTGCACCCAGCAGCTCATTGGCACTCCAAATCTGTTTATTTGATAGTGAGGTAGGCAAAAGAGCATACGATCAAATTTTAGATCTTAGGTTTTAGATCTTAGCTGTCATACGTATTAATTACTGTTACAGCAATCAAGCCTTGTAATATGTAGCTTTGAGGGAACTTTACTCTTGACAGGAGTTGCTCTAAAGGTTGTTAATGACAACCCACCTGTGGCATATATACAGGGAATTAGGTGCCTAAAAAGGCTGTCATGAAAGTCTGAACATTCACCTTCAACAGTTCCTTATGCTATACATATATATTGTTGTCCAGCAGGGATACTTGCAATTATTTTCTTCTCCTCCATAGTAAAGCTTAAAATTTCTATAGCTACTTTTTTATTTATTTATTTTTCTTCTTTTTTATAGCAGTGAAGTTTGGCTGGATACCTATGAATACTATCTGGAAACACTAAAATTATAAAAGTGCCTTTTGTATTAAAGGAAGAGGCTGGTTCTCTGTTCAACAGTGGACATCCTCATTTATTCAAAAACCACTGGCTTCTCTGGGTACTAATAAGAAAAAATTCCTGGCATTGTATATGGAACAGAGAAAGAATCTATGACTAACTGAGGCATCACATCTCTCTAATGTTTTTTTCTTTTTTCCTTGTTTATATAAAATCTTCTTTGTTTATATGCTTTCTTTAATATATGGCATGTACAAAATAAGAAAATATATTAAAAGAAAATAATCTTTAAGGAGTGAAAAAAAAGAAAAAAACCTGCATGACCTTTAAAAGATGTTTCTGCCTCAGATGCTGAACAACAAAATATTCTTGCATTCTTATATATTCAGAGGGCCTGAGGCAGTTCCAATACAGATTTTTCTGTACTGTGTGCTTTCCTACAAATCAGTAATTGAGGGTTGTTGCAGTGTACAAAGTCCTAGTAATTTCACATTTTTTGTAAATGTCAGCAGAGGGTTATTTAGTTTCTGCAGGTCGCAAGGTCTTTTATACACCATCTAGCCTAAAAAGGGGAAGGTGTAAGAAACCAAAAGGAAAAGCAACAGAAAGCCTCCTGCTTGTTCTAAAATCGAGGAAAGCTGCTTTGACATGTATTTACATAGCAGTGTTGCCAAATGCCAATAGCATGAAATTAGCTACTGTTTACTGCAGCAACACTAGTTAGTGGGTATGACACCAGGCGGAAGCATTTGAGGTTGTAGTCACTTATCTAACTGCATCATTTAACCATGATTTAAACTTTATGACTGGTGAGAAAAAAAATTAGATGATCCAGAAATTTG
This sequence comes from Elanus axillaris, assembly GCA_026212715.1. NCBI lineage: Eukaryota > Metazoa > Chordata > Aves > Accipitriformes > Accipitridae > Elanus > Elanus axillaris. The sequence continues at coordinate 6,159,379 of JANZLQ010000079.1, read as the reverse complement.
TCTTCACCCCTTCAATAGTCAATTATCCAAGCTTTCAGAAAAAAAGGTAAAACATGAAAAGTGATTCGTGTGAATTAAGAACAGAAAAGCATTAAAAAACCCCAGAACCTAGTTTGAACAGCATTAAAACAGAAACAGCATGGAGAGACAGTGTTTACAAGTCTGGTTTATGCAATTGTGAGTTTTGATAGATATTTGTGTGGAAAACAGATACAACTAGATCTGTCGTACTAATTTCTTGTTTAAAGATTCAGCAAGATTTTCCTTCAAGCTGGAGCTGGGAACAGGTGAGGAGTGGGTGTGTTCACAGTCAGGTGCTGTGATACATATTTGGTAATTCCCCCATTGCTTACTATGAGATTCCATTTTTCAAGGCAGATTTAATTGCAGGAATAATTAATAATTTAGTTACAGTGGAGCCTGCCCCCTAGCATGATGGATGTCTGGTTTCAGAACTGACAAGGGTGCTGAAGATGGATGATGCTCTCTGGGGTCACACCTTGCTCAGTAAATCTGCCTGTGACTTGGTTCCCAGTTGGGCACTTGCCCCATGTCCTGGCTCCATCCTGGGGTGCCATACAGGTATGTAACAGCTTCATAACTGCTGACCCTGTAGCTTGGTGTCCATGACAAGGAAATCTATGTGTACTATCCAGATGGGTCCATAGCAGCTTTCAGCAGATTTCTCCTCTCTACAGAGATGGGCCTAGGACTTGGGAGTTTTCACACATATTTTCCCAGAAAGAAAATTTAGTAGAGCCATGAATATCTTGATATTGCTCAGAATAAGGCTGTAGCCCAAAGGCATGTTCCAGAAGATGTAGACGTAGCTCCTGGACTGCAATAACTGAGGGTGCACCAGGGGTTTCACTCCCCTGTCTTTTACTGAAAGAATGACAATTACTTAAATATATTCCCTGAATAAATTATATCCTCATTTTTAGTGTGCTGAATGTCTGCATGTTAAACAGATGTTAATATTAGTATTGAGGATCAGCCTCTCTGAAGTAAGTTACATTGCATTTGAAGCCTGATTTCAGTAGGGAGACACATAGCAAGTTTGAAAAAGTTGGCCTTCGTATACTGTGTCAAACAGGCTCAATTCAGGCTGTCGTTTGTTTAAACATAGACTCTTAGACAGAAGAACATGAGGATAGCTATGTGTGAATTCACTTTTTTGGATTGCAGACCTGGAAACATCTGTTAGAGAAGGACAGTGTCATGAACATGTTGCTCTTTGACCTTGCACTGAGTAATACCTCTTATCTTACTTTTTTTTTTTCTTTTCCCAGAAATAGTGACACTTAGATTTAAAAGTTAAATGAAAGAGGATACCTCTCCTCACACAAGCAGAATGGGGACAGCTTGCATCATGCTTTTGCCACTTCTTCTCTTGATGTGTGGCATCATTTTCTAATTGCCTCTTCAGCCTGCATTTTTATTTCAAAATACTTAAGAGATTTAACTGTTTTCAGTAACTGACACATGTAGAGTTGTGCACTTGTCACAGATTTCTGACAAATATTTTCCATAAGTAACACTTTCTGTGTTATGGTCCTCTGTATCTCATGAAATTTGAAACATGTCTACTTTTTTGTTTCTCTGTTGGTGGATATTTCATCTTGCTAGACCTTTTTGATTGCTTAGATGAGCCATAAACTACTGAAACTGTTAAAGGCTTGGTGATGTGCAAACCTCAGCAGTCAGGTTTGTACTGATTTTCACAGTAGGCTCATGGTAAAGGTCTTGGTCCATTACCCAGTAGCAGTCTGGAGTCTAGGGGAGTGCAATTGGCAGTCTTGGGGATGTGGTAAGGCCACTAAATGTTTGATTTCTGGAAGAAAAAAAAAAAAAGAAAGTTGCAAAATGTGTTGCACCTGCCTTCTCTTAACCATCCACCACACATTAGTAATACAGTGATTTTCAGTTTGCTCTTCTTTTGTTTCCTGTATGTATCCAATGGCACTAAAGCTAATGTTTATGCCATTAAATTAAATTACTTAAATATTTAAACAGTGATATGCACATTTGTTCTAGTACAAACCTATTCAAATAGTCAAGAGAATATTACAATCTGAGACAAGCATTATTTGGTTTCTCTCTCTCTTAAGACAGACTGTGAAAGTAAATGTAAGGAAAATCTATTTCTACTCTGCTGTTTGAATGGAATGGTATCCTCTACAGGTTAAACCAGTATTTATTGATATATTTCATTTATTCTTCTTATACTTGTATAGTTCATGTGTGAACCTTACATATTTCTATCCTCTGCAATGCTGTTTGTTGTTTCCCATAGTGAGAGATCTCCTGGCCTCCAGGCTTACATTTGTTTTTAATCCCATGGCAACATAAGATTAAAGAGAAAATGATAATTCTGAAAGATGTACATCTAAAAAATTCTATTTGTAACCTAAGATGGTTATACAGAGCAAAGATATTGATGCTTATTGGGATCTCCTGCAACCCTGATCTCTATACATATCTGAACTGTTTTAAATTAATGTAGGCAATACAGTAACTAGGGAAGCATTTGCTTGTAAAATTACAATGTAAAACTATCTACAAACATGCTATACTAGCATGTGAACAGACTAACTCTTTCATGGCTCTTTAAAACTTTGAGGTGCTATAGAGAATGCTACTTCCTAAAAAGCAGGAGATGCTTTTAAAGCCCTAATACTTGTTTAAATTGCTGTTACAGGCACTTACAGAGCCAAGATTTGACATCCATGGCAACAATGAAAATTTGGTGCAAATCAAAGTCAAATACAATTTCCCTAAGTGAAAGTGCAATAATTTCATAATTAATTGGACTACAGGTCAGTGGTTTAGATTGAGAACTCAGATATTCATCAAAAGCCCAAGTTAAATGTTTGGCTAGGTTGTAGTGACATCAGGTAGTTGGTCTGGTATATTGTTGTGCAGAGTTTGACCCAACAAAAATAAAGTTGGCGATGAACTTGTGAACGACCTAGCATTTTGTTGCATTGAAAACTCTTTGTCTCTCATTTTACCTCCCCTGACTCTATATATGGGAATGCATTAAGGCAGAACTAAAATGACATACTGGTCCCACAGCAGAAAGTTACATACTTGTTCTTGCAACTCTCCCTCAGAGGAGTATTTCCAGTGAAGCTGCAGTATTCCTAAGTGGCAATTCAATTCATCATTTTGAAGGACATAAAAGACTATTATCCTTTAGTTTGACCTGTTACGCAGCCACAGAATAATAATCAGTAATTATTTTTGAAATGCTCCTAGTCTCCATTTTTAGACTCTTGCGTCTGTCTATGCAGTTGGTTGCACACAGGCTCTGCAAGCCCCCCAAACCACCACTGGCTTGTTGTCAACCTAGCACAATGCCTGTGCTAATGAACTCGGCCAAGTAGCTGAATATATTATCTGAGTCTTGTTACCACACTAATGTAGTTAAATGGCTGCTAATTGCATTTTGTTAGCTAGGACTTGGGCAGGGTGATGAGTGACTGCTTGCAGCTGAACTTATAAACATGCCTTCAGTCCTTAATTTCATAGATGAACATGATATTTTCAGGATTTAGGTCTACAGCTACCCCACCTAATACAAAATAAATCCAGATAGCTCAGTATGCAAAATCTGACAGACTCTCAGTCCTAAACCTTCTTTCTTTTAGACATGACTGAGTTATGCAGGACATTCTCAAATGAGCACAATTAGACAATTTCTGTAAATGATCATGAATCTTTATAAATAACATTTATTTCCATAGATATACATGGATATACAAGCTTTCTACAGGTTTACCTTTTCTGAGACCCAGGCAGGTTAAGAATCTGTGAAAAGATCTAAAAACATTATCAAAACTGATAAGCCAAGATGATTTGGTTTTCTGGAAGGGGAAACTTTTGGGGGCTTTTGGGTTTTTTTTTTGAGGGCAGAGGCTGGTGATTTTTTTCTGAAGAAAATTGAACAGGAAAAGTAAACCATACTTCTATGATAATACGTACATGGTCTCAATATTAAAGATTTTCACTGAATACATTCAGTGAAATTTTGGGTTTATTAAAGGCAGTGGCAGAACTTAAACTTTCGTATTGTCCTCCAAGTTGAACTGGAGGAGGCATTGAGACCAGCTAAAGTAAAGCTTAGTCTTTGCAGATACATTTTAACAAAAGTTTTAATGCTCCCACTCTGTGAATAAATCAACAGTACTAATGTCAGGCATTTCCATGAAATTAAGGGAGTGTGGTACTAATTTACTGTATTTCATTTATGAGAAAATTTGATTCTTTATTTAATAATCTGCTGATTTAATTTACCATGTAAAGTAGGCACAGTTTTTCAAAGGACAAGTTCCAAACATATTTGCCATGTTAGAAAATATTTACAGGTCTGGGCAATGTTTAGTACAAAAACAATTCTTTCTGAGATTATCTGAGGTTCACTGTACCTGAGAGTGCATTGTCTACAGAGCCTATATTGGTGTACAGTCAGGCATAGGTATTGCAACTGTCAGCATTGTTGCATAAAATACCATTTACACTAAATTTTCTCATTGTGGTTTTTGGGATCTCACTGCTTTCTCTAGAGGCTGAGGATGTTCTCCGTTGTACATGCTCTCTGCTACTCTTCCCAGATGAAACAGTCAGATCTTTACTGTTGTGTTGGCTTTTGCAGTTGAACTTTTTGTGTTGCTTGTGAGGACTTAATTTTTTCTAGTTTCACCAGCAATGCAATTTTTCCCTCCCTTAGCACTAATGCTGAATTAAAAGTTAAACACCTTCCTGCTGGGGCATGGGGAGTATTATTAACCTTTCCACATTCACCGACCACAGAGGATTGTGGTGCAGCATTCACCTTGTGTTAATATGCAGCCATATGGGATTGAAGAAGGTATGATCCAGAGGGAAGCTCCCTGGACTGGTCCTCCACCCCCTGGTGAGTGATGAGGCTGTGGAGGCAGCAGAGGACTGGGAAAATCGCACATCAGCCTTGGGGAGCATTTTTTTACTATTGAAATCTCACTCTGTGCCATTACTTGGCACCCTAGTCGAGCTTTTGAGACAAGTACCTGAAGGAGTATTAATGCCTGAGGATATTTCAAAATTAATTTGAAATGTTACTTTCAGAGGAATAGGGAACATGTGAGTAATTCCTTGTAAGTGTGGCTGTGTAATAGCTCTTGCTTTGGGCATGAAGGAAGATAACAACCCCTGAGGCCTATGTACTACTTTGACACAACCTGTTCAACATATTTAAAGTGTATCCTTTGTGTCTGTGTCATGTTTTTTTGGAAGATAGAAATGCTGTGAACTTTTTCCAAGTCACTCAAGTAATTAAAGTAAGATAACGTATTTTTGTATGGTAGTTAGTATGTCTTATGTGATGCCACCATCAGATTCATATCTAATAATAGCTGTTCTTTCCAAGCCTATAAGTACAGGGTACTGCAATTATCATACTAATAAATAGTTTATGAACTGTGTGCATTTTAATGTGTACCGTTCATATTAGGTTCTCGTTATTTTTTATAGGATAGCTACAAAGACCTAATTGTCTAAGAGTTGAAAAATACTGATCAAAAATCTAGAAAAATGTTATTACAAATTCAAGGATATATACAAAGAATACATTTCTAACACAGCAATTACCAAAGCAGGAATGACAGGCAGTATTATCTATTAGTGTATTTGCTCTGTTAGATAGGTTCCCTCAGTGTGACCTTGCAGTGTGCTTCAGTTGACTTAAATTTGTATTTATTAAAGTTCAATTCTGAGGCACTTATTCATAAAATTTTTCTTACCAAAGACTACTAAACTGTATGGACAATTACTGCAGAGTGAACAAAATTTGTTTTAAGCATCTAAGTTTTAAAACTTTTGCTTTATTCTAAAATCAACTTGTTTACTCAGCAACTTTTAAGACAAAGTTAGATACATTCACCTGTCTCTTGACCACTCCCACTACACAGAAATACCCAAGCTTTGTTTGAAGAAAATTTTGTTAACCAAAATCTAATTTTAAGAGTTACTTCTTGTGATAGAGTTCTGCTGCTGTCCTCACTAACTGTGTTTCATTTTGATTAAATCCCTTGCTTTCAATGTCCTCATCAATAATATATGCAGCATAACAAATTTGTTATGTCAGTCATAAATAAAAAATTGGAGTAATCACCATATCCTTTACTGACTGAAAAATCTAGATATATTGGATTCTTGGATTCAGTCAGCACAAAATGTTTCTGTATGAATAAAAATTTATTTTTCTGATGTGATTAGCTTTTATAACTTCTTCTGCATTACATGCCTTTTCCCAAACTCTCCTTAAACCTGCCACAAATTTTACTGCAAAAAATATTTTTTAATGTGGGCCCAGATATTTTGTTTTGATTAGCCAGAAAGAATTATTGTCTGCTTCTCTTCAACAACATGAAAGATATCACTAAATTCTCTCCAATTTATTAATATCTGTATTCTTTGTAAGTACAGCAGCTCTGCCTCATATATGTCCAGTTCATCTGATGTGAAAGGGTTACAAGTTAGGCTCCCTCACAATTAGAGCAGCAAGTGGATTTGGAATTTTTCATACTTTGTCATCCTCTCCCACTAAAGTCACAATTTTTCAAACATCAATAATAGTCCTAAAATGGGATCAGTATTAACTGTTCTTCTCCATCTACATGAATTAAAAATGTGTGAAAAACTCACATTCAGGTTTTTTTTTGAGCAAAGATGTTAAAGTCTTTCAGTTGGCATACCTTCAGCTTTTGTTAGCTGTCAGACAAAAAACACTAACCAAAAAGGTCACACTCAGAGGAAATTACTTCAAATACACAGAAATGCCTTTTTTTCCCCCATATTTTTGTTTATGAGCATTGGGAAAAAATGTGCACGAGAATGTGAACCCTATACTAGTCATGGAAGTTTGGGATAGAAGCATGTTTTAATACTTATTAATGTTTTCACAGAATGAGAAAATTCTTCTTGCCTAGGCCTTAAAGAAAGATATGGAGGCTTATATTTCTGGAGATATGTGCATAGGTATTAAATCATTACTATATATCAAATGTTTGTCATTATCTTGTGGCCCATCCATTACCCTTTATAGCTCTGTTTTTCAGGTTAGTAAAGAAGTAGTATGTTACAGAAGTGTACCGAGAGCAGAATTCAAGACCCTACATATTCACCACCAATGTTTCAGTCACTCACCTGGTTACTGTTAAGCAGCAGTACCTAAACTTGACTTATTTACAGCTGTGTGATTGGAAAGATACTATTGTCCTCTTCAAATAAAAGGAATCTCATTGCAAGAGGTCACTTAAACACCAAATTGACTTATCTTATAACACTATAATATACATTATGAATATAGACAAAAATATCTCTAAGCCCAGACGGTTCGCTATGATTAATTTAACAAAAAGGCAAAAAATACACTTTTTGTAAAAGCCCTGTTGTGGAGGGTTGACCCTGGCTGGACACCAGGTGCCCACCAAATCTGCCCTATCACTCCCCTCCTCAGATGGACAGGGGAGAGAAAATTCAACAAAGGGCTCACGGGTCGAGATAAGTACAGGAGAGATCACTCACCAATTACTGTCACAGGTAAAACAGATTCAACTTGGGGAAAATTAATTTATTGCCAATCAACGAGAGTAGGATAATGAGAAATAAACCCAAATCTCAAAACACTTTCCCTCCAGCCCTCTCTTCTTCCGGGGAAGAACTTCACTTCTGGATTCTCTACCTACTCCCCATCAGTGGCACAGAGGGATGGGGAGTGGGGTTTACGGTCAGTTCATCACACGTTGCTTCTGACACTTCATCCTCCTCAGGGGCAGGACTCATCACACTCTTCCGCTGCTCCAGCATGGGGTACCTCCCACAGGAGACAGTCCTCCATGAACTTCTCCAGTGTGGGTCCTTCCCACAGGCTGCAGTTCTTCACAAGCTGCTCCAGCATGGGTCCTTCCCCTGGCTGCAGTCCTTCAGGCACAGACCGCTCCAGTGTGGGTGCATGGGGTCACAAGTCCTGCCAGAAAACCTGCTCCAGCCTGGGGTCCTCTCTCAATGGGGCCACAGGTCCTGCCAGCAGCCTACTCCAGCGCGGGCTTCCCATGGGGTCACAGCCTCCTTCGGGTATCCCACTGCTCCGGCATGGGGTCCTGCCCGGGCTGCAGGTGGAGATCTGCTCCCCCGTGGACCTCCCAGGGCTGCAGGGGGACAACCTGCCTCACCATGGTCTTCCCCACGGGCTGCAGGGGAATCTCTGCTCTGGCGCCTGGAGCATCTCCTCTCTCTCGTTCTGCACTGACCTGGGGGTCTGCATGGCTGTCACTCTCATATTCTCACTCTGCTCTCTAGCTGGCATTTCTGTGTGTCCTGCGACTTTTTTCCTTCTTAAATCTGTTATCACAGAGGTGCTACCACTATCGCTGATGGGCTTGGCCTTGGCCAGCAGTGGGTCTGCCCTGGAGCCAGCTGGCATTGGCTCCATGGGACACAGGGGAAGCTTCCAGCAGCTTCGCACAGAAGCCACCTCTGTACCCTCCTCCGCTACCAAAACCTTGCCATGCAAACCATATACAGTCTGAGCATCCAGAGTTCAAGTCCCTGTTCGCGCACCAAAAAGGTCTGTGGTAGGTTGACCGTGGCTGGATGCCAAGGTGCCCACCAAAGCCGCTCTATCACTCCCCTCTTCAGCTGGACAGGGGGGAGAAAATATAACAACAGGCTTGTGGGTCAAGATAAGGACAGTTTAATAAAGTGAAAGCAAAGGTCATGAGCAAAAGCAAAGAGAAAACAAATGATGTTATTCTCTACTTCCCATCAGCAGGTAATGTCTGGCCACTTCCCGGGAAGCAGGGCTCCAGCACACGTAGTGGTTGCTCTGGAAAATGGAAAATGTCCACCCTTCTGTCTCCCTTTACTTAGCTTTTATATCTGAGCTGATGTCATACAGGATGGAACATCTGTTTGGTTAGTTCAGGTCAGCTGTCCTGGTTATGTCCCCTCCCAAGATCTTGCCCAACCCCAGCCTCCTGTTGAGGGGGGCAAAAAAATGTTGGGGACACAGCTTTGATGTTGTGCCAGCACTGCTCAGCAGTAGCCAAAACACTGGTGTGTTATCTACACCTTTCTAGCTATCAGTGCAGAACACAGCACTATGAGGGCTGCTATGGGGAGAATTAACTCCATCTCACCCAGGCCTAGTACAGCTGTATGTAAAGATAGTATCAATTAGCAGTTTGCCATGGAAGACTATGGTGGGTTGACCTTGCCCATCTGCCAGACATGCACCCAACTACACTCTCATTCCTCCTCCTCAACAAAACAGAGGGAGAAAATAAGATGAAAACTCATGTGTCTAGCTAAAGACAGGGGGATCGTTTACCAATTGCTGTCACAGGCAAAATAGACACAGTGTGGGGAAAATTAATTTAACGTATTGTCAGTTACAAATATAGTTAGGTGTTGACCAATAAAGACAAAAAACAAAAGCACATTCCCCCCAGCCCTGGCTTCTTGGCAGGCTCAATTCAGTCCTTCATTTCTAACTCCTCTGCTGCTTCCCCTCTGTTAAGTGGCACAAAGGGATGAGGAATGAGAGTTTCCATCAGTGCTCTCTGCCACTCTTTTCTCCTCACACTTTTTGCAATATTTTGCACTTCAGTTCACAGTAATATGACCCACTGTTTGAATTTTTCACAGAGTTGTATTTATCAGGCTGTGTATTTCAGTTCAATTTGTAGAATAATGTTGCTCATAATAACTGAATATTGTAATAGGAAAGAAGTGTGTGGAGACCAGTAATATGCTGGCATAAATGGCTGTGATTTTCAAAGAAACCTAAAGTTTTTAGGAATCTAAATTATCCTGAAATTCAGTAAGCTTGGAAGACCAGTTAACTCCAATTCATTTGAAAAATCACAACACTAATCTAATATTTTCTTCTCCAGGAAAAGCAATTTATTCCTTGGAGAGGAAAAAATTTCAGAGCAGTCCTAAGTCTAATTTAAGTTTCTTCAGTGAAATAGAAATGAAGGGGACTTAATTTTCTTAAAGCTGACCTCTTACTTATTCTGTGCATTAAAGCCATCTGTGCATTTCATTGCTACCTTGTGGGAGATTAAATAATTCCTAGAACTGAAGGCTGCTAAGTGTCTTGTTTTTCAGGATGTCCCACCACAGGTCTCCATTGAACATGAAAGGCATCCAGTTACTCACTGGTTAAAATAAGTACAAGTGAATTTTCACCTGTTCTAAATATAATTATTGCTAACATTTACATTTCTCATCCCAGACGTATGTACTCAGACATAGTCAAAGGTATTTCAAGAATCATATCTTCTTTCTTCCATGCAAATCCTCTTTCAATTTTTGTTTTGCTCTCATTCCCACCCCCCCCCAAAGTGTTTATTCACACTGTTGAGTCAAGCCTAAATATAAAATAGAATAAAACTTTTTTTTTAAAACAGAGAACCTTTAAGTGACATGAGTTCTCTTCACCTTCATACCTTATTAAGAATTTCCACCCATGAGAAACAACAGTAAGATGCTACCTTTCTGAATAAGAAGTATTTATAGATTGCTTTTTGGAAAAAAAAACCCAGATAGTGGACAAAGCACAGTGAAGTGAAAAAAACAGTTCCAACATTTGTCTCAAATAATGTATTTTTATTAGTAGTAAATCTTCCTTTTCTCCTATGCTTTGCAGTAATAAAATATGTAGATAAATCCTGAATAAATTTCAGAATACTTTGGAAAATGAATTCTGCTGGTTTTCTAATGGTTATCATCCTTGGCATAAATAATATCATAGACATATGCTAGTCTTTATATTAACTCTTAAAAAAATTCCAAGCAATTTATAAACATTGATCCTCATCCTCTGAGTGAGGACATTAAGATTTTTTAAAATGCAATAATTGTGAACAAGATAATTTAGGAAATCGAAGTAGGAAAAGCAAGGGTAGTAGAAGGAAGGATGAGAAGTAGTACCACAAATGAAATGTCTTAATATACACTTCAGTGCTATCAGTATTTTCTACATACTTGCCTAAAATTTGAGAATATGGAAGAAGAGATCTGTATACTTATGTTTCAATACCTATTTTTTAAATTTTAATATCAGAACTGGATTAAAATGATGACCATTCTGGAAATCTGTTGGAAGATCGATGAAAGAAAAACATGAAAATTTAAGGAAAAAAAACATGGTTGGCTACATTTAATGTATTGGGATACAAAAAGAAAAAAAAATTATAATATAGGTAGAAATTGGCATTGTAAGTAATTCCTACATGAATAAAGAACAAATGCCAACAAAATGAGCTTACTGGATGAATTACTTTGCTCTGTGTACTCTGTAATAGGGATGGAAGATGAAATGAAACTGTCAGATGAAAATATTAGCAATGGATATTACTTGTTCCAAATATCACAGCTAATTCTAGTAGTCATATTCAACAGGATTAATGTTCGTAACCCACTGTATTTGATTGTGTAAAGTCATGACACTGTTAAATAACTAGCCTGGTAGTCAAAACTTGTGAATTATATTTAACATAATTTGGTTCTTTTTCTGTTGTTCTTTTTTTTTTCCCAATAAGACTTTTGTTATAATACATTATTATTCTTGACTAGCAATTTCATCTCTGTGAGTGAGCAAGATTGCCATCAGCAAGTCCTAAACAATATTAGAGAAATGTGTGTTCATCATCCATTGTAATAAAACTGTTAATTTTCTTATGAGGTGGGGAAAAAGCCAGTGGCATTCTGAAGCCCAGAGTCTTATTAAACTGATCTTTTTGCATTTCAAGTGTGATGCTTTTTGACTGAAACCCTTTATAGAGACAATTTCCAGAGAGATTTTGTTAAGCTGAGTGTAACTGTAATAATGGTTTGAGGAGTGGAAGGTATAAAAATAAACTTGGCAACAGAAAAGGGACAATACTTTAGAAAACTATCAACTTCTTAATTTATCGACTTTTAATTGCTTAAATCTATGTCTCCATAAGCATTTATAGAAAGGATCTGAAAAGCATTGTACAAACCTGTAAGAAAATTTTGGGTTTTCTCCCACTGAGCTCCTTCTTCCAAACTGTTTTTTTTTTTCCTAGCAAATAAATCAAAACGCCAAGTAACTTCTATGTACCAGCTAAAATTGACAGGGTGATATTTTACAGTGTTCAATTTCTAAAAAAAAAAAATACAGTTTATGTTGTGTATGTAAGAATATGTAAATTTCTACACCCAGTGGTTTTTTTAAACATGTTGTGCAGATTTCAAATTCATTTGCCATGAAGAAATAATCTCAGAGGTATCATGTTTCTGAAATTTTGGTTTTTATAAATATATCAAAAGAGGAAAGATCTACTAGGGGTATGTCTTTCCTAGTCAACATTTCTTGGGAGTATTTTAAGGCACGGAGATTAACAAGCATGAAATAACCTGTGTTTGTGCTATTAAACATCAGCCAAATTGAGAGTCTACTCTTGCTTGTGTTAATTTCTGGGCTGGGGTGTTATTTTTGAGTTGTTAATTGGTCCAGGACAATAAGAAATACCAGGAACAGACTGAGAAATTTCAGTACTTGGGGACGTCTTTGTACCAGTTATGTTTTTTTTTACTGCTGCATTTCCTGCTAGTCCACAAGATACCAGGAAATTAAACCATGAGTCATATAATCATGAAAAGTCACATTTGTTTTACTTGACCACTTAGGGAACTGTTGTCTTTATTTTAAATTTGAAATGGACTATGTTTCAAATTAGATAATTTAAAAAATTACACCAAATATCTAATTCTAAGACATTACCATGAAGTAACTACAGAACTTTCTGTAATCATAAAAAAGATATAAATACATGAAGCTTATCTAATTTTTTCACTACATTGTATTCCTTAAATTTATTCTTGAGCTAAGTGTTTCTCTTTTTATTCTTTGCATTTATTGGGCCATGCGGAGGCACACTCCTTTTGTTTGAGCTACAGCTACAGGATAGCAAAACAAGCTGAAGAGAGGAGAGCAAAAAGAAGAGGAGAAAGAGGAAGAGAAGAACTTAAGAATAAATTTTGGAAAGTACTTAATGTTCTGGATGAAAACTAGGAGGTATGTAATACTACAATATGGAAGCAGAGTAGACCATACAGAACGCCAATGACAATGTTCAAAAGGGAGTAAATTAGATGGTAAATGATGGAGCATAAACTGAGGTGACTGATTAAAGAATGCGTGCCATGGAAAAAGGCTCTGAGAAGACAGGCAAGGGTGATGTGCTCACGAGGTTCAGAAGAGCTGTCATAAAGGAAGCTGAACTTAACACAAAAGGGACCTGAGGGTGGCTTGTGGTTTAGATAAATGGTTATATTTATTGAGTGGGTAAATAGTTGCGTAAATGTCCTTCCCTACAATAATCACAAGGTAGCATTATCATCCTAAGCCAGCCAGACCTAGCATGGAAACAGTGTGCATTTATCTCAGCCTAATCTAGAATTTAAAAATCAAGCAGCCAATAAAAGGAACTTTGAAGAGAGCAATGGACTTGAGCTGATTTCAACCTATTATTCCTTCCTAGTGACTGAGGACATTCAACATCAAGATGGCAAGCGTATAGAGGCTGGTAAAGTGAATTACATTTCTGTTGTAATCCAGGTGTGTATTGAAATGGCTATACTCTGCTTGTGTTGTGATTTCAGTGCATTGCTGTATTACTCTGCTAAATCAAAATCCTGTGTTACATCAAATATCTCCAGATAAGTCAATTCAGCATTAAACATTACATGTTTCTTATGTAGAATATCTAAAAGAGCCTGCTCAAAGAGCATTGGACTCACAACTGGAAGGTAAAGGAAGGTGCTTGTAAGCAAACAGAATAATTAATATCTGAGTATTCTGAATAATAAAAATATGTCAATTCAGTTAAAAATACAGATAAGAAAAGATAAATTATCAATCTTAATTTCCATATTATGTTTATTTTTTTTGTAATTTTGTCTTGTTTTCATATTTGTTTTATAACTATGAATAACAGAAGAGGGAGTTTTCAGAATAGAAAAACTGTTGTTATTAGTTACAAAAGATGTATAAAGGTAAGTATTCCCCAGACACATACCTCATTAAACTATCTACCATCCCATTAACCTAAACTCAGGAAAACTCATGAGACAGTCAACAAACTATGGTATTTTGTATTTGGGCAATAAACAACTTAAGTAGATTAATGTTAATATTTTACTAAAATTTTCCAGATGGATATCCTGCATTACCATAAATATTGAGGAAAAGAAGGAAGTAATGTTAGTTCAATGAAAAAATAGTGTTTGTAAGATCGTAACTTCAGCTCCACTTTGGTTTATCCCATTTTTTGTATACTCAGAGAATTGACTTACTGACTATAAGCGATTTTACATACATAGATATCAGCTTAACCATCTCGGTATACCCACCCTCTCCACTCAGAATGAGAATATGCACCCAATAAGCTCCTCAGGTCAAAGTGTGGATGTATCATTTGCACATATGTAAGTAGACACCCCAGGGTGAAAAATCAGACCATTACTGGCAGCTTCTTTTTCTCTTCAGTAGCCAGTTATACTGGGACTGTACATGACACTCTGTTCGTAGATCTATTTAATACGAATTCATGGTACAGATTTTAATGACTATAATAACAACTGCAAATAGAAAGAATATATAACAAGGACCAAGGATATAACCAACCTTATTGTTGAGAAATTCAACAACCTGAATTTTAGCAAGATTCAAATGGGAAGGAAGTGCAGGTCATAAAAAAAGAATTAAGTGCCTTATTGTCTTACATGACTGAACAAACATGTCAACCATTTAGCAAATTCAATACTGCGAAGATATAAGGACAATTATAAGGCCAGTTGTCTGTTACCAAGGGCTTGCTCTTGAATGACCTTAAAAAGCATAAAAATAATTTTAATAATAACAGCATATTTTATGTCACATTGTGAATGTCCAATATAATATTTTTTAATTATGGATTTATATTTCAGGTTAGGATGTGCACATAGGCTCTTGGCATTTCCTCCCATTCCCATCCTTCCTGGTAGATAGAATAATTTGAATGGCCAGGCCAACAGTGGGACCAGACAAGGAAAGTTTCCTATGTCACATGGTGGAAAAATAGCAACTTGGATCATCTGGGGAGAAGAGTGGGAACTAAAGGAACTACATAACATGTGATTCACAAAGAAGGTTACAGGAATTTCTAGCTGTCTTCATTCAATAGCTGGAGAGTGGAGAGAGAGAAAACATTTTGTAACTACACATCTCTTCATCCTGCGCTTCACCACACCACCACCATTAAACAGAATGAAAATGGTCCTCTAGGTACAATGACAGCAACATACCTTAGAAGATCTAATTTTTAAAACTTTTTACACATATTTAGAAATTAACAATAGCCACTTACAGCCCTGGAATAACTATTTTTTCTCTAATAATTACTCAGTAATTCCATTTCAGAGAAAGAAATTTCTTACAAATGATGCACTGGAACAGAGTAGAAGTACTTAACCTTTGTTTTAGCTATGAAATTTTTTATTGCCATCACTTAAGCAAAATGCCTTTTTACTGTGTTTTTACTTAAACTGTTCAGGATTCCTAGCCAATTGTTCAATGACTCTTTAGTATTAGTGATCTTTCTACTTTCAACTGTTCAGTAAGAAAAAAAAAAAAAAAGGAAAATTTTATGCAAATAAAAAGAAAATAACCTAGCTACATTCAATGTTATCTACTCAGAGTAGCTACAGGAAGACAGTAATGCTCTGGTTTCTTTTGGTTTAGGTCAATTTGTTACACTCTCCTGGTATGAAGAAACTTGTTATTTTTTTTAATTATTGGATATTTGTAAATAAACCAATGAAATTTTTTACCAGGTGCAATTAAACAGAAAAATGTTGGGTTTCATGGTTACATAAGATGAATTTTAAAAATGTGTCAGGAACATACAAAACTTGAGTATGGCTATATTGCAGTGGAGAAGCATAGACTGTATTTTTTCACATATATATTCTCCACCTTCAAGAATTTGTAATGAGGTACTTCTGCAGCCAGATGTAGATGCAAATTACTGTTTTCATCTTCTAATGGATATTTTCCCTATTAATTTGTCTAATGGCTTTCTGAAGGCATTAATGTTATTGGCATCGACAACATCTTGTGGCAATGAACTCCCCAATTTAATTACGCATTTTGTAAACTTCTTTTTTGTTTTAAACCATCTACCTGCTCATTTTATTTGCTGCTCCCAGCTGTATACTATGAGACATAAACAGCTGTAACTCACTGACCTTCCCTATACCATTTATCATTTTACTTATCTCGACCACATCCCATGTCGGTCACCTTTTCCAGACTGAAAAAACTTAATGCATTTTAATTTTCTATATAATCTCTTCCCAAATTCTGTTATTTCCCCCATCTGCATATCTTTTGTAGATTTTTTTTCTTTTTCAAAAAAAGGAAAGCAGAAATAAATTGTATTCTATTGTGATATTAGCTATATAAGGCTAATATAGATTTTCCTGCTGCAGCTGTTTTCTGTATAGGTACACTAAAAGTTGTAACTTCCAAGCTGTGAAGTGTTTTACTTGAGAGATGTCCTAAGAATGCTGATTTCAGTCCATCAAAACAGTTGAACAAGGGCTTACCTTTCCCTTGAAATCAGCTTCAAGCTAAACACATATTTAAAATTTTTATAGGTCATGAAGTACTCAGCATTTGTTAGATAGTATAGAGGAAACATTATTTTCCTTACAGCTTGATCTTAGAAAAGCTCTCAAAGCTTTTTCCAGGAGGTCAGAAGAAAGAAAGGAAAAGAAAAATAGATAAGTTAGCAATCTAAAGTTTGTTGCTAAGATAGTTCCAGTGTTAATAACATTGAGATAATAAGCCTTGTGAAGCTTGGGACTGCAGATTATAGCTAATGGACATCTCAAAAAAAAAAAAAAATTAATGGCCACTTTTCAGTCCTTAAATATGTGGGTCTTTTTTATGTGGGTATCTTTTGTTAGGATCAGAGACTTGAGAGGGTTATTGTAAGCATTATACAATTATTTATCCTTAGTACATATAGCGATGAGCTGTGACTAATTTGTTAGGTAAACCAGCAGCATGCTCACCACTCTCCGTACAGTTTCTCACTAAATCTCTGCCATCGAGGCTGTCACCCAGATAGGGAAATGCTGACTTTTACCTCACATTGTTATGGATCAAATTTCCACCTTGCTGTGTTGTTATCTTCTTCTTTCTGCTTCCTATCCTACTGCTTTTTAATCTTATCATATCAGTGCTTCTTTTACTCTGGATCTTTGACAACTTTAATTTATTTTCAACTGTTACAAATTAGTATCAGCTGAACAGTCTGGCTTTTCTTTGTTCCTAATTTCTGAACTAGCAAGGCTTCAGATCCCATGTGCTCCCTTTCAGACAGACCAAAATTATAGCAATAAATTATGGATCCTCATTCACTTCTTGTGGCACAACTAGGACCTGAATCATAGCTTGACAAGACTTTATCTGGACTGTGGGATTGGGTGCACACAGACCCAGAGCCCCAGCACACTGGTTCATCGAGGCAGGATGCAGAGCATCATCTGAATGCTGCAGCAGCCCCTGCTCTGGGCAGTCAGGAGATGATGACTTGGCAAGGCATGTTGGAGGGGTACGTGCTAATACCCTGTGGTCATGTTAGGATATTGTGCGTAAGTGGTTCTGTGGCGAGTGCTGAGGAAATGCTTACAACACAAAGATAATCAGACACAGCCCTTTACCCCTAATGAAAGGCTTGAATTCTTGTACAAGGTAGGAGACTAAATCAGGTCAGTTTTCTTCACAGAAGCCATCTGGACTTCTTAGGTGCATTCCAGAGTGAACATATAAAACCAGCATTAGGACTAGAGCTGTTTCACTACCTCAGGGGAACAACAGGGCTTGGGAGAGCTGTGAGTACCTGGTTTTGAAGCCATGTTCCTAGTCTGTTCTTAGATATGCATATGCAAAAATGTTATTCAGACAACACAGACAATGTTTTATGCAAACCTGGAGCACTATGTATCTTAAAATCAATTTTGCATGAATGTAGTTATATTTTAGTGCTATTATTATTTATTTAAATATATGTACCTATATTTTTCAGTGTGTTTCAGATGCCTAGGATTACAGTTTTGCCTGTTGTCTGATTTAAAACCAAAATGCAATAAAGTATTTTGGAAATAAAATGAAAATGCAAGCAGATTTTTTTGGCTTGCACAAATGGTCTTTTCATATTCTTTTGTACACTTCATTCTCAATTTTAACTTTGAACATCTTTGATTATTGAAGTTAAAGGGGACCATTTTATGATTTAAATGCAGTTAGTTGAATAATGCAATATTAAGTACTTCAAGAACTTTACAATACAGAACCTTATCACAGTTAGAATAATTGAAAGATTAAGGTGCGGTCATTAATGACAATTCCTGTGATTATATGTAAGGTTGTTTGAAGGACAATGCTGAATACCAGGAAGAAGAAAATATTCATATACATCCGAGGGTAAAGAAATAACACTGGTTTATATTCAACCTCTTAACTAATCAGATAAGGAGTACAAATTTTTGGCCAATACTTGGGTTTCTTGTAAAGTTAATTACAAGTTTGAAAAAAATGCTTTATAAACATTTCTGCCATTTGTGTTTATTCCATCATGAGATTTTAAAGCTTCAGAGCAAAACCAGTAGGATTTTAAAAGTATCTGAAGAAGGCAGAAAATCACTCAGTCTGGTATATCTTAGTGGATGTGCACTCAGCCTCAGTGCATAGCCCTGTTTTCAGAGCTAAGCAAGCCACAGGAAAGCATGCTCTGCTTCCTGACATGGTGCAGGCAGGATATTTTGGCCATCCAGTTGTCATGACAAGGGAGCACTGTGCCTGCCAGGTCTGTGGTAAGTAATGTCTGCCCCACAGGGGAAGGAGGAAACTCAAGAGGTCACCCAGGCTATCTGCAAGTCTGAAGGCAAGAATAACAATTCTTATGTTAAATACAAACAAAGTTTGTTTTTCAAAATTCCAGTCGTGAAGGTTGCCCAGCCTCTCAGTCAGCCTATCACCATATTTCTCCTATCCCAACTTTTAGGAAATTTGGATACTTAGAACAATTTAATCATCTATTTTTGTTTTCAACTAACTGTTATTACATGGATAATTTGTTTCAGGTGATAGAAAAAAGTTCACTTGATTTTCTTTTGGGTCAGCATATGAAGACCAGAAGTTAAAACTGAGTAGTGAAAGGAAAAAAAAAAAAAAAAAGTGTTCATTTAACAAGTCTCCACATACAGCACTGTGTTTGCTTTTTGCTACCAAATATTGAATAAAATTGTTGTATGCAAAACAGAAGCACATGGCCTTCATATGAAATGATGGTGTCGCTACTCTGTAGCTTAGCAATGAAAGACACAACACAGTCAGAAATTGACCAGGCCAAAAGTCTTATTGTTCCTACTAATCTATGAAAATCCATCAAAAAGTTTGATAATAGTTCCAGTGAAGATTACAGAGTACAGTTATAGTTTTAGCTTTCAGACTTCAAGGGCAATCTATCAATGTCTTTCACAGTTAGTTTTCCAGAATACTGAAAAGACATTTCATATTCACACATGTTCATATACCAGCTCACTAATTTTCTACCCAACCATTTTGAAAGCAGGTTGAAATATACACTTTGACCTTCAAATATACAGATTATTAACAATACAGCCTTTAAACAAGTTCAATTGAGAGGAAATATAGCTTTGCATGTTCAGAACTACACTTGTCACATCTAAGCTCAGAAATGTATTTTACCATACAGCCCATGGTGGGAACAGTCAAATTATTGTATTTAATTTGTGTGCAAAATACAGAAAAGTTCTTTGTTCTTATTAGTAGAGTAATATAGTAGACAGCAATAAGACACTTAATAAAGAAGTGTTGTGTGTCATGTTCTGCCGGTGTTTCTGTGGGTGACCTGAACAATATTTTTTTTCTTCCTATGCTTCAGTTTATCTGGCTGCAATGTCAAGATTAAAATGTAAAATGTTTTAATTAATCAGATAAAAATCTACATGTTAAAAACTAAAGCAAGCTCCAATATAAGATATAGATGCCTACAAGGTAAATCTTCAGAGAATTTAATGATTGGTTTCTTCTGACTTTACTGGAGCTTTGGTGGAGCTTAGGCAGAACTTAAACAGGAGCAGCACTGCACACAGGTAGAAGGAGAAACCTAGACTTACAAAGAAATTTTCTCATCAAAGTGTTGACATGTTAGGGAGTGCTTGGGAAAGTTCGAGATCACAGTTTTAGACTGACACACCTCATATCCCAGATTTGTGCATTAGAATCTAGCTTGCTTTTTTGGAAATAGTCCTAACTGCTATTTATTTATATTGTGGTTCCGTATATTCTCTAAAAGCAGGGCCTTCATTTTCTTAAACTGTTTTCTGAAGGATGTGATATGATGTGATAGCATATGATTATGAATTGCACTTCACTGGCAATTGCACATTTGTTTCAAGGTTAGAATGTTTCAAAGTTAACTTCTAGGTCAAATTTTACTATCTCTGTCTGAAGAAGGATAAACATACACCCGAATTTACAAATATAATGTAGCTTTGTGAAATAGAAACCATTAAGATACTTACTGAAAAAAAATGTCCCTTTAACATAGCATTTCACCTAGTAAATTCAGTTGCAGGTATTCTTCCTTTCTATGCATCATATTGGAGACACTAAATAAGAGTAGTGTCACATTAAAGAGCACTGTATGTAAGTAATGAGGCATGAGTTTTTTCAGAAAGAAATCTCCTTCTTCAACTCTTCAATTTATGCAGCAGAATGAACTAGCAAGAAACACAGCCCGTAAAAATAGGAAGACTTTAATATTCTTTCCTATTGTTTCTATTCTTTTAATATTGTTCACTGTTGGTATTTGAAGCTCATCACTAGAATGAAAAGACTGACTTTTACAGAGGCAAAAATTGCAGGGGTTACACATAAAGTACTAAATAAACTAGTTTATTGTCTGTTTAAAAAATATGAGGGTGGTCCCTTATCGATCACGTTAGTTTGAAGGTCATCTACAATAACAAAAGTTTTCCCAACATACGATATTTAATTTTGCCCTAGACATACTGCAAGGCATTCATTATATAATGTATTTCCAGGTCAATCTTATTAAATTTAAGAAAACTAACCATGTAGGACAACAGCAGGAAGAATTAAGGTCAGCATTTGAAATGACATATACCTTTAATTACTAGCTTATAAAATATTGATCCTTATATAGAATAAAACAGACAAAGTTATTCTACTTCACAAGGGCTACCTCCTTCCCAAGCCAGCAGAAACTGGAATGTTTTCCAGATTCCCAAAATTAGAGAAACCTGATGGCCAAAAAGGCAGCTAAGATCCTTCCAGGAGTCCCTTCAACATCTGGTGCTACAGCAGAATCCACAGCTTTGGTTGAGGTGCAAAGGCTCCTCTATCACATTTGGGAAGAAGGAGCGAAAAAAAAAGTGTACTAACTAATGAGCCACTCATACTGATTTTCTAAAAAATCTGAGTGCAAGGGAAGGGGTTTTAATCATGTGGGTACCAAAAAACAAGATGCCAAAGCAAGGTTCATGCAAGTAAATCCCTCCTTTTGAATCCTGTGCTAATTTCTCATCCCTTTTTAAAATGGCAGGTTAAGAAGTCAAATACTGACAAGGACACTCAATAAGTTCCATCCATGTCAAGAAAAACACTTAGCTGGAAAAACCTAATCAGTACCTGAATGCTGCCTAAAACATGGTCTGAGGCAAATGTAAAGTCTTTTCAAGGTGGCTTAAATGTTGTTCACAAAAGATTACAATTATCAAAGTATTATACTTAGCACAGAAGAAAATAGGCTTTCAGGAAGGACCTAGCAAGCTGTCACCTTGAGGAAGTCCAGCACAAGCTTTCTGATTAATATATCTGTAATGCAGCCAATGCACAGGCTTTTGATAAATCTGATTATTACTGTATCAAATAAATGGCTCATTTATCAGCCCTTGTGTAGCTTGGCTGTGTTCACATGCATGCCCATTGAAGATAATCACACAGAGCTAGCAACAAAACAAATTGGTTTGTTCTAGCTGGTGCAGTAATTAGGAGAAACTAGGGGGAGGGAGATCAAAGGTTCGCAGTGCAAGAAATAGAGAGTGCTCCACAAAGGAAAAATAAAAACAAAATTGTCCTGGCTGAAGAGTATTGTTCAAGTTAAATGCTTGCAATAAAGCAAAAATTCATTTCTTGACAAGCATTCAGAAAAAGCTAAAATATAAAAGCATGACTAATGTACTGGGTGATTACCAAAATTAGAAGTAAACATTTGAATTTTTAAGTTAGGCTTTTATAGGCATTTTGCGCTGATGTTCATCATATAAGAAATTTCCCTGAGTAAGACTGTATTAGCAAACATTTGAGTATTTCTGTATAAAGAAATGACATAATACTGACCTTCTAATTGCTCTACCACACATACATTGTCTATTGCGTTTCCACACTAGTTTGCAGTCTTTATCCATGTAATATAAATACCTAAGCACTGTAAAAGCTGAATGAAGCATGAAACTTCAGTAAAAGCAAAATGAGAGAAAGTGAAACAAGATCTCCAGGAGCAGCAAAATCAAATGGGATGTCAAATGACTGGAGACTGGGTGTCAGTAGTCACCCTCCCTGGTTTCCACTTAAAACCTCTTCCCATGCCTTGACTTGAGGCTGATACCCTATTTCCACTATCTACAATCACTTTTTAAAGTTTTGATGGTATTAAACCATTTGCTCTGTCTGCAGGGAGATTTCTGAGAGTCCCTCTAGGAGAATCTTGCTTTTGTGGTATCCAGACTACATTCTTCCTTACTTTTCATTCTAGTGAAATATTTTGTCAGATTGTGTACATTCAACCAGATGGCTCAAATCCCTCTGCCAATAACCCATTCAATTTGTTATTTATTACTGAACATATGCAAAAGTTACCAGCAAAAAAAACTAGAGCTGTATTCAACTATAAGCTAGCTTTTGTATACTCCCACAATAAAGAGAAACTAGTCCTTGCCCAGAGAAGCAACAAGTGGCAAAATATTTTGCTTGTCCTGTACTCTCTGTCTTTTTGTCTGTCGTGGTTTAATGCCAGTGAGGAACTAAACACCACGCAGTCGCTCACCCCTTCCCCCCACCAGCGGGATGGGGGAGAAAATCAGGAAAAGAAGTAAAACTTGTGGGTTGAGATAAGAACAGTTTAAAAGAACAGAGAAGAAGAAAGTAATTATAATGATAACACTAATAAAATGACAACAGTAATAGTAAAAGGATTGGAATATACAAATGGTGCACAGAGTAATTGCTCACCACCCGCCGATCGACACCCAGTTAGTACCCGAGCAGCGATCCCAACTCCCCCACCACCCAGGTATTTCCCGAATGTGATGTCCCGTGGTCTGGAATACCCCTTTGGCCAGTTTGGGTCAGCTGCCCTGGCTGTGTCCCCTCCCAACTTCTCGTGCCCCTCCAGCCTTCTTGCTGGCTGGACATCAGAAGCTGAAAAATCCTTGACTTGGTATAAACACCACCCAGCAGCAACCGAAAACATCAGAGTGTTCTCAACATTCTTCTTATACTGAACTCAAAACACAGCACTGTTCCAGCTACTAGGAAGACACTTAACTCTATCCCAGCTGAAACCAGGACATTTCCCTTCCCACCACTGAACTCAGAAAGTCATGATGATTATTGGTTTTCTTCTTGACATTTAAGAACAAAATAAATCTTATTATTATCCTCCTCATACTCACTACTGATGATTTATTGATTCTTTCTACTGATTTTTGTGACTGATATATATATTTCCATCTAATAATCACTTTTATACACTTATTTTTAGAATGTTCCATAGATGGTTTCACTTCTGGAAAGGATAACTTCCTGACCAGTGTGACATTTTTTTTTCATGGAATCCTCTTTTTGAGTATCTGATATCTTCAACTTCTTCCAGCTTCTGATAATGTTTTTTACTGCTTTGCCAGTATTCTGATAAAAGATTTCTTTTTACATAAAGTTATTTTTAAAAATAAGTAATGTATTTTAGATAATATTATTTGTGCGCAACATACCTAAAATTTCAATAATCATTGAAATCCAGAAGAGAATTGGGAAATTCAGTAGTTACAGGTTGATAGGTGGTCTATTTGTCTCTCTTTCTCTAATAGTAAAAAAAGGTTGGAGATGAACAGATCCTTAACTGACGTGATACAGTGTGATGCAATGATGTGATTTAAGTCAAAGATCCAGAATAAACGTCCTGAGTTTATCCAGCCCATCTTCTGACTCAAAGCAAATAACTCCTAGTGAAGCTGTTGGTGAATTTCCTACCCTGGAGTAGCCATTTTTCTCCTCCAGAAAACTGCTAATGGTCCTCAAATCCATAGCTTGGGCAGATTCACCTCCCTGCTAGACCATGATTTCATCCAGCCCAGAAGTTGCTATTACAGCTATAATAAAACCTTAAGGGAATCCATTCCTGAAGTGCTGTCTTCCTTTGTGTTAATGTCAGCAGGAACAAAAGTGACTTGGCAGTCTAATTCTCTTTGATGCTGATTCAGCAGAAGGATATGGCTGAATGGACCCTTGAATCATTTTGAGGTTCCTCTGCAAATATTCTCCTTCTCCAGCTTTGGTCAGGTCCTCATTTCCTGCTGCCTCATAGTGTCACTTGGACAAGGGAACTATCCACATGAGACAAATGTGATGCTCCCCTTGGATCCATTCTCTGCCCAATTAAAGGATTAATTCATGTGATTAATTAATGCATTATTTCTCCACATAATGACTCAAATCCTATGCTTTTCACACCTAATGAATGACTAGCAGCTTCACAGTAAACCTTGTACAGTCCTGGGATGATGACTACATGTGCAGAAAGCCTGTAATGTATAGAGGTGTGTGGGCTGCTGTAGTCCCTTGCTCTCACAGCTGGCTTTTTCCTGGACAGAAAGACTGCTCACCACCTTTCAAAGACAGGTTTTAGCAGGAGATTCTGAAGTCAGGGAGACTACAGGTAAGGAAGATCTGCTTTACTCATAATACTAAGAAGGCAGGTTTTTGCTTTGGGGCACTTTCACTGGACAAAGAAGAGATACAACATCCCAAGGTGAGTTAGCATTGTGTTATAACACAGATCTATGCTGCTTCTCTAATCCCTTCACTCTCCTGTATCGGTTTCTCCTGCCATCTGTTGTCTGTAAATTTCTGAAACTTGTTCCTCTCTTTCAGAACTTAAACCAAAAGGAGTAAAGGCATGAGAGGTCCCAGAAATCATCCCCAAAAGGAAAAGCAAACTGTCCATCAGATTGACAGAAGCTGACAAAATAGTCTTAGCTGTTCCTTAAAGAAAGGTGAACAATGTAGAAGAAATGTTTGTTTAGATGCTATGCTAGTACCTTCCTTTATGACAAGAAGAGATTTAAACAGTATATCACATCTCCAGAGCAAACGGTAAGCACACATATAGTTGCATTCAGAAACACCTGTGCATGTCAGTGCTGCACCTTCTGACAGGTATCTATTATGTATAACTCAAAGGCAGTCATATCATGTTATGAATGCAGGCAAGCAAATATAGAGCACTAAGTTTTTAGGATGAATAAATAATGTCACTTGAAACTTGTGAAATCTAATAACCAATAAGTAATATGGCAGAGCTGACAAACAAAAGATAAAAAGCTGTTTGTTGTTTTGAATATGACTATGTAGAAATAATCTTCTACTGTTTGCCTGAATTTTCCTCTCACTGACCTACACATTTCTGGAAATCTTAATGTGGCTTAATATTTCACTTTACAGGCAGTTTAGCAGTTGGAAAATAAAGACAAATTACAAGCAGTGGCAGCTATTTCATCCATTCATGGGGCCTGTAATTGGGAATGTTCCTGCATTAATTGCATATGCATGAATATCAAACAACAGTCAGCCCCATGCACACTAAATGTTCTCTACGCACATTGCCAACATTAAGTAAATAACATATCCATTGGATAAAATCTCTTTTAGGCAATACTAATCACCAGCTGTGTATATGCAGGTACCCAAAACCCCCTGCACTAATAGGCATACACAGCATGTTGTCATGTATGGAATAATAAAGGCATAAAAGCTACTTTGGTCAGCTTTTATTTGGTACTTTGTTACTTCTTTTTTCTAAACTCCTCTTGAAGGAATCAAGAATGCATGCTCTGAACTCTTTGGAAGGCCAAATAAGCCATCATTTCCATTTTTTTCTGCAGTGTGCTGTCATCTCTTTCTCTGCCTCCCCCACCCCACCTCCAAAAAAACACAAGATGCAGCTAACTGGTGCCACAGATTGTCCTGCCTTACTCCTTTAGGTTAGGCTAGTATAGATCTATTTTTTGTTTCTTTGTTTCTTTTGCATTTATTTGGTTGTTGGTGGCTTGTTGAGGTTTTTTTTTGGACAGATATTATAGAACAAGACAAGAAATACTAACCTTTGAAATGGGTTCAATAAGTATTTGAGCAATAGAAAGATTACATTTTCCTTCACTTCTCCACAATATATGCACTTTTTAGGGTTTATTGCTTCTGTGCAGGCTCAAACTGATTAGAAGGTTTATAAACTTCACTAATAATTACCCATGGTGTTGTGCAACACTGATTTTTTTTCATTGCTTTTATAACCAGTCTGTAAATATCCTGTTATGTTGCTAGGATTGAGTGGCAAAATAATGACCCTAGAATTCTGGGGCAGTTTTCAGCTTCCATATTAACCAGCTTAATGTGGGTTTAATTTGTAGGTAGATTATCTATCTATCTATCTATCTATCTATCTATCTATCTATCTATCTATCTATCTATCATCCTGCAGATTTTTACTGAGGTCTGTAGCTACTCCCGCTCTCAAGCATATCAACAACTTAGGAAAATTGGCAAGCTCTCTAATGTGACCTGAATGATAAAATAACTATCTTATCTTACGGTCTGGAGAAACTTGTAGCAATTTGTAATGTCTGGAGTGGAGTGTAAATTTCAGAAGGATAGTTTAATTAAGTCAGTTAGAGTGGATATGCAATGGTTTTAAAACCAGCAGTAGTTAGCATCTGTACATATAGGTATCATAACAAAATACCCATTTTGTTTAAAAGCATGGATTTTTTTTTTATGCTAATACCTGGCAAAATGAACATGAAATGCATGTGGTGTTTCATGCATTGCTGCAGTAGTGACTGTCTCCATTATAAAATACTGTCCATCTTAAATGCTAAAGATAAACATGCTTTAGCAGTATTTCATAATGAACAGGATAGATCTGAGACGGCAGACAGCAATGATTTCACAGGTTAAATTTCACTTAGATATCAGCTGACAGTTTAATTTTCCTTTGTTTTTTTTTTTTAAAGGAAAATTACTTTTTAATTATATTTTATTAAGTTATTTCTAATAGAAAATAAAGCCAGTTTCTGCACAGGCTTAGCTATGCACTATAATTAAAAAATAAAGGTTTAGAAAAGAAAGGAATTATTTTTCTTCTTACATTAAAAGCTATAAAGGAATAGCTCTTTGATCTTCAAAGTATCTCACTTCAAAATAACTCTGTAAATTATTTCTCTTGCTCTGCTAAATTTCACTTCCATGTAATTATTTTTTTCACAGGAACTGTTTGTAGGTCCCTGACACTGCACTGCATGTGATGCATTGTGAAACTGATTTTACATATTTCTTATATTTCATAACTTTCTATCCAACGTTAATGAATGCAATCCAAAAAGGTCTAAGTAATTAAGGAGTGTAAGTGCACGTTCAAAGACGACAAAGGTTCAGAGCTATTTATTAAGGGATAAATCTACAAAAAAACCTAAGAAAGGCACAGGATGAAGTGTCTAAACAAAACCACAAAAGGTCACTGCTCTCCTAAAACCTTTTAATTTGGCTGCAGCTTAACTGTAGTCTCTTTCTGGTAGTGGGCTAGTATGGGACTAATGTTAGTCTTCATGACAGAGACAAAGAGCGGAAGATTTTAAAGAGCATTTTTAATTAACCACACCAGAAGATTGAGATTTGTGAACTTCACTGGCTGGCAAAATGCCATTCCCATCTTTTTTCAAAAGCCTAAAGAAAACTGGTTCCCAGTACTTAGGGAGAAGGAAGTTCAGACTTCAGCCTCAGCTCTACTGGATCCTTGGGCAGGAGCGCAGGACTTTCCTGTTAGAGCTGGTCCAAACAGTAGCATGATTGAATGGTGAGAGAAGTTAGATTATACATATGCCTTTCTCCTTATCTAGTTTGTAATATCAGCAAGCTAAATTTTACTTCTCTCTCACTTCTTTTGCCTTTGGGCTCAACAAAAAGATGTTGACCTTCAGCTTTTATGTGCTAAGTTTTTTATAGGTAATTAAAAAAAACTGGTTTCAAGCTAAGACTCCACTAAGGTCAGGATTCTTACTGGCAGGTTCATCAAGTTGCATTATGATTTACCAGCCCAGGCTCGCATACTTTCCAAAAGAGCTGAGATCCTCAGTCCTGTTACCATGCAGACACACCAACTAAGAATAAGCACAAAAGAAAGAGCAGAAAATGTGCTGTAAATTTACATACCACTGAAGTTACAATTACTCACTTAAGCTGCTTTTAGTAAAGTAAACTGAATTCTGATATCATCTCTAAGACTGATGACATGATCTAAGCATCTTTATAAGTTTGCTAACTATATTCTTTCTTTACCAGAAGGTGTTGTTTTCACAACTATATTGTGCCTACATCTAGATTTTTCTGTGACAACTTTTTAGTTTCTTAATGCAACAGAATCAATATTAGTTTCAGAACATTCAAAAAGAGCTCATCTTTGACATTTTCTGGAAAAGGGTGTCATTATAATAGCATACATTAATTAAAGGGTGATAATAAGATTCTGGACAACTGTTTATCAAAATAATTTGACTGTATAAAGAGACTCCGGTTGTGAAAATATCTGTATGTCTCATCAACATTTTTATTATGTGGACAAGAAAAGGAGTACCTGCTTGAAGAAATAACTGGAAGATTTATGCCAACCAAAATCCATCCAGAGAATGAACAGGAAGGGCAGAGCACTGAGTCACACAGAGTTTATGAGCATTTTTATCTTTTTTTTATTCCTTGTCTGTTCTCTGAAGCACTGACTGGAAAGCTCTCTTTTGCACCCTATTGATAGCCTACCCAGGTAGTCCCACTGTAGTCCTTAAAGAAAATGATGCTGACCTTCCGAGGAAGAGTGGAGAAATGGACAATTAACTGTTTTTCAGATACTTACAGATCACAGGAAGTGGTAGAAACTCAAATTAGCCTTAAACAAAACAGTTCCCCACCTTCAAGTAAAATAAAATTGAATGGTATCACCATGGAGCACAAACTGAGCAAGAGGTCTGTGCAAGAGCAAAAGAAGAAAAGATATTTTGCAGACATCATCTTGCAATGGCTTGTTCCCATCACTTTGGTAAATTAGTCCTGACAGTTGTAGAATGAAAGGTTTCTTAATCCTAATAGTTTTTTCCCTTGCAAGTAAAAATTAAGCTGATTCTCATTTCTCAGAGAAAATAATAACTTCTTCCATTAGGTAGATGGTTTTGTCATACCTGATTATACCCAAACAGGACTTCTATATAGATACCTTTCCAGGTTTCCAGTTAGGTACCAGTCTATTCCCTGAGAGCAGCAGAAGTGACTTTCTGTCCATTGAATCACCCTATTATTAAAAAGTAAGGTTTTAAAGAAAGAAGACTAGGTAGTTAGTGTAAATTGGTTAGATCATTTTACCAAAATCCAACCAAAACTACTAATAGCTCCCATGCCTTAGAAGGTATGAATTAGAGGATCAAGCCTTTTATACTTCTTTTATCTACATTAATATGATATACATTTGTTATTCTACATTTGCAAATGACTTTGAAATAGTTGAAATTGAAAACAAGTTTGTTTCCCATTTGGAGGTAAAAAGAAGCAGACAATTAGCCTTATCTTGTGTATACTGGATGTTTCCTTGTAGTATTATCTAAATGTTTGTGTGGCATCTTGAAAGTGGAATACACTATATAAATATATTAAATAACACCAGTTGCATGAGGATTCACTTTGTTCCTGATTTTTTCCAATCAGTCAGTTGTTTCTTGGAAACTTCTAGCATCCAGCTGCATGCGGGAAATTTTGAGACAGATGTGATTTCTGTCAAAACATTCTCACTGTAGCAGTTGTTAAATGTAATGTAAACCATAACAATAACTGCTTCTGGAGGATCGGTATTTTCTTTTGAGAAGCATTTCACCTGAAGCAATGTTAGGCTTAATGTTAGTAGTTAACAATCCTGACCGTGAGCAATACATGGTTAAATACCCATGGGTACTTGTACCAGTCAATATTTTTGTCCCTATGTTAAAAGTGGACTGACTGTAGATGTCATACTGTGAGGGCCAAGTAAGAAGCCAGTTTTAAACATCAACACTTGCATACTTACTGCAGCTTCAGAAAAGTATTAAGTATAGTTTGAAATTACTAAAATCGGGGAAAGATCTAAGGAGTACTCTTAGGAATATCTTGAGCCTTTCCTATGTAGCTTCAAATATAAAAATAATTATTGGAAGGTTTCAGCTTCATTCTTTTCCCACATGAAAATCATTCTGTGTGTACTTCATGATCATTCTACTTAATCAGTGAATTATTCCTACAATGAAAGCCTGGCTAGAAATAAAGAGGGATTTTAAGCATATAAACCCTGTGAGGTGACCTCCATCGGGGCAGATTTACAGTTATGATATGACACAGAAAGCTGTTGACTCGCATTTTGCATTACCGTGTATGTGTTCTTGCACTGTGTTCATGTTACCTTTGGCAGGTATTGCTAGGAATTGTCTTGCTACCTTCTCCCACAGGTTGGGGAGGACTGCTCTGAGGAAACATTTATATTTGGGGTCTTTGGAGATGGAAAACTATTTTTTTCATAAGATTGTCTCCAAAATACCAAAGGTTGCTGCTAATCTAGTCATTCATTCCCATGGATTGTACCATACTTCTCTTCTGTGCCTCCACAGTCATACCTTCTCTATTTGCTCTACTAATTATGGGTTGTTTGAGAGGTTTTTAATTTTTTTCCCATGAATTGACTGCCTAACATCCTTGTTATCTTCACCCACATCCTTCAAAACAAGATAGAGATGTCTGACTTAACCTCGCAACACTTTGAACTGGCTCTTTCACTTTTATCATTCATTTCTCCCAATTAGCTTAACACATGAGTGGGTCCAAGAATAGAAGGGAAAAGAAGGAGCACTACAAAAAGGCATAAGCAGAAATAATCCTTGCATTTATCCTGCTTATGCAGCTCCCCAGTGTATTCTGACCTCTTGATCACTGAAGCAACTACTCACCTCTATGGCCTTCTACACCAGAAAATATGATGTTGCCATTGCTTGCAGAAGGCTACAGGCTTTGTTTTAGGGTAATCAGGAACTTGGACATTTTTTGGTCTTAGCTTATTTGGCTGTACCAGCAATTTTCCAGTTCTCACTATTACGTTTAGTCTGAACATCTGGAAGACTATTGAAGACTACATACACAGCATGGAGGAGCACAGGCATACGGTGACAGCAGAGGACTTGAAGGTGAAGGTGCAAGTTAATGCTGAGGGTCCCAAGTGTATACAAAGCTGATCAGTAGTCAACTGGTGGTCAGCAGGGGAATGCAACCTTGAAAGCTGGGCAAACGAAGAGCAGAACATAGGATGCAGAACATTTACTCAGTGTACAGAAACACCCAATTCACTGTATATAGAAAACTGGGATGTAGAGTGGGATCGCAAAACTGTGGTGAAAGAGGAAGAGAGCTTGCTAACGAACTCATCAGAATGCCTCTGGGAAGGGTGACGATGACTCCTCCTATGCCCCCATCAGGCAGAGGCCATCTGCCAGAGGTCCCAGAGGTGAGTGTAGCATCAGAAGAGAAAAGATAGATACTAGAACTTTTTGTATATATCATTTCAACTGGCTCTAATTTGAGCTATAGCAGCATTAGTGTCATTTCAATCAGACTAATAATAGATTAGGCTGTTAAGGCTCCAGTTAGACTAATAGTGAATTCTGGTTCTGCATGCACAGTGTGTTGCTTTTCCACATAGAAAAGAATTTGAGTGTAACAAACTGATGGGAATTCAAGCAGTCTATTTTGTTACTTGGATACTACAAATTGGTAACACCTCTTGACAGTAGCTTTGACAATCATGCTGTAAATGGGTTATTGATGTGACAAGGACTATATTTTACCTTTAACTCACTGCAGGTACAGATGATGGCAGCTAGTCCTCAAAGTGGGCAAGAGTTTTAGACAATAGATCATCCAAATGTTATTTCTTTGCACTATCAAGTAGCTATGTCTTCCTTTTTGTGTTGACAACCACTTTTTTTCTTTTCTGGGAGAGTAGATTCAATAACAAAGACTAAAAGATGAACTGTATAACTACATGCTCTTTCAAAAATGTTATGTGACTGACAGAGAAAAAACATTGTACTCTCAATTACAAGGTTAACAAGTAATATTAGAGATATCAAGAGGACATAACTATACAACTATTCTTATAATGATAGTGTAATTAATTTTCTAGCCCTTGAAAATTATGTCTGATTACAGATTGTTTGCATATCGATGTCATCATTTTTGCCTTTCTAGCTAGTACAGGGCAACTTGAGATTAAGAAAAACAACTATTTGTTTTGTCATAGGTTTAATCTTTGATGAAGAATCTCATGCATCTCTGCTAATTATTCATTTTCATTATCAATTTATGGGCCAAACTCTTCCAAGTGGGGTCCTATCTGTAAAGCAAGTTTGCATTCTAAACCAATTGATGCCACTGTAGGGTCCGATCATCTGCAAATGGAGGCTGTGAATGCTCACTGGTAGTGAGAGTGCAGTATTAAAAAGAGCAGCATCTGACAGTGACTGAGAGGAAAAGCAACACCAATCTTTGCCAGTCTTTTCTTAGCAACAGCAGAGCACTATAATTGTTATTTCAAAGGAAAGTGCTGCAGTAAGTGATCATATCGGGGGAAGAAGAACGGTATAATCCACTCATAAGATTACCAAATTATCTTTCCAGTGTTTTGCAAGGAACTTATTGGAACATTTTGCTTCTGTCTTTTTTAAGAAAAATGTTAAGGGCATCCTAATTATTTTTTTTAAGTCCAACCCCTTGAACTGAAGATGAGCTCTTTACAATGAAATGTTTTCTTGTTTACATTTGTCCTTTTGAATTAAAACAACAGGGTGTGAGCGGCTGCGTGGCGTTAGTTGCTCGCTGGCGTTAAACCACAACAGTAAACAAACAAAAAAAGTAAGTCAGTATTTAATGGAGTAGGGCACAGATTAAGTTAACATTATTCTAAAAAAAGAAAGAAAAAAAGAAAAAATCATCTTTGAGAAGGACAGTCTGGAGAGAAAATCAGGAAGCCACAAATGCATGAATTGCTCAAGATTTTCCTACCAGATGCTTAAATCATAACTGCAACAAACGGATGCCTCCCACATACCCATATTTACCAGTTCCTTAAAGTGCAGAAAATTCTTCAGATCTTTTAGAATAATGTTCCTTTCAGCTTCACAATACTCATATGAGCTCTCATTTATTTAGAGAATATTAACTTAATAATCCAAGAAATATGGTTTTACAAGACAAAGCCCCAAAATGCTGTTTTCACCAGCAGAATAAAATCCAAGCATCACCAAAAATAAAAAAATATTGAGTATTCAAATGTTATATAAATTCAAATATGATGGGATATAATGGACTAAAACCCCCAGATTAAAGTTTTGAGAACATTAGCACATGCTTATGAATGCCTACAGATGTACATGATAAAAATCCTTAGTTGGTAACTACTTTAAACTTTTGTCACTGTTGCGCTAAAATGGGAAATTTTCCTTCTGAGAAGACATTTTCTTTGCTAGCATAAATAAAACAATATGTGAGTTAAGAGAAAAAAACCTTAACATTTAAGTTTTAATTAGAAATGTAGTTCAATTAAACAATGATGAAAATAATTTCAAAATGGAAAATGAGACTATATGGCTCCCTTTACATTTTTTTTTAAATTTTAGGATAAATTTCAATAAGAAGAAAACTTTTCTACAAATCCTTTCTTTTTTGACAAATCCATAGGCTTAGTGAGGATCTTTTTACGAAGGGAATTTTCAATTCAGCATGCTCTATGTGTGTTGTGCAAATATATATCCCTATACTTCAACATGTTCATAAAAGAGCTGATGACACCTTTGGTTCTCGTTTAAAAGCTCCATTCTGCAGTGTTGAAGTTGGTAATAGCTTTGTCATTAATTGCAGTTACCAAAGAGTGAGCATTTTAAATGCTACAATTTCCTTCTCAGGTCAGTGTGGTTGGCTTTTGTTGTCATTTTTTAAAACTATACAGCTTTTTACTTTAGCATTGCTACATTAACAACATAGTGACCAATGTGAACCTAACTGAACCTGTTCCTTAGCACTTTCACATTTGAATCCTATTGATTCCTGTGAATTTGGGCACAACCATTGAGAGCACGTGCTGAGCACAAGATTCCTACTGTTGTGTTCACCCAGACTAACTTTTAAACACTTCCTCTAGCTCTCTGCCCAGTTTCAAGATGACACCAGAACAAGGCAATTTAGTTATTGGTCTTTGGGCATATGTGAGTAACTCAGACTGTAAAGTTCTAAAACAATATTACCAAAAAATAAAAGGTCAAAGGTCTGCAAAGCAGTTATGTTCCATGTAACTGTGTGTTAATGCATTTATTTTCTCTTCTGATTAAAGTGATACTT
The DNA here is from genome assembly GCA_026212715.1 of Elanus axillaris. NCBI lineage: Eukaryota > Metazoa > Chordata > Aves > Accipitriformes > Accipitridae > Elanus > Elanus axillaris. The sequence goes on along the minus strand of JANZLQ010000079.1, from coordinate 6,124,479 downwards.
ATGTGTCTTCCGATAATTGTAGACTTTCATGATTCCAGATCACTTCTGAATTTGACTTGCCTACCAAGATAAATACAAAGTGTCGGTCATCATAACTAATAAATTTCAAGTGCCAATGTAGTAAATGAAAGCTTATTTTATGACAGTGGACAGCATCTGTTCTGTGGTGATGGAATTCAAATTTTAGCTATAAGAGATTAGATACAACACAAATATGTAATTAAAATTAACCTCTCTATCTTTTACATAACAACTGCATAATTAACAAAAACTGAACTTAAAACTCTCTTACTGTAATTGACTTTGATTATAAAACCTCAACTCTGAACAGATTTTTGTTTTTCATTAATATGCATACCTCCTACTGCATTTTCATTCCACATTGTTTGCTCCAGATATTTTCACACTTGGCAGTATGAATATTCTCCCTGTACCCATTCTAATTTGAAAGGATGCTTGAGACACCTGATAATGAGCTAATGTCTCCATGGGTTTGAGTTCATTCTGGATTTCAAAACTATGTTCACATATGATGTAAATAGCTAATCCTATATCTTGACAAGAGCAGAACATGCTTATAATGTGTAGGAGAAACAGGGAGATGTCTTCTTGTATGTCTCACTCATAGGATGGCTTGGTAGTTCTTCAAGTCCATATTTCACTGATGCTCAATAGGAATGAATGTCCCTTTGAGATAGAGAAGGGAAGAAATAGAACAAAGTGCTTCTTTCAGATTGATCCAATGGTCACACCTCCAGTGAAAAGGCATGAAAGAACAACCTGTAGGGCTTTTTAATAAAGACATTTGCAAGATTATTAACCTGAAGTAAAGGTATATGCAGGCATTCCCTCTGCCCAAACCTTCTATTTACTCAATTATCTTTTAAAAAAAGATAGTCCCTGCCCAGCTCCTGACTCAGAAATAAGTGTATTTAAAAACATGGTTGGGCAGGGGGTGGGAACATCATAACTGATGTAATGAACAGTACACTTAATTCCAACACTTGAAGCAGAGACAACGTGGAAGAAGTAAGAACCTGAAAGGCATATCCACAGTATGTAGCTCAGCATGGAAATAGTATCTTACCATTGCCATATTCAAGTACTTTCAGGTACTGGAAAAATGGCACAAATTTAGGACCCTCTGCAAACTTTCATAGAATCATGGAATCATTTAGGTTGGAAAAGACCTTCAAGAGCATCGAGTCCAACCATCATCCATGCTCACTAGATCATATCTTGGAGCACCTTATCTACGCATTTTTTTTAATACCTCCAGGGATGGTGACTTAATTATCTCCCTGGGCAGCCTGTTCCAGTGTCTGACAAAACTTTAACTATTAAATCCTTACCAACTAATTCTAAATAATAGCTGTCTTTTCCAAGTAAAATGGAACCATGTCTGAGTCAAAATTTTCAAAGGATTTGCTGAAGTCTACACAAAAAGCAATATTTTAACGGTATTTCAATGTAATTAAAGAAAATTATTTCCATTTTGCTTTCACACCACCATAATAATTTTTGTATAGCTACAGGAGGCAACCTGAGGTTAGGAAATCTGGTATGAAGTCATACAGTTACTCTTATAATAGGAAGTGACCAATCTATCTCAACCTTAACAAGTGATGCTAGAAAAGAATTTCCAAGAGTAATTTTTGGTGTACTAATATTTTTGGACAGTTGAGCCTTTTCTGGTCATGTTACTGGTGTTGATTAAAATGAAATTGTACTGGCCTATAATATCATTTGATAGTGCTTTTATATGGAGTCTTTGTTCTGACAGGGTGTTATGTAAATAAAATAACTACATAAAATACATCTGTTTACTTATCTGTACATTTTTTATCAGAACTGAGTTGTATACCCCTGTTAATTGGGATATTTTGTTTTGTTTTGTTTTGTTCTGATAAACATTAATTCTCAAAATTGTCACATGCTGAATAGTAAAAAAAACAACTCCATAACCCCAGTATTAGCTGATTCTGAGAATAAAATAAAGTGGAAATACATTATTCTGTCTTTGCTGAACATATGTGTTTATCTCAGTGAGAATTTCCAGCACTTTACTGAAATGTGGAAGGATATGACCCTCATGTGTTAAGTATACGCTTCCTTATTATCGTGAAAATAAGTTCAGATTTAGTTAAATTATGAATTTCCAGAAATCATATAATCAGTAAAGACATTTTAAGTTTGGCAAATGCATGTATCTGTTACATGTTTTTGAGATATGCCAGAGGACTGGTGTTCACCTTTGTTCAGCAATCCTTTTAATCCATTCAATAGCAGTTCTGTGCTTGCAATTTATAAATACAGCTTTTCTTTCAATTATATAAAAAAACCCCCAAACCCTTGTTTTAAAGGATGTCGCATTCTATAGTACCTGTAGTATAATCTGTCTGTCTAATTTTCATTAAATATCAATACAGCAGAATGTGATTTGCCAAAATAACCTTTTCTTTTTATTGACAATATGCAGTTCTAGAAAATAGAAGTCTGTCTTTTTTGAAACACAGATTCATTTTTCTCCTGTTTGGTTTCCATATGTGAGAAATCAAAGAGGGGCACGTCATTCTGAAGGAGGTAAATACAGAACATAAGGAAAATGAAAAACAATTTTAGAAAGAGGAAAACTGTATTTTGATTACCTTAAAAATCTAACATACTCAAATATACAGTTTCCAAGTTTTATAAGGATATATGACTTGCTACAGTATACAGGTGTTTAAAAAAAAGTCCCTAATTTCTATCCCATGAGATGTTGGTGCAAGAATCTGGCATTGTGTTAATGTTGACCCCAAACTAAAATACTTCTCTTGAAAACATTTTTAGTGTCCTTTCTTCAACTTTTATATGTGGGAAATTTTTTTAAGAAAAACTGTTTCTCCTTGAAAGTAATTATTTATTGAAGCAGGAACTAATATTGATAGAACTAAGTTTAAAAGGGAGAGTTTGTGATTGAGAGATCACTGGTCTTAGCAGTTTTGCATTTACAATTAAGTTGAAATAATTGACTGTTTTAAGCTGTTTACTTCCTTTATGTGTCAAGATTACTACTTCAGGAAACATAAATTTTCTTGTAAACACTTAATAAGTTATAAACCCACTGAAACATTGCAAAGACATTCTGTATCCTCATGCCTTAAAAGTGGTTTTTTTCACCCTAAAGGTCATGAAGAGAATGTACATAGATATTTGTAGTGGAGTTTCCTATATTCAACCATGTGAATCCCATCAGGCATGTGAAAAGACCACGCCCAAAAGTTGTTGAAGAGAGTTTTTTTGCAGTTCAGAGAACAACTATCATCAGATGATGGCAGCATTTACACAGGTGCATTTTTTTGGTGTGACAGGTTTTGTTTGTTTTTTTATAAGCATTCTTTTGTAAACACATTATAGGAATCCATCTCACTGCTATGAACTACTACTGTGCAATTCTGCAGCTCAGAGTAACTCCTGAGATATTTTCAGGTCAGTACCAGCACCTTAAACTGAAGAGTAACTTTCCATTAGAAAATAAGGATCAAACTATATATTTAATCAGGCTATCTACCAGACAAGCAAGAAACAGTGTTTGATCTGAGATAAACTGTGATTGCTTGCATGGTTAAAAATAATCTGAATACATGCTTATTGTCCCTGAATCCAAAGAATGTTTCATTGCAGATAAGGTCTGTTGATTAGCCATTCATTTATTAAAGCTTTTATGCTTTTTTTTAGGTTTTGTACAGCAAAATACTTATCTAGATGTTGTTTAGCAATTCTCAGAGGAATAAGTGTGTTTATATGCTGTCAGAAGTATTGGTTGTCAGTCATTATTTTTTATGGGTTACCTTTTCACTCTGTTCCCCCTGCTCAGTGATCAGAGAGACTTCTTACCTGCTGATAATGTAGTCCAACTTTCCTGACCTACTCAGATTTCTGTTAAGTTTCCATCAAGTAAAATTTCTTATGATGACCATATGATGACTTAATATTATCTTGCATAGAACATTGGTTAAGGGTTCCACAGCACTGGAGATAGTATTCTTTCATTATCATGGTCTCTTTAATTTTCTATTTCCTTTATTAACTTACTTTGAACTGGACTCTAAATGAAAGCTATTACTAGTACTAGTCCACCCCACCCACCCCCACTCCCCCCAAAAAGTTATATATAATGGGATGTTTTAAGAAAAATCCAAGGAATAGTAAGACTTTAATTTTCACTAATCTCAGAAACGTCAAATATAGCACTACTTCATACAACATAAATCTTCTAAAGCTCTTTCTCTAATGACTATTTAAATGCAGAACCAAAATGGATTTTTGAATTATGAACTCTGTTTTGACATTCTTCTGTTCTATGCTGCAAAAGCATAACAATGAAACAGGAAGATACTTCACATCTGGACCAATATGAAGGTTTTGGTTGCTAATGTCTTCTGATTCAAAATGGTCAAGAGAAGTGCTTATCTTCAGTACAATGTTGTAATAGAGAACAGCTTATCTTTAATATTAGGTAAGAATTGTCCGTACTTCAATTGGTTAGAGAAAGGATTTTAAAATAAATGGTAGTGAAAATACTGTAACATTTTTACTTTAGAGCACCTTTTTTCCAATTTCTAGCCTCTGCCTTCACTTCATAGCTATAAACATATTCTAAAGTTGCTGTACTGATAGCATGGGAATCAGAAAAAACAAATGTATGTGTCATATTTGGCCTTAGGATATCCAAACCAACAAAGAAGTTTGACATCTACTGGTTTTCGTAGATGTCAAACTCATTGAACACTACGAAAAATCAACAGCTCTGAAAATCAGACCATTTATTCTGGAGTCCAAAATGGATTTAGGAGTCATATTGAAGGGTTTAGGATTCAAAGTAATTTAAATGGGTTGTTTTTTTATGTCAGACCCTAGTCACTTGACTTCTGTAAATGTTAAGCATACACATTGCTTTAATTTCAGAATTCAAATAGGATTATTTCTATGCGCAAAGCTATATAAGTGCAGAAATGTCTTCAGGATCATGAAATAAAACCCAAAGGCCTGTAAATATACTACCAAATTTGGAATTTTAATCATTGCCTCTTAATCATCAATACATATTAAAAATAAAAGTCTTTGTAAAACTTAGGGCTTTCTTTACTGGTATTACTTTGGGCAAATAAAACCTCAAAAATGAAATTACGTGCTAAAGTACTTCACAGTACTTTAGTAAGCTGTCCAGAATTGAGGGGCAGAGTTCCTTTTGTTCTTTTATGATGACATTGAAAATTATTAATATGTCTGATTTATGAAATCTAATTCCACCAATCCATTAATGGGATTCAATTCCACTAATTTTTTCTACTGCCTTACCTATAGAGATTCGTGTATACACGACATTGACACATATTCATATATTGTGTATATAATATTTAGCACACATTGTTCTTACATGGTACGCTTGTTTATAAACCATCATTAATCAGATCTGATATATTGATTAAGGTAGTATTATACATTTATTTTTCCTAATTCCTGATGACTTTTCTAGCAACTTTTGAAGATTTGCAAATTCCCTGCCATTTCACAACAGGAAAAACATGAACCTTTTTCTTTAATACATCATTTTTTTCCATTTGAATATTTGTCTGGGAGACGAAAGACGCAGCTTCATATCTATTTTCTGAAAAACCTGCTTTTAGCTACCAGGTTGTTAAGATGTCATACTGAGACTTATACACAAGTATTTTAAACCTGTTAAACCCCAATCTAAAATTTCTTTTTCAAAGAAATAGGACCCCATGGCTTTAATAAGCTTAAAATTAGGCTTTAACTGTAAAAGAGGAAGAGAATGACTTCAAGCAGACCAGAGAGTTTTTAAGTTAATAAGAATCTGAATAATAATAAAATTTTAAATAAAATTAAAAAAATAGGCTGTTCATGAGGAAATGTCTCATCAAAGAACTCTTTTCAGATGTTTCCCAAAGGAATATTTGAAAAATGTAGTCCTTGATTAATTTACATTAGAGAGGGCAAAGTGTCTTGAATATACAGATAGAACAATTTTGTTGTGACAGAAATTTGAACAATTCTATCTAGTAAAATTAATTTCGCACTAATCAGGCTTTTTAAATAATTTTGAAAAATTACAAGTGTTTTGTTTTCTTTGTTAATTTTATCTGCATGGCTTTGACGTGAATATGCAATACGTTATGTAAAGACATTCTGTACTTACACTCTTGTAGCTTTCAAGAGTAATTTAAAAAGCATGGAATAATATATATATTCTATGGAGAAGTATTTCAATAAAAAAACAGACTTAGTGAGAAAGTAAAACAAATTCATATTCTCATACTGGTGTCTAATCAAATGCAGTTCAGTTTAACATACAAAAAAGAAAGCTATACTATACAAGTCTCTGAAGGATTTAGTTATTGATACTTACAGTTTATACAATGATAGCGCAAGCTACTTCTGCATTATATGTATATCTCATTTATTCTGCTAAATAAAAGCCATTGAAACTTTTTCTGATCCTTTTTTGGTTTTTTTTCCAAAAGTTTTAAATTTTTGTTGTACATATGCAAGGATGTAGGTTGATATGAAGGAGGAAAATAGTTCATAAAGGAATAAAAGAAAATTAAAATTTCTTTCCTTACCACTAACAGTGAAGAGTGCGTAAGATATTACTGGCAATATTTCATGACAGTTAAACTTTTAATTGTTGTTTGTGGTGGGGATGAGGCTGGGGAGGTGAGGGAAAGAGTAGTTGGGAGAATGATTTCTAACAGCTGCTTATTTATCTTTCTTGTAAACTCAAAGGCTCTTCATCAACAAGGATTACAAAAGTACCTGAGTATTTCCATGAATCAGGACCCCAGGATACTAGTTGCAATACAGATTTTAATAATAAAAAAAAGACTGTCTCTGTTGACCCTTGCTTTCTGAATGTTCTATACTTTTCCCCTTGTTTGACTAATTCTGGTTTTGAATAAATTCTATTTTTTGGCGTTTTTCCAATTTCTTTTCCATTTTCCAACCTTTACTCTGCCCACCTTTATTTTTACTATGTGTAAAATAAGAGAAGAGAAGCATATAAGTAAAAATGAGAGCAGTTAAACTATTAAGGTATTAAGTGTTCCGGGACATTAAAGTATCATATTATTATTCATAGATACCTGCATTTACGGGAATCTTGCAATACGACCACATTTTTAGAGTAAGCCTTTCAACTTGATGTCCTTTCAACCTGATTCATGACCTGATTTTGACATTTGGTTCTGTGGAAAATATGTGGGACAGCTGTCAGTGAAGAATGTGGTCCATGAAAGTAAACATCTGACTAAACAATTACCTACCCATCTAGTTGCAAATTCTAATTCTGCTTTGATTTCCCCAGTTTTTTGGGGTTTTTTTTTTGAGCAGTTGATTGAAAATCAGGTTATTTACTCAGACTAAGATAGACTGAGCCTGGCAAATCAGGCAAAGCTTCTCATCTCCAGTAAAGACAACCTGATGAGACACTGACCCAAAAAACCTGGCTAGGTTGTATCTCCAATTCTGTCCTACCACCACTACTGTTTGTTATCCTCTAGTAAGCAAAAAGGACAGAGAATATAAGAGAACATGTGTTAGTTTGAACTGAGTTTCCAGATTAAAATAATATCTTATATTTCAGGTCCTCCTTCCTGCCAGTACAGCACAGCAATGCATTTCAGTATTTGGCTGGCTAATTGCAGGAACATTATTATTATAAAGGTGTGAATGAGGCCTGAAGGATCTTTTAGATACTTTGCTTAGATTAGTCATAAAAAAAAAAACAGACAGAAAACAACATCCCAACCAAAAATTCACAAGGGGTGGGGGGGTGTGGGAGGGAAGAAAGACTGTTCTTTGTTTGTGTAGCATTCTAGTAATTCTCCTTCCTGAATTTGCCTAGGTAATGGTGAAACTAGTTAAGTGTACACTTTTAGGTCTCCCTCAGATGTGATGAGTTGCTTCTATTCTAATTTTCATTTTTATCTTGCCTACAAACAGATATTTAGGCAAGGAGGTCACACCAATACAGACATACCCTTTTTTTCTTTTTATCACAAGCCTGTCTTTCATCACAGAAATTCACCTTTTACTTGTTTAATGCAATGGTGTCATTAAAAAGTTTGAGTTACAGCAAGTGGGAGTAAAGGAAGGTGACCTGGGCTGACGTTTCTTAAAACCTTTCTCTGAAGAGAATTTAAGGTCATTTGATGCAGATGAAAGACAAAGTTTTGTAGGACAAAAAAGTGACAAAAATTTTCTGTGTCTTATCTGAACTCCTCACTACTCTGTTTAGAATGTTTTTTTCAGACTTTTAGCTGTTTTCACGTTCCCTGTCTCCTTAGAAAGAAACTTCAGAGCAATAATTT
>JANZLQ010000079.1:6086928-6104148 GCA_026212715.1 Elanus axillaris | reverse complement strand
TCCACACTACTTTACACAGTTTTCATGCTAGTTATATTCTGCATATGTGTTAGCCCACCTGCAGTGCCATTATTTACGCAACCCCACTAGGAAAACAGTTTTTGCTCTCATTTCAGAGACATTACAAAATTCATTCAGACAAAGATGAGTTATATCTTTTTAATAGTTTGACTGTCTAAAGAACAACACTAGGAGACATCTTGTCATGCCATTCTTTAGTGCTGGGAGTGGGGAGGGAGGGAGGGAGGGAAGGGGGGAACTGCATAAGAAAGTGTAGTTTTCATTACTGCTACATACTGTACTGTAAACCAAGAAGCTGCTTCCCAAAACCATGAATCTGATTGTGTAAAAGAAGCTAAAGAAATTGCAACTTGTTAACTTTTATCCTCTACATTGCATCTTTTCTACATTAATGACATAAAACCACATTCTATAGGTTTGTAGCTACAAGTCACATGGAAATATTAAAGGTGTAACAGGATCCAGACCATCTAATGTCCATTTACTTTTATGTATGGAATGAAGCAGCCTGGGTGAAGTAAGTGTTCATATTTCTGTGCAGTTAATGGGGAGAGGAGGAGCCTTTAAAGATCTCTGTAGAGAGGTAGAGTGTCCAACCTGGATAGTATTGCAGTTCAGAGGCTCGCACCGCTACAAATACTTTCATGACTAGTTGGACTCCTTAGGTGCTTCTCTTGCACAGGCTACTTACCTAGGACTCAGAAAATTCACATGCAGGGTATTTACATAAGTTGAGTGTGTCCCACCCACTGTGTCTTGGATTGTGTATGATCATGTTGTTTAAGAGATCATACACTTGACAGGCAACTATTTATGTTTTTAAAGCTAACTCCCTGGGCCTGTTAGGAAGAGCTGGGTTTATGCAAGTGTGGCTCCACAGAAAACTCCAAACTTTCAATAATTTTTTTTCAATCCAAAATAAAAAAGTTCAATAAAGAAACCATGTGTGTCAGAATCTGGATCTCAATGTGTTTCCTGGATCTGGATAAAAATGCCATCCCAAAATATATAACACTTTGTGATATAATGTGCATCCCAAACCAACATATTTTCAAACAAATGAAAAGGAAAATCAGGTTCCTAGAAGTTGTAACAAATATTTTGACAGTTTCAGTATGTGGTATTTCGGTTTGTTTTTGTAAATGAAAATTTCTCAAACAAATTCCTGAAGAAAATTTCATTTTTGATGAAAACACACTTTCCAACTGGAAATTTCAAACTGATATACTTTGTGATAGTTTTCAGTAGGTATAAATAAGCTGTCTATGGTGGTCTTTTGCCTGACTGCATCTACAAAAAGAAGTTTATACAATGCAAAGAATTGTTTCAGGATCTTCTTTTCTTGAAAGTCTCTTCTTTTCTAAACTTCAGAATACTAGGATTTTTTTAAATAAAATAATTAGATTTTGTCCTGTTATTAAGTACAAAGTTTATTTTTTAGAAAATTCAATAGCGCTCTTTTAGACCTTTATTCCAGTGGTTTATAAGCTTTTGCATTTTAACTATTTGAGGTGGAAATATACCTAGCTTTATATCTGTCACGGGAATCTCATATGCACTGTTTATTCAGCTACAGAAGATCTGGTGGACTGACACTTGCTTTGTGCTAGAGTTTAAATCCCTTGGATTCAGAGTGTTATGTCTGATTAGCAGGAATCCCATGTTTCAAAGATTTGTCTTTTGCTGGGTCTCTCATTATTCAAATGTATTTTGTCACTTCAGTAACACCTTGGGAAAATAAAATAAATAAAAAAATACCTTGACAAGCTCAGCACAGACTCAGTAGTGTTTAGCAGCTAAATTTTTTTGAAGTCTTTCTTAACTGAGCATGCTTTAATCCCTCACAATTACTATCACCATACATCTGTTATTGCTATCGAAATGCTGAATATGCTGGATCCTCTGAAAATGCCTTCCTGCAATGAAAGTAGATGTGGCAAAAGAGGTCATACAAGAGTCAGGGGATATATTCTAAGAAACAGAAAAGTTTAACCATAGGCAGGGAAGAGACTGAGATCTATGATGGAATAAAACTGAAGTTGGGGATGTACCAAGGGGCAAAAAGAAGGGATGGGGGAGGATGAAGGGACAAATCAGAGAAATAAAAAAAATGTGCCAGCTGTTGTCTGTCAGTCATTGTCTTTTTCATCAGATTCCTTTTCCTTCCATCACTTGCTTTGTCCCATTACCCAGGGTGAAAGAAAGGCACTTGTCAGGGGGTTGTCAAATAAACACTTAACAAATTGTCGCAGCTGGGAAATAGCACTACCCATTTCACACTTGCTTTGAAGAAAACCTTCTGCACAACAATTAAATTAAATCAATTAAATATTTAATTTATAATTAAATTTATAATTTAATTAAATATTAAGTTACTAAATTAAATAATTAAATATCAAATTTTAAAGATGGAATACTTCATGGTGTTGGCTGCAAAGCACTCCAAGCACTGCAGAGATCCCACAAGGTTTTGGACCATGGGCAGGAGAATAAGGATGGATGTCCAGAGAAGTCATCTTCAGGCCTGGTGGAGACATGTTGCAAATTCCCAGCCTGCAGATGAAGGGTTGGGAAATTTTTCACAGATTTGCCTGAAGATCTTGCCTGCAACTCCCTCAAAAACAATGTCAGCCTCCAGGAAATAGGACTTTTTTTCGCCCACTTTTTGGATACTTTGGCTAACAAAATTATCTCACATCTGTTCAGTGTCATCTTCCTAATTATTTTGGTGTTAAGAGGTATCTCCTTTATAAAGTTGGAGTTTAACCTACAGATTAACCAGAAGAGTGAACTAAGAGCCTAATCTCATTATCAAACTGTTACATTACTATAAGCTCAACTTCTTATTTTCAGCATTCCTCCTAAAAAAATTATATTCTTTAAAAAGAAAATCTTGCGGCTTTTATAATTCATTACAGGAGTAGTAAAAATGCATAAATTCTTCAGTGAATATGTCTGTAATCCCATAAAATAGATGGTATACTATTCTGCAAGAATAGTCTTATTTACATTTGGTGTTTGCTATCTGTGCTTCTGGTTGTTTTCAACTCATGCTTTTCTGGTGAACAGCACTGCCTAATGAACTTAAACAGCTATCAATATTTGCTTGTATTGTGAATTGAGATGCCTGTTTTTCACAGGTTTGACAAGGTAAATATCATTTAGTGCACGAGGTGGCATGTAAATTGTGACATATCACATTACATTTAACTCATTAACTTCTAGAGAACTTCTCCATAAACAGGTGAAGAAAAGAACATAATAAAAGTATTCTGGAAATCTATCAATCCCCTTTTTTTGGAGCTGCAGATTAAACAAATATAAGAGATAACCTAGTGCCTTCTGAGCTGTTCCAAAGGCTTCAAATCAGAAAATCTGAAACCTTCAAAGTACAACAGATTCGGCAACATGTAAATGGTATTAGGTCTTCATTTCTAACTTTTTTTTTACCAGTTTCATTCTCCTATTTTTCTGACATTACTTTTAAAATGTGAATGGAAGAAGATTCAATAACCTCCTAATATAAAAACTCTGCAGGGCTAGAGATATTTTGTTTATTGACAATCAGACCAAGAACAAATACTTAGAAAAAGATTAATGACATCCTAGGGTGATTCTATCCTTAAATTCATCCTCTGTAAATAAGTTAAACCAGTCTCTGTGAGCTCCCATTTCCTGTCCTTAACAGGCATCAGGCTGAGGAAAAGGCTAAAAGTAGTAGTTCAATACAGAAAATTCAGGAAGTGAAACCTTTTTGAAGGAATGAAGAACCAGCAGAAAGGTATGAAAAGAAAGCTCAGAGTTCAGAGATTCTTGAAAAAAATTAAGACCTCAGTAGCACAGGTCTGTGGGTCAACAGAGGGGAGACGGACAGGAAGCACATACATTAGATGGAGTAAAATATTACAAACCTGGAAAAAGCGAAAGTTGCTTTACTGGTATATGATTTCAGTTTCTTTCTCATGTTTTTATGGAGACTAGTGGAAGGCCTACATACATCTCTAAGGAAGAATGATGTAATTAAGAGCCTGAATATTTAGAAGATTAGCTACCACTACTTTACTAAATATTATTTATCCACTAATATTGGAACAATAAACTATAACTTGACCAAAACCACCAGCATTTTTGGGTAGAATAAAAATAATTCCATTTAAACTCTGCCATCTTCCCTTAATATGCAGTCTATGTCTTGTCCCTAATTTTATCCCATTTTAAATAACCAGATTGTCTCATATAAGCAATTGGTTCCCCTCCCTTAATGAATTACTTTTCAGAAAAACACATATTCTTTCCTTATATTCTTAGTAATCTTTTGCAAAGAGTACACATTCTGAATTGTTAGATCTAGCTTGATTGTCATCTTTCCCTCCTGAAGCAGATGAGAAGAGTCAGGAACTTACATCAGAGAGAAAGAAGTAGAGAGGGAAGAATTTTAAAAAAGGTTTCTGATTCACTTTGTCTGTAATAGCTAGATCAACAGTATACAAGTTCTCTGTGCTTTCTTCCCACAAGAAAAGGTTTGCAGAATTTATAAGCCTTATAAGACACTCCTCCGTCTTTACTTGCTCATGATGGCTAATCCTTCCCTCCATTTCCTAAAATTTTGTATGAACTTTGTTATCAAGAGATGAGCAAAATAAGAAGAGAAAAAAATGAATCTTTTTTCCCATTTCATGGACTGATGCCATTGTCAATGACAATCACACCTATATTCCCAATGTCTTTTCCTCTGTCGTAACTGGTATCACAAACTGAATGTGCACAGATACTTTTAAAGGCTCAGTCAGTTCTTGCCCAGCAAAGAGAGAATTTAGTGTTTCCAGTGTACAATACTCACATAGGAAACTAAAAATGGACTTTTAATTCCTTTCTATTCTCCTTCTTTCCAACCTTAATACAATGTTAGAAAAATAAGGACTAAGATTTCAGGGTGGTTTTGGAAGGGGTGGAGAAAAGTTATACGTTGAAAGTGGGAGTTTCTTTTTCTTCAACTAGGCTGCTGGACTGTTTCCTGAAGCCCCAAAACTTTCCTTGATGATCTTGTCTGCAGAAATTAAATAATAGCTAGATGTGCGGCCTTTCTTCTCTGCAGCAGTTAAGGATAATATCAATTAATGGTTTTTTGGTAAGGTCAGACACCTAAAGCACTGTGTGGCCACAGCAGGCATGGCTCTGAGGTTTTAGGACAAGTGACAAACAACTAAGATGAGTTACCACTTGTAAATATGAAATGCAGTCTTTTTCTTTTGATAAACATCTTCATGCAAGGACCTTTTTACATCTTGATTTTCTGTCTCATAAAGTACTCTCAATTTTCTTCAGTTGTGTAAACATAAAAAAGTAATATAAAAATACATTGATTTAGTTAAATTCTCCCCAAAGATGGCAGAACAGGAAAACTGCTGGAAATACAATGAAAACTCTAGCAAGCATTCACACAATTATTTATATAGTATTATTTCTGAACTATCTGCATCCCAAATTACAGCAAATTTTTACAAAAAAATTCTGCAAAAGGATAAACCATTTAAACTGAAATTACATCTTCAAAAAAAGAACCTGTAGCTAATCTTCCTAGTTGTCCAATATTTTATTTACTCATAGGCAATTTGGTAACAATTTTTTTCATGAGCCAAATGTGTTCTAAAATAATTAAATACTTAAATACCTTTCTATAATAATAAATACATACACACACTAATACATACATAAATAAATCTGCTTTCTATCTCACATTCTGTTTCTCAGCTGAGAGATATGTAGATATTAGAGGACTACTGGGAATGCTGATGGAAAATAATGGTCTTGAATTAAATGTACGTAACAACGGGGATGCATACAAACACAGAAAGCAGTCAGGTCTCTAACACGAATCAATAAAAGCATTCAAATCTCAGTGCTTCTTATGGGTGAGGAGAAAAAATTTTGGGATATGCCACCTCAGGAGGTAATGAACCTGCATTATAAACTTTACAGAAGGTTGATTATCAGTTCTCTGCAATGCTTGGAAACTTGGATTCTCAGGTACTTGTATCCTTACTGATGTGGAAGATTTGAAGCTGCAGACTGAGAAATGAGCATTAGTGAGGTTCACTCAGGAATATGCTCCTCATCTCGAGTCTGTCAGTGACATCAAGCCAAACTTAACTCCACAGAAGTTTCAAGGAGATAAAGAGAATTGCTCCAAGAGTGCAAGGTTGCTCAGTGTGTATAAATGGCAGGACATACACTTGTAAGAAGTAATAATTTATGGAAGCAATGAAAGTTTCTCCTTCATACTGAGAATGTGCATGAGTAGTCAGAAAGGGTAGACAGACAATATAAATCTCCCAATATATGCTATGGTCTTATCTCCTTTTCATGTCTTAAGGGTGTTACCTACAAATGGCTGTCTGGATTTCTCTCTCTCATTTACTAATGAAGTTAGAATTCAGTGGCATCTTACAAGCTTTCCAGTACAACATCTCACACTCTACCAAATTGTCCCTCATCAAAATTCAGTTTGTTCTTATCCTCCCCCAGCTGCAATCTGATCTAGAGAGTGTTGCTTGCACTCTGCTTGATTTATTATCCCTTTCACTTCTGCTCATTATCACTAGGTAACCTAATTTACCACCAAGTTCGGCTATCCTTTTCAGGCTGATTAAAAATATCTCTCTGCTTGATGCAGACCTGTTCCCTTCTGGCTGAAACAAAGTGGTGATCCTCTGTTTGTCACTTCTCTTCGTTTGAATGAACAACTACCTTTTTCTGCAGAAGTCCCGTACATTCCCTTACCCTTGTCCTTTCTTAATTTTCACTGGGGAGTATGTATCAAAGTTGATCAGTGCATGCCACTTCCAAGTATTGCTGTAGAATTCATTATTTTTTACAAAAAGCACAGTAAAGGAGTGAATTCTACAGCAATATTTTACTGATGCTGGATACTTTTTCTTATTTTCTAACATCACATCTCATAAACTTTCAGATCTGAGTCACTACAAGTACACTGAGAAGTTTCTCCAAATAGCTAATGCTAGTTAAATATTCTTACAATTTTTCCTGCATGACACTTGGAATGGCTCCCAAGAAACACTGGAAGTGTGAAAGAAAGATGGTCTTTGCCATAATTTGCACTGAAATGTTGTGAAATCCTGCTATTGCAATTACTATCTATCATCAAAACAGCCAGTGTTGTCTGGTTGCTTCTAAGTTCCTCTTTTGTTATTATTTAGACTGTTTTTTACAGTGCCTTATATTTTGTCCTATTTTGGGACTAAGGATCTAGACTTCTATTTTGGGAAGAAGGATTTGCAGTACAATGCAATTACAAACAGCTATGATGATATTTGGGTGGATTTATAACCAGTCCTATGCAGAACAACTATTCTCTTCCATTTCTTACCTTAAACTCTTTCTGTATGCATGTCTGAAAATAGCAGAGGCTTTTGCTTTCTTTCCAGTGTTCCTGCACTGTGAACTCATATTTATTTTGCTATATATCACCCACTGGTCCTTCTCACATTTTTAATACATTTATCTAGTCAGGAGGACATTGTATTATGCAATTCTCTCTATTATAATCAATCATTTTCTGTATGTCACTGTCTTTAAAAAGTAAAAGCAGGCACCTTATTATTCTCTTAAATTCCCTAGTGCCAAGTAACACATGCATCAATGTCTATACATATGAAGTTATCTATGATACCTTTTTTGCTGCTTGTGTACCTGTAGTGTACCTTTTTGTGGCTCAAGGTCAGTATCATACTAGCCTATCCTCTGCAAATGGAAAAAAATGAGTGAATACTTGTTATTCCAAGGGCTTGAGGGAAGCTTGTGATCAGAATAGTTGTCCTCCAAACATACCTTTCTTAATAAGCAGCAACTGGAAAAGAAAGTAGTATGTCACAGTAATATAAGAAAGTATGCCTAAGTGAACTGATTGCTTGTTGCTTAGTGGTAACAGGTAAGTTACTTGTCATCTCACCATATTTTACAAATATGAACACTTTTTAAAAATCAAATCTGAAGGAACAGTCAATTTCTTAGTAGTATGACCTATATTTCTAGCTATTTCTACTAAAGAATGTATGTAGAAAGTTGAAGATTAGCTCTTTTGCCTGTTGTCACCTAACAACAAATAGAGTTTTTTCAAAATTTATTTTTCTATTATCAAATCATTAATGAACAGGTACAAAATTCTTCCAGATTGTTACAGTCCTGCTGATACAGAAAACTGTTTATGCAAAATATTCAATTCAAATAATATAGCAAAATGCCTACCTCAGCTGTAAGTTGTTATTCGATAAATAAACCAGTAACACAGATGTTTAAGAGCTTCTAAGCTATGCTTAAGAGCTTCTCTGTATTGTGATCATAATTCTAAGTACAAATACAATCAGCTGCAAATCTTAGAATAGTATTCCAAAAGGATGGTGATCCACAATGTTATTATCTTCAGGAAACCTTACCTTTGATAATCTATTTATTTTAGTAGGGTTTGGGTTTTTTTTTAATGGGTAAATACGGCATAAGCAAACACATGAGAAGTCATAGACATTAATAGCAAAACTTAAGGTTTCTTAAGAGTTCGAATATTTTTCTTAAAGCTAGGGCTAATTGTTGCTACAACCCTAGCAACAACATACAGAATTTGCAGAATCTTTAGTTGACACTGAAAGGGAATTAATGAGCAATGAAAAAGACTTGGGCATCATAAGTTTCACATGATAGCCTACAGTATCTGCACTGTTTCAATGCTAATTCAAGTTTCAGGCTGTTACAAAGACTTAATATGACTCTGTTTTCATTTGGAAGTTATTGTCATTACGTTATTGTGCTGTGTGACTACAGACTGGGCACAATCCAGAAGGGTAAGAACAAGTGTATTTTGTCCTTCCTTTGCCTGACTTTGCTGTAGATATTCTACTGTTTTATTTCCAGCAGGCTTTTTTACACATGACTGCTGAAAAGCTGAGTTTGTTTGAAATATGTCTCTACCTTTAGGCAAGAAATAGCTATTTTTAAGTATTTTGTCTTCATGGGAAGCTATATTTTACATGGTGTTTTAGAATCCCTACTTCATTTACAACATTGTTTATAGTAGAGGTAACTGCAGCTGATTATTTCATCAAGTGTTGGGAAACCGAAAAAGGGTCTTGAGATGTTTTTGATACCCACTTCAGAGTGCTGTGTATAACCAGCTGTATGAGTGTAGCCACAAAGGTCTAAAGCAGTAGAACAAGACAAGGTAATATCTTTTTTTAGATCAATTGATAAAACTAGAAAGAGGCAGAGAAATTTCTCAGGAATGTAAGCTCTTCCTTAGGTCTGAAACACTAGAAGTAGACTGTTCACAGCATATACTTGCTTGAACTTTGAGGCTGAGACCTCTCGACTCAATTCATACAAATAAAATAGAAGAACCTTTTAATAAGGGGTTATGGAATTATTTTACAGCTTACATAAAAAAATACATTGGCACAATATGCCTACCATGGAAACCTTCATGTTGGCAACATGGCGCTGATCCAGCAAAGGGTTTTAAGAAAATTCAGCCCACACTGAGAATGACACATGTCCCTCTGCCAACAACCGGTCAACCCATCTACAGCTTGGAAACTGCAGAAGTGTAATAGACACACCTTTCTTTAACAAAGTCCCTTGTACCTAAGAGTACACACCCCTTTAGCTGAATTGAACTACTGGGAGATTACTTTGCCTCAGTAGTTACATGGAAAGCAAACACAAAAGTGAACTTTGAAACATCCCCATGAAATAGCATCTGGGAGCACTGTCAAGCAGGACACCAAATGTATTTTTTTTTAAATGAAAATAACACAAAACAGGAAATGTAATAATTAAATAACATTGAATATGTAACACAAGCATGCATATAATACAAAGTTTTCCATAAGAAGCATTGTCTGCATGGCCACAAGAGTTACACTTATTAAAAATAATGAAGGTTTATACTGAAACCATAGATGAGAATTAACTTTAAAGAAAGATGTTTAGTAATCTGCGAAGCAGTGCCTTGTAATGTTAGATCTCAATTGGCATGACTTTTTTTAAATTATTATATGCACTTAATCATATTACTTCAATGAATATTTACTCTCTTCAAATATATTTTTCAATAGCTAAACAGACACAAATTTCCATTACTTGTTTTGGTAAAAGAAGAAAGAAAAGAAAAGCCTTTACTGAATTCCAGATTATGACTCATTTGATCTTTCAAGTTGGCTAAGTCTTAGTGATAAAAACATAAAAGCATTTTTTCATTTTGATGTATTCATACAGAATTGTTGAGTTTCCAAAGTAATTAAAGAAAAAAAATTAAAATTACATGAACCCAGAGTAAAGGACCTGTACAAGTTCCTTACTTCAATAAAGTGTAACATTTGGGAACAAATCTCTTCAATGTTCATAAAACACAAGGCAGATGAAGCAACTGCTTATTAGGAGTTTAAGAAGGAAATGAAAAATATAATTTTAATTCATGAACATTCAGCAATTATAAAACACCTCCCAACAAGCAAAAAAGGGATGGGAAATTTTGTAAATAATTACATACATAAACAGTACCCATCATCTAATGGAGGTTTGGCCCATATCTTGTGCCTTTTTTTCTGTAGCAAAACTGAGTTTATCTCTTTACAGCTTTTAACTCCTTACCCAGATGCTGCCACCCTTTCCTTCTCTAGCACAGAGTTAAATAAGTGGAATATGCTGCCATACAAATTTATTTAGCCATGGAAAGAACAGGTATAACTTGACCATCAAGAAGAGCCTTCATAGTATTTCAATCCTTCTGCAAAGTGATTTTTAACATTTGGAAAACAAAGCAACACACATACTCAAATTAAAGCTGGCTAAGGGTTTTTTGAGGGAAGTTTAATCCATGTAAAAATGAAATTTGCTTAAAGCATTTTTTTTCCACATCATTCTTTAAAATTAAACTTTCATTTATGGCTTCTGATGGACTGAGTCTCTCTTTTTCACTTCAAAATTACTTTTCTGTTATCTTTTTATTTCAGATTAGTAAGTAGAAGATAGAAGAAAAAATAGGATCTCTTTCAATAATTTCTTTTTAAAATAAAGTCTGTATTTACTCAAGCATTTATTTTTTTTCACATTATTATAGTGTTCTCTTCAGAATGGAAAATAGTAGTATGACAGGTAGCCAGCAGTCATTAAATGATTTACCCAGGGATAAATTCTAGACCCTATGACAAGCTTAAACAACTAGGTTGCCATGAGAAAGCAGGTTAAGATTCAGAGGTCATCTCATTGGCAAGGCTTCACAATCTCTAAGTTCTGTGTTGGAGGATAACAAAAAGTTCTATTTAATTGTAGAAGAGGCCCCATTCAGTGTGAGTCTAGGGAGCACAGGGGGTTGAAGTTTTTATTTGCTTCGTTTTGCACATTCTGCATATCACCCCAGCTTATTGATATCCCTAGGCAGTGAAGATTCCTGTATCAAGTCCATCTGGACACAACAGAAATACCTCACAGAGTTAGTTAAATTGCTTAATATTATGAAAAAGATTTTCCTTGGAGGTGGAAAAAAATCAGTCTCTGGCCAATAGACAGGTCCCAAAAATGACATCATTTAGTTAATCCTTTTAAAGAAATTGATTTATGCTGTGTACTTTTTTCCACTGTATTTTTCCAGTAAACTCTTGTGAAAAAGGGATGTATATGGTTTTCAGAAAGTAGTCACTTCCTATTGAACAGCAGCATTACCTTACAGCTGTCTGGCTGCTTTACATACAATTTTAGAATTTGTTTAGAATAGATTTGCCCACAGAATAATGTTTACAACTCCTGTACAGAGCTTATCACTTCAGGCTCTCTATCCAAGGGAAAAATCAAAATTTGGACCTTAAGGAATCTGACAAGTGATACAAATCTAGCTCAAAATTTTTTTCCCTATTTATCTGTGTGAAAAGTAGATATATTAAAGCTAGAAGTCAGCAGACATACAAATCTGTAGTCAAATTTGACTCCCAAGAACAAAACTATAAAACTTTGAACAACTCAGTTAAACCAGAAAAGCCCCAAGCCTTACTCTCTCTCTCTGTAATTTTGAAAACTTGCATGCAAAAGAATAGAAGACAGTTTTAGCAATCATTAAAGTCAAACAATCAGGCTGAAATGAGAACAATATCTTCCAAGTCAGAGGCCCTTCCTGTTAACACCCTGTCTGCAAACCTCTAGTTTTAAATCAACACTGTAGAACTGTAAAGCAATTTTTGATGATTATTAGTATTGTCATATATGGCCCCTGTTGTCCCAGACATACACAGAAAATGCCTTTGTTTATTCCAGCTGTCTCAAAGCCATCACATTTCAGCAGGTCAGAACCTTTGTTTTCTAATGTGTCATTGTTTTGCAGTGCAGCAGTCTATTATTTTAGAAATATTTTTTCTCTTCAGTAGAAAAGCTGTAGTATATGTAATATATGCTGTCAGAATGTCTGATTATATTTACAGTAAAAATACTGGGAAACTTTGCCCTCCCCCCTTAACTCAGCTCAGAACCAATAATTAACCACTTATTAAAAAAATCTGCAGTGTCTGAAAAATAAAGGGTCTTATATTTCAACTATAAATTTTAAAAATGCATTGTAAAATTACATCAATAAAACGTTTGACTATAAACGTGAAACTGGTATGGATTGATGTGCTGCTGTTATGCATTTTGTAAAAAATGACTGTAAAAAAGCAAAATACTTTGATACGACAGAGTATCCATAGTTAAGGACAGTTACCATTTTTCTTGACAAAGTTTTGTTTTCAACTGCTTAAAAATATTCCATGAAGCTCTTTTTTTTTTTTTTTCCTTTCCCTTCCCACAGACAGAATATTTGCAAATATTTACAAAGTCTAATTCAAGGAAGATTCAAACCTTACTGGAAAAAAAGTTATCATAAGCTGAGTAGTTTTGTCAGCTTTAATTTTCCTTGTATTCCCAAATACTGTATTAGGAACTTGACATTTGACAGATGCCTATTTTAAGGAAAGATGGGCTTCTTTTGCTATATAAATGCCACAAAATGAGGCACTGCTTAACATCTAGAGGTTATTCTTAAGATGTTTTGGAAATTCATTTTCACAAAGCCTTCTCATAAAATCTTTGTGCATTGCCTGTGTTTAAAATCTGGTTTACAGATTTTGTTACATGCCAACTGTATTTGTTGTGATCAGCAATGTCACTCAAATTTTGAATTTGCCAACCCAAGTGCTTTTCACTGACTGTTGGGGGAAGTTAACACACCCAGGCTGCTCACTGCAGTAATTCTGTAAAGACTTTCTGCCTAAAGAGCATTTGTTTAGTGCAACGAGCTTAAAAACTGACACAGCTACTTTTAGTTGAATTGTTAGTGAGGAACCCAAACAAACAAGACTCAGAAGAATATCTGAAGGTGTAGATGGACAGTGAGGAGCAGCTGCAGCCAAAGCAGAGCACACATCTGCAGCCTGGCTGAAAAGTTTGGAGATGCATTCACATAGCACTGAAAAGCCTATTGTCTTCTGTAGACACTTAAAAAAAATAACTAGTAATATGAACATGAACTTGTATTATTAGACAAGAGAAAAATTGTGTGACAAAGCCATGTGTGTGGGCAGAAAGAACCATTTATCAGGGAAACTATAAATGTTGATATCCAGTCTCAGTACCTGCTTTTCTTTAAGAGGAAACAAAGAAACGGAGGGACAATTCAAAATCCCGAGATGTTAAACTTATTTTCACTGAAATAACCTTCTACTCAGTCTGCCCCAATGACAAAAAAAAATTCCGTGGAGTGGGAGAAAGATGGCCATAATTTTGCTAATTGTGTAATGAAGAACACAGAAAAAAAATTAAACTGCTGTATAATACAGCTTAGATTAATAACATAACTGAAATCAGGGATTTGTGACTTTCCCCTCCTCCATCCATTTTTCACTGAGGTTGGACCCTAAACATGAATCTCAACCAATTTCTGTGGGTAATCTTTGTATTACTTGAACATCATATGGGAAACCCCATCCACTTCCTCCAGCACTGGCTGATCACACACTCTTATTTTGCCCTCGGGGATGTGAGCAGCTGAAATGACACAAGGCATCTGGGAATCAGCTATATGTTAACCTGGCTGTGATCAGAGGTCAACTCTATATTCATGCTGTGGTGCCCTGTAGGGATTCTGATAGCAGGGAGGTTGTTACCTTTGGTTTCTGGTTAGCTGCTATGGCTAGATGAGCTGAGTTCACTGTGCTTGTCCCACTTTTTTCTCTGTGTTGTTATTTTCTTCAAAAATATCTTCTCACACACAGATGTTTTCAGTTTGAAGAGTTTTAAGGATTGTTAGCAAATCACAGCTATCTCAAGGTTAATTCCACTATGCTTGCGCATATTTTGTAATAATTATGGAAATTAAATACAATTGTCAATGATAATTATCTCATTAAATTGTTTTTATCCTAGAGGAAAAAAAAAAAAGAATTCTTTCCATTTACAAAAAAAAGTGTTAAAATATTTTGTGTTTTGACCCCTTGCTTCCTTTTGTGCAAAGGATTAAAAAATCATTGTGGCAGTTCATAAGTTCCAAGAGTAAAACACTGTTTTGAATAAGTCATCACCATTGACCTAAGCACTCTGGAATACAGAAGAAACAGCAATTTGAGTTGCATTTTCCCCTGAAGAACAAATAAAAATTGTTATGTCAAACCTAGAGACAAAGGAAGAAAATTTAGAGGTACTGTAAAAATATATGTGCACTTCTTTGATCTGAAATGGTTTTGTAGGTATTGTTATTGTGTACATCCAGTTCCTCCTGCCTAGATTGGGATAAGTCTAAGGTATAGGATTCATTTCTAGTTATCAAGGTACTGCATGTCTTCTGCAAACTCTTAACATAACTCCTGTAAGTCTCCAAATTGCCTAGTGAATATACCTGGATCCAGCTCTAGGTATTGATTTTGTTGGTCAAATCTTCCATGCCTGCCAATAAACTGCAACAAAATGAACTGTGTAGCATTATGGAGAGAGATAAGGAAAAAGAACTGCGAACTTTCTAACAGAACTTCCTAAGCACCCATCCAGCATTTCAGACTAGTGGAACAATAACAGCTATTTTCACTGCTTCATTGGAAACTAGGTTCAAATACAGAGAGGTGAACTTAATCTCAGCTAAATTTTCATTTAATATTTGGAGTCAAGCAATAATCACACTGATCAATTTAAATTTGAGTTTCTAGACTATCTAACTGGAAATAATTAATCAGGGAATGGACTATAATATTAGTCAAATGGCTCAAAACTTTATGAAAATTGCAAAAACTAAATAGCTAACAGGCAGGAATTTTAATATGTTCACAGTGAATGAATGATGCAGTCATTTTCTACTGAATCAAGTAGCTATTTGTAAAGGATTTTTTTGTCTCATTTTACTTTTTATATACTAGTAACACAAACAATAGTCATGTTGCCAAATAAGATAAAATAAATAATAATTAAAATGACGTTTGAAATTAAATTGTTTGTTATCACTTATGACATGATTAAAATAGCCTAACTATGTCCTTTTTGTTGTGGTAAAGGCTTGCTGGCTCTAAGATGAAATGAAGCATGGCAAAATCGTGGCATATATTCACCAAAAAGAAGATTAAATTAAAATTAATCTTATAAAATATGTTGTCTGTGGGGAATACTCGGTCACTTTTGACACTGATGGACATACAATGCAAAATGTTGTCAATAAATTCATGCCCACAGAGATGCATATTCTCCTGGGAAAAGTAATGGGTATTATGTCTTACACATAAAGACACACAACTAGTCTATGCAATGCAGTTGATCATAGCCTTCCAGAGGGCACATCCTTCACACATCTGTAGCATGGGTATACCTCATGACAGTCTAACTAATCATAGGATTAGTTTACTGGGCATCTGGAGACTTGTCTCTGTTATTAATTCTTGAGTTTCTGAAAGGTAGGATTTTCTGTGCAAATTGCCCAGACAGTTACAGTTAAAAGCAACTCTACCAGTAGACAACAGAAAGTTAGCCTTGCTCAGTTAAGGCAAAAAAAGGAAGTTCATCACACCTTTCAAAATTAGAAGAAAAATCTATACAAGAGTTAAAGGTAAGAATGTTGTTGTGGTTTAATGTCAGCCAGCAGCTAAGCACCAGACAGCAGCTCACTCACTTCCCCCCACACCCAGTGGGATGGGGGAGAAAATTGGGAAAAGAAGTAAAACTCGTGGGTTAAGATAATAATTGTTTAATAGAACAGAAGAGAATAAACTAATAATGATAATGATAACACTAATAAAATGACACTACTAATAATAAAAGGATTGGAATACACAAGTGATGCACAGTGCAATTGCTCACCATCCATCGATTGACACTCAGTTAGTACCTGAGCTGCAATCCCCTGCCCCCATTCCTCCACAGTTTATATACTGGGCATGACATCCAATGGCCTGGAATACCCCTTTGGCCAGTTTGGGTCAGCTGTGTCCCCTCCCAAATTCTTGTGCCCCTCCAGCCTCTGCGCTGGCTGGGCATCAGAGCTGAAAAATCCTTGACTTAGTATAAACATCATCCAGCAACTGAAATCATCAGAGTGTTATCAACATTCTTCTCCTACTGCACTCAAAACATAGCATTGTACCAGCTACTAAGAAGACAATTAATTCTATCCCAGATGAAACCAGGACAAATGTATCTGCTTCATTTGTTAAACTGAGAAATTTAAAAGAGATCTCAATTAAAAAAGAAACCAATAACTTAAGTCAAAAGTTATATTCCCAAATCAGATGGAAATTTTTGATAAAATATTGTGGACTTCTTTTCCTTTCTAGACTGCCTTCTGAACACTTTTCTTCAAGCATTTAGAACAAAAAAATAAAGTGGACTTCAAGTTCTCTCATTTTTAGCCTCCACGAAGCCCTACTGTATTTTAGTAGAGCTTGTCTGTTTTGAAATTCTAAATCATATTGCTCCAAGGTTTGTGTTTTTCTTTCAGATGGCATGATGCTTCAAGGGGAATATGTTTATGATTTCTTTAAATATAAAAAGAAGGTATGCTAGGAGCAAGACTTCCTTGCCCTTTTTCATTGCTGTGAGGTTGACCAACCCTAGCAGAAATTCCACCTTTACAAGGTTATGGCTTGAAATAAAGTGAGAAGAGAAGAGAAGAGACGAGACGAGAAGAGAAGA
>JANZLQ010000079.1:6043952-6081775 GCA_026212715.1 Elanus axillaris | reverse complement strand
CCCCTTGAAATTATCCCTCTTAAGAAAAGGCTTTACACATTAACCAGGTAAGCCTGGACTGCCTTAAAAATGCACTAAGACTGGGACATAACTCTTCCTGTCATGTGAGACTAGTGACTACTTGTGGGTTAAAGTTCATTTATAGCCATCTGTACTAGAAGAATCGGGCACAGAAACAGTAAACATGTTTCATCTACCTTGTGGTAATTTGTTAAAGCCATGGTAGTTTGATAACATCTCAGAACTCTGGGAGAAAAACACTTCAGATGGTGTGGTGGAGAATTTTCCTGTGGACAGCAGAAGTACATCTTTTTTAGCTGTAATAAATGAAGGTATGGAGTTGGATCCTCCAGTCTTTTTCTCTGTGTGTGGCAGAGACCACTTCATTTTTTACAAAGTTACAGGAAACTTAACCTTTAAAATCTCCCCTCCCACCACACCCCATAAACAGCCAGCATGATAAAGTGAGTAAGCAGGAAACATTGAATTATTTCCAAGATGCAAACTTTTTGCCATTGAAAAATGCATTTACAGAAATACTGTTCCCAAGGAAGCCACCCTTGTGGACTCATACACAGAATTATTTAGCAGAAATCCCATGGGATTTTACCTTCACTGTGTGCCTGTGACAGTGACTTTAGTTGTATACATTTTTCCCAGAACCAAGGCTGTCATAGCTTCTGAGACATAGGTCCTGATCTTATCTAAAGTCAGCATAATAATGGAAGTCCAGGTTTATGCTACACATCACAGCCTGGCTTAAAAAAGCCAAGGGTAATTCATCCTTGTTTTTCTACTCATTTTAAAATGCCTTGCAGATATGAAACATTCAATCTGTGCTTTATGGGATTATTCAGCTCCTGAATACCATGCTGGGCAGAGGACTTTTGTTGCTTCTGTTTCTTCTGTTTCTTTTTTTTTTTTTTTTTTTTTTGGCAAGGCAGTGTCAAAATAATATTGAAACACAAACAGGAATTTCAGATCAGATGCACATTTTAACAGATAGCCTTATGAAAGTGCACTAAGGATAACAGCTTTTGCTGTTTGCCTCAGTGCTGCTCAGAGGCACATCATAAATTCTTGAATTCTGCCAAGCACAGAGAATTTTCCAGCAGCAGCTCACAAGAAATATGCCAAGGCCAGGGGCATTGCAGTACAAGGAAAATGAACATTTTAATAAAGAATAGGTTAGCCAATACTTCCACTGGTAACTATAGTAAAATATGAGGAGTCATTTTGCTGGTAGGACTGCTGAATGAAAGTTCAATTTACTTTGTCTACCGTGTAAAAGCACTAAGGCAATGACACAGAACTATAATTTTTTTAAATGGGTACTTTCTCATCCCTTGTAAACTCTGAATGTATCCTAAAAAAGAATGTACCTGTTCCTGTTCTGAGGGGCAGCCTATTCAGATCACAGCAGCAGTGTTCATTAATATTTCCAAAATATATTTTTGGTGATTTCAGTATGACAGACACATAGCAAATACACAGAATTACATACATCAACTTACGTGACTTAAAAAGCATCCTCTTACCCTGAAATTTTACCACTTCAGGGTTAGGAAAATGCTTCCTGGATTTTTATCTATCTTTCTCTTCTCGACAATGAATACTTAACTGAACTACTCTATGATCTTCAATCACAGATTTGCAAACAATTCATGCTCATTAATAAGCATGTAAATGTAAAGATTATAGACCATAGAGATGTAAAGACTGTTTTCCCAAATCTACAAATTTGGGAAAGCATGAGGGATACTAGCTGACTTGACAGACTTTAACAGGTCAGATTGTGCCCAGCCTTTTCACAGAGTGCAAGCAAAGTATAGGGGCAATATTTCAGTTCTCCTGAATATCTAGAAACATTCCACATTTTCTGGCTTTTGAAGTGACAAACTGGACTGAAGGCAAACAGCTTTTTCTTCTTCTTTTTTTTTTCCTTACCTTGGCTGTGCCTATGATAACAGTTGCTGACTTTAAACAGCCTTTATACCTGAAAAAAAATTAGACCCCAGAGCAACAGAAAACAAAAGTGTTGTGTTTTCTCAATGCTTGTATCTGAAAATCATGTTTGCTCTGTGCACTGTTTGCTTAGGCGAGTGTTCCTTTTAAACACAACGTAAAACTGCAAAGTGGGTTGTAAATTAACTAGCCATCATGGCAAACCTGTAACAGTCTTTTAAAGGATAAAGTAAGAGCTGTTTAATTGTATGCAATAAATACAGCTACATCAATAATTTATAGTAAGCAGTTAACTTGATAGACTTTGTCTTTCATGATCATGAGGTGTATCATGTTGAGGTTCGTGGTGAGTTTCCTCTATGCTGGATTTTAGTGCATCGTTATTAGCAGTGGAAAGGGGTTCATGCAAATACATGGTGCCTCACACTGAAAGGTCCAGATGTGCTTTCTTCCTTCTTTTCCTTGTATCTCAGCTGGTCATCTAAACAGTGTGACCCCTTGATGAGGTAAGCATCACTCATAAAGCAATCAGAAAAAAAAACCCAAAGAACAACAGCACCTCACTGTAGTTTTACATCTCCATATGAAAGATATCTATTTAGGAAATTAAAGTTGAACCCACTGGGTAATACATTAGAAATCTTATATTTTCAAAGTCACTTTATCTCAGAGTCTCTATGGAAATGCTTCAAGAATATTTTCACAGGAACTGTATCAGGCCATTGGACAGAGATTGTTTAGACCATCAATGTATGCTAAGCTTTCTCAGGGCCATTGCTCAGGAAGCCATATCAAATGCTGTGATGGAGAACAATGGCCTGTTTAATCTTCATTTCACATAGTATAAGTTGCTGATGTAGAGTCTGGTTTCTTGGTATGCAGGCTGCACTAGGCATTTACCTCAATGACTAGGTAGGAAGACCCTTGTGAATAATATCTTAATTGCTCCAAACTGGACATTTCTTTTTAGACCAGTGTTGATTTGAATGTATGCATCATTTTGTAAATACAATTCATTTGGGTTTTAATACACAATTAGAAATTAATGATACTGCAAATGGACTTTTGATCTCCAAGTGTGAGCTTTTGTTGTGCTTGACTTAGGATGCTGACTCTACATCAAGAGACATGCTATGCTAAAAGTTATGAAAAGATGTCTCCTTGCTGGTATCAGGGAATTCAGATGCCTTTAAAGCAATATACCCTGCAATATGGTTCGGTGTCGATGCCAATGCAATACTGACAACCAGGGAACAATTTTAGGGACTTCTTTTCTATGAAATAATGCAAAAAATATTGTTTCCCTAAAATGAGTAAATGCAACAACCTTCAGTTTACAGAGCAGTCTTTCCAGACAGAACAGAAATCTCTGTAACTGGTCTAACAGAAGACTAGTAGGAAAAATTGCCTATCTTAAACAGCATTTTCTGTTTCTGTGCAGGTGATCTATCCAAAAAGGACCCATAAAGCAAAAATTACGAATATTTTAGTGCCTCAAAGAAATGTTGTGGTCTATTGGTAAAAATAATATACTTTAACCCAAAAGGAAGACATTTATTAGATTAAAAAAATCAATAATGCCTTTCAAGTTTGATTTTTTTCTTTCTTACTTTATTGTGGTGTCAGTGCCTGGAAACTTCAGTTCTTTGGCCTTCTGCACTTTTTGGTATAGATTTAAAGAAATGGAAAATATATGCTATGACATGTGAGTATAGGATTTTATTTAATAAACAAAATGAAATCAAATGCTCCTTAGTAGCTGTGCAGAGAGACACTGGCAGCTTTTAATAACATGGCATTCAGAAAACCTCACCTCAGACAAAATGATGTGCATCTGGTTACTATGCAACCTTGCAAGCATCCTCTTACACATGTGGTTCTTCTTCACCTTTGCTAATCCTCTGTGCTTTTTTTTACAGCAGAACTTGTTGAATATAACCCCCAACTAGGCAGTATTTGGGAGCAAATATCATAGTTTCAGAATCAATGTGAGTTACCTGCCACATCTCTTTGGAGAACTGTTTCCTTTGTTTCCCAAAATGTTGAAGAGGGAAAAGCAATTCAAACAAACAAACAAACAAACAAACACACACAGAACAAACAAAAACCAAAACAAAAACAAAAAAAAAACCCACTAACTTTGATTTACCATATTTTTCACTCAGAATCAGACTGGATTGAAGGGAACTTATTTCAGCAAAGACATACATTTTCAATCAGTTCAACTGTTAAATGCTTAGTTTAATACTTAGTAATATCGATCCAATAAAGCTATTTAATTCACTGACTAATGTTAATTATCCCTCATTTATTCCACCACTCAACACCAAAAGTTAGTATTATTTATGTCGCTCTGATAAGCACAATCATCAATGGCTTACAATGATTTTCCTATTTTAGATGTTAACTGTAGCAGACCTTGATAAATTACAGTATATAGTACAATTACTTAGAATGAGGCATTGACCATAAGCAATCTTCAAGCTAATTTTAGGCATCTATTAAATCCACAGCTAGAGTAAAACACAGGTTCATACTGCAGGAACATTCAGTCCGTTAAAGACAGAAGTTAGACCAGATACTTCATAAATCAACATAGCTCCTTGAGCCAAATCTAAATAAGCCAGTTTACCCCAGCTGAGAATGTGGCTTAGCAGCCCCAAGAAATTTTAAAAACAAAACAAACCAAACAAAAAACAGAAACCAAAAATCATAAAAAACCCAAACAAATTCCCAAGTCCAGGCAGCTTAAATAGAAATACACTGCTGTAGCTGACCCAGAGGATGATTCTGTCTCTCAAACAGCTTTTATAAATCTTATAGCTGGGAGGCGGTGGTTTTAATGACCAGGGATAGCAATACTGAAAAAGGCATTTGCAAGAATACAGGTGAAAGGAAGGGGATTTTTTTTTTTTTTTTTTTTTTTTGCTTAGGGATATAAATGGAATTTCAGGAACAACAGGGAAATGTGACCAAAAGGAAAAAATGTGTGTGGGAAGCTGGAGTGATAGAGGAAAAATTAGTTAGCAGAAATTAATCAGAAATAAGAAAACTCCTCAGCAATTTGAACTGAAACATCAGAAAACCATCAAATCAGGAGATACCTAGGGATGAACACAGGGAGAATTGTACTAAGAATTGTGACTGAAGAAGATTTTAGCCTCTCTGTTTTGCACAGACTGGAAGAACAAACAAACAAACAATCAAACCCAGAAAAAGCTAGGTATATCTATGATATCCGCTGTGAATGAATATTTTTAGGGTACCAGAAGTGATTATAGATCACTGTGCACATATCAGTATTGTAGACAGAATTTCATTTAGTCTGATGAGCAACATATGTGAGTAGTCAGATACCTGTCTACTATCCTAAATGTTTACACAACAGGTGAGAAAATAGAAGAAAGAGCTCAATAAAACTGTGGCAGTGCCCATTGTGCATGAGTCTGGGATTTAACACACAGGTAAAATAAGGGGAAAAAAACATGGAATGAAGTAGAATGCAGAGGAGATTAGAGGGAAAGAGAAAATATACCAGAAAGTTTTCTAATGCTGTGATATGAACATAATATAAAAAGCTTTCTTTTTCTACTCTGCACCTGCAAGGCCTGGGGATACTCCAGTCACTTAGCTTATTTTCTATTAACTCAACGTGAGCTTTTTATAACCTCTTAAACAGCAGCCTATATATATTGTACAAAAGCATATCTCAGGGAGAAATATAATGCAAAATCAATTTGTCTATTTCTCTATCTTCATCCTCTTTCAGTAATAAACCCTGCTAAACAAAACTGTAATTCAGCCAAAATTAAACTTTCAGTCCTTCACCCTAAATACCGACTTATACGCAGGTGTTCTATATAGTACAATTATCTCACAGTCTGTATCCCTGCAATATCCTCATAATGCAGTGACTTGCAGAATAAAAGATGAACAAAAGGCTTGATCTCATAAGCTCTCTTCACTATATGCCTGTGCCATTTATCTGTCTGTAACCCATGAGGGCCATCCCCTGCAGATATGGCTCTTTCGATCTGACATACTAAACTACCTGGCATAAATAGTCCTCCACTGTTTTAAGATGTCACCTGGCTCCAAATTTTCAATATATTCTGACACTTACTGTTGGGTATAAGGGTGAACTGCTCAGACAGGCGAGAAATCGGTCTGTAAATGTGCTTATAAATTCTTTAAACTAAAAAAATTAGAAGAAGAAAATAAGGAAATGTAAGTGCACAACTAAATAATAACGGATCATGAAGGATCATGAATATAAAGAAAATGTTAGTAGAAAATTAATTCACTGATCATGAATACATACTGCAATACAAAAAATTTGCATACAAAATATGTAAATGTAAAAGTTAAAATAAAAAATAACATGTATTAAAAATACATCTATTGAGATACTGTGTAGACTAATGTCAGGACCAACATCCTTGTTCATCTGAAAGAAAAAGCAAATAGCTTTAAACAAATTCTTCAAAGGCATTAAAATAAGAGGTGCCTGAAAGATCATCTCTGATGGGTCAACTCATGCAACAGACCTAGAAAAAAAATTCATTGTGTAAAAACAGTGTAAACACTACCAAACTTGTAGAATATATTGTATAACTCAATACATTACAGATCTAAAAAAACCCCAAAACCAAACAACAATCTCAAGCCCTTTGTTCAGTGGAAAAGGCTAAGGATAAAGAGTAACAGGCCTGAAAAAGACCTCGAGTTGCTGATACTCTGACATTTGTTTTTACTGCATTTTGTAAAATAAAAGATCTGTGGGTTTTTCAGTTAGCAAGTTCATCTAGCTAGCTGCATCAAATGCTGAAGCAGCTCTGGATTTATTTACCACTGTTCCCTTAACTGCCATAACCATGCTAGAGGCAAATGTCTTCACTCAGCAATAAGGCTAAAGAAATGCTCTGAGGAAGGAGCATTTGTTCCAGGAATGTACAGTTTGTAATACACAAGCATGTGCAAGACCCTAATTTATTAAACAAAAAGAATGAACATAAGTAAAAAGTTCCTTTGTAGACTAAAAGGAAGACTAGTAAATGGCTACGAAAAAAATAAAACTTGTGAGCTTAATTAAGAATTTCAACTACAACTGTCTACAATGAATATTAAGCTGAATTACAGTACTGTCATTTCTTCCTTTTGTAATTTGAAAAACAAGTTTAAGGTGATATATAAATGTTACTTCTAATAGCAGATTACAAAAGTATTTTGCCAATTGGAGGCTACATAGATCATTACAAAAGCTAAGGGTGGTCTCTGCTTAGAGCATCTTTTAAACTGCCACACTTTACAGGAATAAAAGCAGTATAAAATAATGTGCCCATTTTCTGAGTTTGTGTAGTCTTCTTGTCAGTAAGGTATTCTTGTAGTCTTATTAACAACAGGGTAATTTTTTGTCAAAATTCACTAGAATCTGAAACGTCAATGAGCTCATGTTCTAAAACCTTGTGACTGCATTTCTTCCTTGCTATTTCCTTATTCAGTAATGTGGAAAAGTTAGCAAAACTGAAGGAGGTATGGCTAAAGGAAACCTTCTCAAAGAAAGGGGAAGGAGGCAGCACAGCTGCAAAAAACAAGAGGTGTAGAAACAGAACGCTGAATAATTTATCTGTTTTAAGGAACCTGAATGGCTCCACCAGATAAGATAATTTGAGCCCAGAAAACAGAGCTGTCATGGTAGTGTTCCTACAAAGCTGTCAGCCATTTCTCTGTGTTCTGTGGTGGATTTGTGAATAATTGAAGGTAGCAACTGCATGGTTCACCTCTTAGCGTTTACGTTGCCTGAATTGACATAATGAAATATCCCTCTGGAGAGACTTGAGGGAGTTAGAAAAGCATACTGCTCCCCATGCCTGCTTGCAATTTTTCTATCTCAAGGGCTTTGCACAGGTGATTTACAGTACATTATGTATACATTGTGTCAGGACTGTGAAACTCCAGATGATATTATGCTTCATAACCTGCATTGCAACAAGCAAAGATGTCAAGTCATCCATTTTAGAGCAGATTTATAGAGAAATATTCAAGTTCTGGAATTAAGCTCCTTACACTACACTTTGAGGATAACATGAGCAAATACAGAAAATGCACATGAACGATGCAGATAGGGACAGGGGTGTAACTCTTATATAGATAGGGACATTTCAAAGGACGGTATGTGATAGCCTGCTAGTGACATGGTGTATAAAGTGATATGGAGAAAGATATATTTCAACAGTGGTCCAGTGGACACAGAGAGGATCGTTCATGAAGACCCAGGGGAGGCAGCTCAAATTTTTCTGTTCATCTTGATAAAGTCCCTCTGTGTGGGAACTAACTTCAGCCACTGCATCTACAGTTTGTTTTGCCTCATACACAGACTGTAGAAAGGAGAATGCCTTGGACATTCTGCCTGCCCATTACTTGCACAGGGTCAGCTTCAGTGTAGCCCTAGAACATTGAAAATTAAATAGTGTGCAGTGATCAAATACAGGGGAAAAAAATCTTAAGTGTTACCAATGAAAATTATCAGGTTTAAAACATTTATTTTCTAAGACAGCTCCTGATGGGGAAGACGAAGACATGGTTCACAAATCAGAGTTTACACAATGAAAAAAAAATTATCTAAGCAAAGACCATGTCACAGATAAGCAACAGGCACCTTTACTGCAAGCTGTTATCTGGATTTTAAAACTTTAACCTTAGGTATATTTAGACAGGCTTTAAAAAGCATATACCCTGGGAGCAATCCAACTGCCTAATGTAGGAGTTTGGTGTCACTGTAGACGTTCCAGATGCAAAACATTTGGGCATGGGTAGCAGATAATTCCTGTAACTTCATGGTTGCATTACACTATGTAAAATAATGGTTCATACCTGTGTTTAAACACTTGAACAGGACTTGGAAAAAAATCCTGACTTAAAATCTTTCTCAGTAAGTTATTTTAGTCTTTTATAATTTTTTTTTTTACTTTGTGATGAACTTCAATGTGAGAAGAGGTTGAAATACAAAGTTAATAATTATAATCAGATAAGTTGGAACACTGCATTTAAATAATAACTCCTAAAATGGCATAACAAAAGAAAAGAATTGGAGCATCTAATTTTATTGTGGAGATAATTGAAAGTTGAAGAAGACAGCTTTCTTTTTTTTTTCTTAAAGCATGGGGTATGAATAATATAGGTTTGCTGCAATTATGAATCTCAATTCACGTGTCATTTTCAGTTGACATGATTTTTTCCATAATTCAGATGTTTCAGTTTCTTGAAAGTGACATTAATTTGAATTGGTTTTGTTCATGAAATCCAAATGTGTGATGATAGTCTGCATGTACTTCACCATGATGGCAGCTGAGAAATCAAGTGTTAGATTTTCAAAAGGGACATAGAGACCCAGATGCCAAGAACATCAATGGAATATAAGTACCTTGAGAAGCTGAGCCCTAGTGTCTGAGACTTAACATCATCAAAGAGTATGAAACCAAATAGCAAGATAATATATACTGCACATGGTTTTTATGCAAATACATATTGATTTTTTCAATGCAGTACCATCAAATAATAAATTTAACCATGTATATGCTTATGTGTGTGCATATTTATGTATGCATGCATATATGCATACTTATATATATATACTTTCCTCTCAATATTTATTATTCATTATTGTCATGTTTTAACCCCAGCCAGCAACTAAGTACCATGCAGATGCTCACTCATTACCCCCACAACCCAGTGGGATGGGGGAAAGAATCAGACAAAAAAAGGTAAAACTCGTAGGTTGAGATAAGAACCATTTAATAAAACAGAAAGGAAGAAGCTAGTAATGATAACAATAACAATAATAAAATGACAACAATAATAATAAAAGGATGGTAATATACAAATCAAGTGATGCACAGTGCAATTGCTCCCCTCCTGCTGACCGATTCCCAGTTAGTCCTGGAGCAGTGATCCCCCCAGGCCCACTCCCCCCAGTTTATATACTGGGCATGACATCCCGTGGTCTGGAATACCCCTCTGGCCAGTTTGGGCCAGCTGCCCTGGCTGTGTTCCCTCCCAGCTTCTTGTGGCCCTCCAGCGTTCTCTCTGGCTGGGCATCAGAAGCTAAAAAATCCTTGACTTAGTATAAACACCACTTGGGAACACCTGAAAACATATGTGTTATCAACATTCTTATACTGAACTCAAAACATTGCTTTATACCAGTTACTAGGAAGAAAATTAACTCTATCCCAGCCAAAACCAGGACAATTATTCATATTATATACATATATATGTATAGTTACATAAGTATATAGCATTGCATGCATTGGTATATGGGTTTGAGATTCTGTGCAATCCATGAAAAATGAACTCTAATTACAAATCTGATGGCATTTTATCCTCAGAATACCTGGCTGAATGAATATTGTTGTCTGCTTTGGTGGTACCATCCAGTTTCATTTATGACAAGGTGTCCTTCTAAGACCACAGCTTTATAGTCATCATATTCACATTATCTTTATGAATTCTGCTAATGCCCTGAAATTGTATTTATAAGTAAGTGTATCACTCTTAGTAGTGCAATAACATAAAGGCTAACTTCTGTATCCAGAAGTTATGAGCAGAAAGCTGGAATTTGTATCAGAGGGCAGATATACCTGAAGGTATAGGATTTTGTAAGAAAGTTACCTGAGCTGGTCATTTTCCAGTACAGCTGTCTGGTACACAAAAATGTGAAAACAATGAAAGTCACTGAAAGCCTGGTTCTTGCAAGAAGAATTTCTGTTGGCAACATGCTACTGTGCTTCAAATTCCATGAGGCTAAATTCATTGCTTTAGGCAAGTTGTTAATCTGAACTCCCTGTTTCATAAAGCTAGATCTTACTGTTTTAACAAGTGCCACTCTGATTTGCATCATTGTAGACCCCAAATCATGGTCTCTCAAACATCAGAAGCATAAGAGGTTTACACTGCAGCCTCTGTGGAACCGTGGAAGGGCTTAACATAAGTTTAATTATGGTAGCATA
Source organism: Elanus axillaris (assembly GCA_026212715.1). Classification (NCBI taxonomy): domain Eukaryota; kingdom Metazoa; phylum Chordata; class Aves; order Accipitriformes; family Accipitridae; genus Elanus; species Elanus axillaris. The sequence continues at coordinate 6,070,802 of JANZLQ010000079.1, read as the reverse complement.
GTTTAAAAGAATCTCAGTGTGAATGATTTATGTATTCATGTACGTGATTTAGTTTTTCTTTCTTCCACTGCTAATTTTTCCTAGTCAATCCGTGAGTTTTGTTTGGTTTTTCTTCATCATACAAATGCAATGCACTCAAAAAGCCAGTGACATGGATTGTCCTAAAGGATTTTGGACTAATATCCTATGGGAGAAGACTGAGAAAGAGGAGTCTGGAATAAGATTTGAGATTTGTATATTTATGTTTAGAGCTGCTTAGGGGAAAGTGCAAACTATTTTAGTGGTGTTGATGGTCTTTATTCCTTTTCTCACCTTCCTTGATACTTTGTTCACAAGCTTTACTTTGACACGAATACATTCTGACACCTATGTTTTTGTATGTAAAAACATTGAAGGACTGTCAATCCTTTCTCACTCATCAGTATCTCAGAGAAATTTGCTGTGTGATAGGCAGCAACCCATCTGAACATAGCACACCTCTTCTCTGTTCAAAATGTGGAATCAAAAGAATATGATAGATTTTAATTATTTTTTTGCTTTTGCCAATACGTAAGAAAGCTACTTTGACAGTGCTCCTCAAGGTTCTTGTGGCAGTATATTAGTTTTCTTCAGAGATCATACATTCGATTTATTTTTAGCTTTGTAAATTCTCATCACATTGTCTGTCCTTTTCTCTATATTATTCTAACTACATTCCTCTTATAACTACCAGCACAAATACTGCATTCATTTTGCCCTCAGTGTTGCCTGTTCCTGCTTATTAACATCTGAATACTTGTTCTCATTTAGATGAAAAACCTTAATTTGCTTTCTTCTTTTACCTCTGACTTTCCCAGGGCCCATCTCTAAAATCACACATTTTTTTACAATTGTTTCTTCAAGTTCTATTGCAACAACTGATATTACTTAGAGTTTTAAGATCTGTGAAGCAACTTAGGCAGCCATTTCCTTTTGTTTGATTTTTTTATGTAAAGACTTTCATATATACTTCCTTTCTCTTAATTTGATAAGGTAGTTTAATTTTATTAAATACTTTATGGAGAGTTTACCATCTCTGCCCAGTTTTCTCTTCAAAATCACTCAAATGGAAATATGCTGGACAAACACAGTAGATATTAACTCAAAGATTAAAAAATAAAAATATTTTTTAACACTGCTTATCCTCCTCTTTTAGACCAATTTTTTAGGATGATTTAGTTTGCATGCATCAGCAGGTTTCACCATCATGACTTCAGTCCTTTGAGAGTTTGAGTACCTTTTACTTAAGTTAATATCAGTAGAAAATGTGGGAACTTAATATTTCAGTGGGACACATGATGCATATACTAATTAACAGTGAAGCCTGAGTTAACTGATAAAAGTTTCCATATGGGTGAAGGCAACAATGAACATTTTACCATCTTTGAAGTCTTTCCATTTGTTTTTCATTATGTGCTCTCTCAATGTATGCAACTCCTGCAAATACTTAAATTATAACATTACAAATGAAAATGAAAATTGAAGCTTATTACAAAGGAAAAATCCAAATAAACAGAAATTTCTCACTGAATTCAGTAAAACATAATACAACCTGAACTAGAATTATCCTGCAAAAAGCATTGGGTAACAGGATATACTTAAAATAATACTGTTTTCTGTCCTTTTCTGGTTGGCTGTGGGAAACTGTGGAAACACAGTCATAACTACTTCGTAGTGATTACACATTGTAACAAAGTGTGCAATCTTTTTCATAAACTTAGTTTTTTCTTGAAATTTTACAAGTCACTGCTTTTCCCACCCCCAACTTTTGCTTAAAAAGATGACTCCCATGTCTAATCACTCTAGAAACCATTTTCTCATACTTGTTCCAAATAAATTCACAGGAAATTTCGCTATTCTGCACAAATTGGTTAAGTTCTTCTGTTGGAAATGCTGTTTGTGCACCCAAGAACTCATTTGCATTTTCAGAATCATTTCACATTAGTGGCTTTCTGTTGTCAGTTAAAACATATGGATGTTTTTCTTCTTCTCTTGTTTCTGACATACATTCTGACTTACATTTTATAAAATAAAATATAGACTTCCTCTATTTTGCAGTCTCAATGTGATTTGGGTGGATAAGAAATATAATTTTTCCAAGAGTAAATTCTGATCATTTGACATAGAAAGAGGAGTGTCTTATTCTTTCCACGGAGTTTATTCTCTTTTTTTCTAATTTAGAACAAGTCTTTGAATCAGGTTTTTATGTTTTTTAAGAAAGTGCCTAGGACATAGGTTATTCTGCAATGTGCTTGTAGCAGTCTTTCCTCTTTAAATGCCTCTCCTCTTGCACAGAATAATATTAAAACTTCCACTGAAGCAGGATCACAGTCACTGTTTTTCTTTCTATCTTCCACCTTAAGAACATCTAAATATTATTAAGAGTGATACAGCTTTGACGTGAATTGAGAAAGATACACCTAAATCAAGCTTGTAATCTGGCACTAGAGCATAGTCCTGAGACAGAAGAGTTCTTTATACTGAGACAAATGGTTTTCAAGAGCACTGTTTTGTGAATCTGTTTAAATTTATTTTCTTTACATTTGAGTTAAATTTTCATATAACTTGAGGTTAAATGAAACTCCAGGGTGAAACTACGCTGAATGAACTACTCTCAAAAAATGCCAATTTCCATTATTAGAATAATTCATTAATTTACACTACTTTCCTTTAGTACATTTTCCTTTCACTTTTTTTAATATTTTCCCTCAGATGGAACATCATCTTTCAAGTTTCAGATTTAAAGTAACAGACAAACACCAAAGTGAGGGTTTTCCTTTGCCATTAACTTAGCTAGTTAACTGAGTATTTTTAAAAAGTAATTCTTGGGAGGATTTCTACAGTGGAGTGCCAGTGAATACATAATCCCTTTCCTCCAGTAGATTTAGTGTCCATTTTGTTGATTGTGCAGGATGTGTACAATCTCATGATAATTCCACTACAAATCACAGAAAGAATACTCTTGAAAAGAAATTGCCTATCAGGTGAGAAATCTTTTCTGTTGCCTAAAGAAAGGAGACACAAACAGGATACATTGGCCAATTTGATTTCAGTGCCTGACAGGCTGAAGAAGTCATTAATCTGTTGTCCTAAACTATGCACACATCAATTTGCACGTATCCATGCCCTGCCAGATGCAGTGCTCCAGCTGATTCCAATATAAACACTGTTAATGTACTGTGAAATGGTTCTCCTGAAGCAGCATAAACATTTAGTCTTTTCATTAGAATAGTAAGTTGTAAATTACCATGTTTAAAATGCAATACAAGACTATAATGAAAAAAATTAGGTAAACCTAATCCTATAAAACTGATTAAGAGGTTGACCTTGGAAGTTCCTGACTTCATCAAGTAACTAACAGATATTAGACCAATAAGCTGGTTTTAGTTTAGAAGACCAGCTTCTACTCTAGTAACATAATTTTTAAAATTTTAATATGAGTGATGCTGTAAATTATTCTCTGTGTAGTTGTCAGACAGTCACTCTTCCCCAAAGGGGAAGAGTGCCACAAAACTGCAAGTTCATTTGCATCCCTGACATCCAATCATCAATTTTGGCAGATATTTTCTTTACACAAACTGTATTTCATTTGAATCAATGGCAAGACATCCTATATTGCTAAAAAACATTGGTTTAATATACCTGATTTCTATTACATCATAATTAGTTAAAAATTAAAAGCATACAGTTTTGGTTATATTGCTAAAAAACATTGGTTTAATATACCTGATTTCTATTACATCATAATTAGTTAAAACTTAAAAGCGTACAGTTTTGGTGACCATGAGAAGCTTTGGAATAAAACAGGTAAAGAAGTTTTTTCCTGAACTTTATTTATGTTGCCAGGACAACCACCTTCTCAATATCTCTATAGATTATGCTCAGTGTAGCTGCTTCGTTTAAAGTGTGATGGACCCAGGTAATAGCAGGCTCAAACATTTACGGGAATGTACAAAGTCTGGATCTAAATTGTCACTTTATTTTTTTAAAGGAACAATAATTCTCTTCTTATGTTTTTTTTCTGAAATGCAATGAAAAGAAATTTAAAAAATCATTTGCAATGTGGAAGTGATTCAAAGACATAGTCAAAAGAAAATTGTGACAGCATGGGACATGATTTTAGCGATGTGATATCCACGGCATCTCCATTTCTCAGGAAAAGAATGGCCTGGAAAGTCAGATAGTAGTTACTGCTCCTCCTGAATGCATCATACCTAACTACATAAGGTAATGGGACTACTGATGCTGGAGCACTGCTGTGTAATGAATGTTTTGAGAGGAAAAGTAGCACTTTAAATTAGTAGCATGTGTGTCCAAGTCCATGAGTAAGGCAAATTTACTGTATTTTTACCATCATATTACACTGCACGATGTCATCAAGAAGATAAAAATGAATATGTTTAAGCATTCTAGAAATTGACAAAGAAAAGAATCATGTCATTTGTGGGTGAAAAAAGCCCTCAAACCCAGTCACCTCATTTTCTTTCTTTACTGTAAAGAAAGAAGAATAAAGGTTTGGACAGAAATTTCGAAGCTGCAGAAGTTACAGATTTGGCACATCACATTTCAATAGCACAAGGAAAAAAAACAAGCTAAATAAGTCTGTGGGAATACACTTGCTAGTTCTATTAAAAATATCATAAAAGCCTCTGTCCTTTACTAGCCACTTAGGTGGTATATAAAACATAGCTGTGGTATCTTGGCCGTACAGTATATAGTAAAGAGGTTATTTGTTAAAATTAAGCTAACATGTCACCTAGAAGAAAAAGTTGCTATTAAATACAATAAGGTTTTATTAATAATTCCGGTAACTTTCAAGTGCTCACACTGAGTTCTTTCAGTCTCACAGGACAGAGTTTTCAAACGTTACAATTCGTTTCAGTGCCAATTAGACCCTTGCTATCCCAAAAGCCTGAAAAACCAAAGTTGTTCCCAAATTCTGAGTGATGAAGTGGATGTTTTGGAAAAAACATGGTCTTTCTGATGTCAAGGGGCCTCATATCAATTATGGATTATATGAAAGAGCACAGGTAATGCAAATGATTGAATTGATGATTACATGGGACAAGTAAAAATTATGGCATTGCATCTTACAGAAAGGCACCAAGAAAAGAACCAATGGGAGAAAAAAGACATAAATTTTTCATCTAAATATGTAAAGAGGAGTTTTTCATGAAGCTGTCATGAGATCTGTTTGGACAGTATCTATATTTAAAAAGAAGGAATACTATGATTAATGAGGAAACTTTCTGGCAGTATTAATAGATAGCAGTACAATAAAGTCCAGATAGCAGAAAGTCCTCTTGCAACCCTTTGTCCCATCTATTTAAAGAATGCATGTTTACTCAGTAATTACTAATCTTGGTAGGGATTTAGAAATATGCTGAAAGACGTAAGTTATATGTGAAATACTTCTAATACCATTTAAGGTATTTTTAAAAGCAGATTTTATATATATTTAGTATATGTTTTGTAACTTGTTGGCTCTAGTCATAGCAAGAGAGTGCTTTGCTACAGATTTTTTCCATGATGTTTTGTTGACTCCCCAGCTTTTTTACCAACATTAGCTTTACGGTATACTTATTCAAAGGTTATTTCCAACATGTAAGATATGATCTGCATTTGGGTTATACTATATTTTTGTACACTATTCATTCCTGCATGTGGTTCTTTGAATGAACAATTTCCTGTTTGCTTGCTTGTTTTTTAAATTGTATCATAGACTAGAAAACAGCCCTCTATTAAAGGCGTCTGAATAGATCCAAAAATCTATACCAATAATATACTATAAAAAACCTGGTAATTAGGACTATATTAACAAGTATAGACAAGTTCCCTACCAAAATAGTGGAAAAATGCAGATACCACCTAGTCACCACTCATAAATCAGATGGAGTTTAAATTTTAACTTTTAATTCTTTGACTTTTCTATTTTTTCCTTTACACTCAGATCATGGCTTTGTTTTCCTGTTGTGTTGGCAGACAGAAAGACTGGAAACTGTGTTGGTGCGGTGTACACTGATTCTCCCTGTTCTATCAGGACTTCTGTGACTAAGGAGCATGCCTGACTCACCTTTCTTGAAAAATCTCACCTCGTTTTTCATGATAGTAATAATAAAAAACACAGGCTCACTTTAAAGCAGAGGGTGCATGTTAAAAAAAAGTCATTATTTATCATGATTTTGGGCATGGTTAAGTTTGAGACAAGGACACATTTCTGCCTTCCATCACATGGAGGAATTGCAGAGTAGAGCTGAGGGGAGCCGGGAAATACTTCCCTGAAACCCTGAGTAGCAGCAAGAGACCTCTAAGTTTCAGGTCTACTGAAAAAAAAAAAAAAAAATGGAATTAGATAAATGCCCTCCTACTCAGACTGGCAGAATGTAATAAGTAACCACGGGTTATGGGATGAAAAAAAGGGAAGAAAATCACAAAGGCAGTCAGCCACTAAACTATTCCTGCATTTGCAAATTTCAACTTACATGTCTTAGGTCCAGCAACATCACAGTAGATTGACTGAACCACAGATCATTTTTTTCTGCATGACTGATGAATAAAAACCTGAATCTTCAAACCCTAAGCATATGACAAGAGAATTTCAGGGAGCAATTATTTTAAAGCCAATGCATCCATTAGAAATTCTAACCTAGGGAGGTTTTAGCTGCCTTTTAATATAAAATAAACATTTCTGAATTATGCACTTATTCTCTCAGCACCTGAACTCAGAATAATAAAAGGCAGTTATAACAGACCAGCCTAAGTTACACAAATGTAAGTACTCAGTCACGGCAGCAACATATTTATTTTTCTACATATTCATTATTCACTAAATGTTTTATATAACATTCACCAATAATTTCTCACACATTCTAACTGATAAATTTTGTCACTTGACTGTTTTGTGTACAGCAAATGAAGCCTAAATTAATTCAGGTTTCTTTGAGCACGTACTCACTGATTATTTTTCCCATTCATCCAGCTCTAATACTTGCATTTTTAAGGCTGATGGAAAGCAAGATACAAAATATTTGAGTAAAAAAAATCGTAGAAGTGCCACCAACAAAATACAGAAATTGATTGTTTGAATACAGAACTGAGTCAGACACATATACATGGCCTGGTTTGCTGCTCACTTGCACCTGGGCAATCAGTTACACCTATACAGAGGGCATGTAAAATGCTGTCATCTATGTAGGATTTTGGATTTATTATGCATTTCCTTGAAGAAGTAAAAACAGTGACTCATTCTGCATAAGTGTGAATGCAAGCCTGGGAAAATTCATATGATTCAAAGAAGATTTTAAAGTTAGAAACTTACAAGAAAAAATTTGCAAATGTCGTAGTAATTCTGTCTTTACAAAAGCCATGAAAAAAAGAATAAGAAGTTTATAGGGCTCCAAAGGTATGATGCTTACACATACATCCATCCCCATAGTGGCCTGACTCAGTGGACATCAAATGACGTATGCAGAAACGTTCAGAAATAGGGCTCAAGCTGAAGTGTAAAGCATTCCCAAGAGGATGAAAGTTTCACTAACAGAGTACTGGTAAGAAAACAGTCAAGTCTGCAGCTGAGCCCTTTCTAAAGAGAGAGATACACTGGGGATGTGTACTTCAAGTATGGTTTTTTGCCATAGACTTTCATTCTAACTGAAAGTCCTATTTCCGACTTGTTACTAGAGGCTAATTTTACATTCTATCAGTTGTGAATAACACTACAGAAGAGGAAATGAAGATGATGTATTTCTGACTATAAGTCACATACATGTAAATATCCCCAAGATTAGCAATTTATAAAAAGCTGTACTGCTATATACAATCATTATTTCTGCATTCACCTACAGATGATCTTATTTGACTGGATTCAGCTGTACATTAAGACTTCAGAAGTCTTACCTATTTCAATTGCTTGTACTTTGTAGCTGAAAGGAAATTTTAGAGGCCTACAGAGTCATGCTATCTTGATGAATCTCAAGTGAAGTCACACAAGCTGTAATTAATTTTGAATGAATTAATGACTCTTCAGTTAAAGGAAAACATTGTAAAATTTTGCAAGTGCCATAACAGTGCCTGTAGTAAGTATTCAGCCATGGTGTAATTAATGCAGTTATTCATCTGGACTTGAAACTTGGGTAGATGCATACTAGTACATTGAAAAGGAGAAGGAAAACAAACCCAAAACCCAACAACAAAAAAACCCAATTCTCTTAAACTTAGAGCTAAAACAGAGTGCTGTCAGACTCATAAGGAGCTAGCTCATATTTATATTTGTATATAGTCAATCGTTCATGAGGCAAACCCAAGCATTTGTTGCATACTCATCGCTAGCAGGAGTTACCATTGTTAATGAATTGTCCCATGTCACCTGACTGTACTAATTAGTACTACCAAATCATAACTGCTAATAAAAGCCTGTGAACTGGATTGGGCATGACAAATTAATCCACTCAGTTACATGACTTAAAAAACATAGGAAAAAATCCTCTATCACTAGAGGAGGGCTTCAAATTTTTACTGATCAGACAATACTGAAATGTTCTTAAAGGAGAGGATATCCAGGCTTACATAATGTCTATAACTAAAACCTTGAAGTCTGGCATCTGAAAGGACACAGAATGGCAAAATTGAACAGAATAATTACTTCACTAATCTTGCAAGCTACGCTATAATATGGCAATTGCCTTTTTTGCAGCTGTATGCCTTTGCTAGTCCACACTCAGCTGGCCATTGACTATAATTTCAGATCTTTTTTTTCTTTGCAGTAAAATATCTAATGAATTTTGACTGGTTTTAATCCATTTTGAACTCTAATCCATTCTCCAGGGTCCTTTTATGACATCTTAGTTTGATCAAACTGCTAATTTAAAAGTGGCCATTTTTCCTTCTGTTGCCCCTGTAATTAATGAAAATATTGCTGAACTTTGCACAGTCTTACTTGATATATACTTTCCTGCTGAAAACAAAGCATTTATGGTTATTATAATTATGGTTTTCTAATTATTTTACATCATTTCTATAACACTACATTTCTATAATTATATTACTGTATTACTTTAACATGAAAATATGTTTCAAACTGTGTTAAAATCCTTACTATAATCAAAATATATACCAGCTACTTCCTATCTTGTTGCAAGAGATTTGAATGGTTTGACATGAGTCTGCTTTTCCAATATCTTGCTCACCACACACTTCCATTAGAAAATAACTAACTTCTCTAAGTAGCTTCTTGCCAGGCTTTTTGTGCTGCAGATGGATCACGTATTACTTCATTACTTGTACGAGTTGTATTAGCCCCATTATTAGCTCATCTTGTTAGCAAAAACTGTAGCCAAATCAGAGGTTTCTTGCACCCATGAATTAGTAGTAGACTTAAAAACATACAGTTCATACTTTCTTGGCTTGAAACCAGGAGTAAACTCAGTAAAATAGCATAATTGTGGCAGTATATAACTATTTTGTAAAACTGTAATGCTTCTAAAGCATACACTACCAGCAGCAAGCATTTTATAAAAGAACTAAGCATAAATGCATAATTATTTAAATATAAATGAGAAAATGGAGTGGTCGTATAGTTGCTCAAAGGAAGTGCTGGAAAGGATGTTTAACTGCCAAATTCTGCAAGAACAAAGTTTGTAGAGCACGTGGGAAAGATGTGTGGTGAAACCAGAAAAAATCCTGGCTTTCAGTTTTCTGTTGAAAGCAGATGTGGTTATGTCCTTTTATTCTGTGAAGAGGGCTGATGAGCAGGAAGGACAGAAGGGGAGAAGGAGGTTACCCACTCCAGTCCAAACTGCATCATCTAGATCTCAGCCAGTAAGACCAGCAGGGACTTTCATCACCAGCACTCACTATATGCAACAGCTCCATATCATTGTGTACACAACACTAGTTTATCATAAGCTTCTTAAGGGCTATTTGTTTGCATAAGCAATGAGAATGCCTGACAATGATTAAGAGCTAACTATTGGCAGTATGTGTTATTAATGAGTGTCAAACCCGTGGAGTGCTGCTCTGAAGTTTGAAACAAAGTGGATTTGTCAATATTCTAAATGTTTCCATCACTGTGATAATTTTCCTAATCTATACATAGATTTATATAAATTGTATACATATTATATATTTGTATATATAATGTAAATATGTATGTACCTATGTGCATAAATAAAACATACATTATGTATACAGTGGCAACAAAACCAGTGATCAAATTATGCCAAAACTGCCTGTGAACAGCTGTTGCTCTTTATTGACTATCAGACTTCAGTCTTTCTCATGCTACTCATGCTCTGAGGATATCTTTTTGCTTCTTATGTCTTCTAGCTGTACCTCATTCCATGATGAGGCTTTTCTGATTTTACCCTTCCATTTGTGGTTGGTACATCTGCTAAATCTTCATTTAATGTCAGATTAACTAGGCATAAAGTGCTCTTTGATGTTACAACATATCCAACAGCAAAAAAGTAATAACTGAAATATTTTAAGAATATATACTAAAAAATAAAATCTGTGTTTGTACTGTTAACATAAGTGCTATGTTAGATTTCATTATTACCTTATCAGCCACTCGTCCTCAGGCTACTCAAACATTGTTATAAACTTTTAAAATTATATGTGAAGTTAAGAGTTTTGTTTTGTTTTGTTTTAAACTGTCTTATTTCTAGACTAGCTGAACAGTTTCTTCTCAGTTTATGGATTTGTTCCTTCAAGTACTTTTTGCCCTTTAATTCAATGGTGGGTATGTGTGTGGAGGGGTGCTATGCAGATGAGAGAACTAAGGTAATAATTAAATAAATTACATCCTTGTTTCTTTAAAAAATCTTTTTTACAGGGTTTTCTGATCAGGGGTTAATTGTAATTAAATATCCACTTTCTTGAATGATATGCAGAATGCTTAAATAATATATTATTTATGCTGTAGCCAAAAAACATGATCTCAATTTTAAGTAGGTTTTTTCCCCCCTTTTTCTAATTTGCATGTTTTCTTATTCCCCACAGCCTCACAATATGATTATAAAAATATTTTCTGTCAATCTATGATGGGCTGCTGCATAGGAGAAAACTACTATTTTTTCAGATTAGTAAAGTTAGTATGAAATAAAATAAGTTTATCTAGGAACATGGTGATATATACAGAGGAGAAATATTCCTGTCTGATGTAAATTGAGGTAACTACATTGACATGACAGACCAATATTCAAAGCAGATATGCTAGTTCACACCTCCTAGATATTTTGTTTATACTCACCAATGTATTTTGATCAATAATAATATCTAGTTTCCCTGTGTTATAACCATAGATGTATATTCTGATTCATCTGGTGAACTTTATTTTGTATCCTCAGTATACTTATGGAAATTGCAAGTGTGTTAGTCTAGTGTCTGTATATCCAACCTGGAGTACACTACAAGTTTTGCAAAATAGCCTTTTGTGATTTCATCATACCCCTGCATCCAAAAAGTCTGACAGAACGGAGGTTTCCAACTGAGGATCTAGACTAAGTTGTCCATATTAAAAATAATTTTTCAAATTGAGCCACTTTATATGAGCTTCAAGCTGCCCAAACAAGCAATCAAGAAAAGGAAAACCCACAGTTAAACAAACACATAAATCAAATTGAATGAGGAGTAAACTCTAATAAACTGATACTTGTTGATTTAAAGACAAACAGCATGGCATCACAAAGGGCAAATTGTGCCTGTCTAATCAAGTAGCCTTCTACAACGGAGTGACTGCATCAGTGGACAAGGGAAGAGCTACAGGTTTCATCTACTTAGGCTTCTGTAAGGCCTTTGATATTGTCCCTCACAACTTTCCTGGTGCTAAATTGGAGAGGTAGGGTTTGATGGATGGACTGTTAGGTGGATAAGAAGCTGGCTTGATGGCCACATCCAAAGAGTTACAGCCAATGGCTCAATGTCCAAGTGGAAATTCATAATGAATTGTGTCCCTTAAGGGTCCATACTGGGACCAGTACCACTTAATATCTTTACTGTGGGATACTTGGAAAGCAATGGGCACATAGTGAACAATCCAGACACAATGGGACTGATTATTCAGTGAGCCAGAGGCCCCTGCAAAAATCAGGCCTCAAGGACGAACTGTTGCTACAAGTTTGATGAAGCAGGCACAAAAAGTAGAACAAGGTTAGACGTACGTGACTGAAAGCAGGATACAAGACACAATATTGGCAGAGAGAATCGTTCGCATAATCAGAAGTCCTTAACCAATCAAACTATTGCTTTAGGCACGTGGACAGCACATGCTAACCAATCAACAAATGGGTTACGCATGAGCAGGAACTAAAATTTATATATAAACTGAGCTATTGGGGCAATAAAGTGGCATTTGCTTGATCATATTGATTGTGTGCAGTGTCCATGACTTCGGTGTTGATACTTCATCAGTGACATAGAGAGTGGCATTGAGCACACACTCAGCATGTTTGCAGATGCTAGCAAGCTGAGCGGTGCAGTTGATATGCTAGAGGGAAGGGATGGCATCCAGAGGGACCTTGACAGGCTTGAGGGTTTGGCCCCATAAGAACTTCTTGAAGTTCAGTAAGGCCAAGTGCAAGGTCCTGCACATGGGTTGGGGCAATCCCAAACATCAACACAGACTGGGGAATGAACAGATTGAGACCAGCCCTGCAGAGAAGGTCTTAGGGATACTGACGGATGAAGAATTGGACATAAGCTGGCAATGTGCACTTGCAGCCCAGAGTGCCAGCTGTATCCTGAGCTGCATCAAAGGAAGCGTGCCCAGCAGGTCAAGGGAGGTGATTCTGTCCCTCTACGCCACTCTTGTGAGACCCCACCTGAAGTACTGCCTTCAGCTCTGGGGTTCCAAGCATAAGAAAGACATCGATCTGCTAGAGCAGGTGCAGAGGAGGGTCAAAAGAATGATCAGAAGGCTGCAACACCTCTCTTACGAAGAAAGGCTGAGAGAGTTGGAATTGTTCAGCCTGGAGAAGAGAAGGCTCTGGGGAGATCTTATTGTGGCCTTTCAATATGTGAAAGGGGCTTATATGAAAGATGGAAAGAGACTTTTGACAAGGCCTGGAGTGACAGGACAATTGTTTTAAACTGAAAGCCGGTATATTTAGATTGGACATATGGAAGAAATTTTTTTATAATGAGGTTGGTGAGACACTGGAACAGGTTGCCCAGAGAAGTTGTGGATCCCCCATCACTGGAAATGTTCAAGGTCAGGTTGGACAGGGTTTTGAGCAACCTAATGTAGTAGTGGAAGATGTCCCTGCCTATGCCAGGAAGTTTGGACTAGATGATCTTTACAGGTGCCTTTTGATCTAAACCATTCTATAATTCTGTGATTCTATGATTTTGGTACAGTGGTATGGGTAGTTGAAATGCAAATGCAAGTAATGTAATATTTACCTTTGCAAAAGGTATCTCTGCTTCTGAACAACCAGTGATATTCGTGCATGTCAGTCAAATTACACCTAGCTTCTGTAGATATGTATAAAAATATTTTCTCTTTGCAAGCATTTTTGATACAAAACCAAGGAAGCTGAATGTAAAAGTGATCATAGGTTAATCCTGTAATTCTAATTATTTGCATAATAGTTTTCACAATGACAATAAAGTCATTTTACAAGACAGTTCTGTAAGTAAAACTCCTGTACAGCTTTTGTTTTATTTTATTTTTATGATGAATTCTGTTCTTCATGATCTTGAGTACATAGAGTAGGATCCATCTCATCTAATTAAAAAAAACTGTAACTGTCTAGTTCAAACAGTTTATTATGTCAAAGGAGGGGGATCACCTATATATTTAGAGGCTACAATACAGAGATTGCAAAGAAAACAAAGTTTTAGTTTGATTCTGAAATAAAAGTAATTGGGGCAAATATATTTCTGATGTAGAAGCCCTTAAAAGAATAGGAAATGAGCCCATTTTCACAAAACAGTATCATAAGTCAATGTAGCTATACTGTCACAAGATCTGCTAAAAATGTGTCACTATCAGACTCATAAAGTAAATATGAGTAAAGTAAGTGAGTAATTGTGGAAATTAGTTCTTAAGTAGAATTTGCCTAAGAAGACCATAGTCTCTTTGCCTCATGGATCAACTTCACATGCACTTGTCTTCAAATTCTTTGGAAAACAGTCTTTATGACAGAGATGAGGAGAGTTTTTGTTCGTTATAATAAATATTAATGGCTGAAACACAGATTCAGATTCCAGACATACTAGAGGTCTATTATAGACACAACATGGAGGATTCAAGGTAGGGCAGAACATCTCAAGTGATGACATGGGAAAAAAACCTCTTTAACAGCTCTCAGGAAGAGAGTTTAACCTTTCTTCTTGTTTATAACTGTTGAAATATTGGGTTTCCTATGGATATTAAATTATAATTTTAAAGCCTAACTCTGTTGTGAACAATTTGATAGATGACAGAACAAAGGTCAACTTTCTATAATCTAGCAGGATAAATTATTATTTGCTCTCATTCTGGAAAACACAATAAATGCAGGTGACTCTCTCACCCAACCTAAAACCTGGCATTAAGAATGAGACTAAAATCTCAGACGCTTGTGATCATTTTTTAGTATTCTGAAAAAAAAAAAAAACAAAACCAAAAAACCAAAATCAAACCTGTCACATTTGAGACTTGCATCAGTTAGAGAAAAAAGGCAGTAAGAGAGTTATAAACATTTCTCTATGGTGTTCTGTCATATCCTGTGAGATTTAAGTATTTCTTCAGTGTGTAGGTTTTGCATTTTCTTATTGTCTGTAGTAGTGCCCTAACACTTACAAGTCTCTCCTTATGTCTACAGGGCCATTTAACATCACTTTGACTCAGCTCTGAGGACAGACCCAAACACCACATTGTGCAGGTGGTACAGAACATAAAGGATCTGCTCCTGTTGCCCTCCAAAAGAAACACAGCAGGTCAGCAACCTGTGGAGACTAAAGTTAATTTGGACTGCAATAAAACCACCCCTGATTTTCAGATTCTAGTCCCACATTAAAAATTTGTCATGTAAAGGCGATTTCATGTCTGCATGGGACGAGGTCTGAACCTATGTGCTTTTCTTCTTAATGGACAAAAATGGAGGGTTCTCAAAACATTCAGAAATCCAGAGCAGATAAGGATCTCCCAAAATATCTTTTTTTTTTCCAAACTACTCTTTAAGAATAACAGTTGAAAATGTTCTCATGCCAAAGATCTAGTCTTCCTTAAATGAAACAGTTTATGAAGAAAAGAAAGATAGCTGTCACAACTGTAGTTCTGTGTTTCCAGCTGTGGCCAGATTAAACAGTGAAATGGCATTTAAAATATTTAATTTTTGTAAGAAAAATTATCTAAACCATTAAAATGTTTGGCTTCAATTCACAAAGAATTTTGGAAGAAGGTAATGTCTTGATTTGTTTTGAAGTGGTTCATATGTTCAAACATGAAAGCATAAAAATGGTTGCATTGATCTAGAGGGACAGTAAGTGCATTGTAATAGATAAATCACATTCATTCTGACCCTAGACTTAATTTTATCAAACAAATCTTGAACGAAAAGATATTCCACAAAGATATTTATTACATCTAGCATTTGAAAAACTTGCTTGTGAAAACATTTATATTCACAGTAATGCCAAGCTGTGTACGAGAATATACTTACAAAAGGCAAAGTGACAGACTTTAATTAGTCTGCTTGTAAAAAGTGAATATAAACATTAGATAGAGGGTTTTTAAGGGAAATTACAGTGATGAGCCAGGACATTGGGTCATTCTGTCCTGCAGCAGCACCAAACTTGCACACTGATAAAGAGGGCTGTAGAGCAATTTCATTACCTGCTCACTGAACCTGAGTGCCCTGTTTGTCCTTGGAGGTTCATTACAGATGTTTGTAATTTAGAAAAACATCCCTAAACTGATTAATCCAGGATCCACTTCCAAAGTATGGTTTGATCAATGTCATTAAGTGGTTGTTTTTCTTGTTTCAATCTCCAATCTGAACCCACCCCCCCAAAAAAAAACAGCCATCATCAAAAACCCAAACAAACAAACAAACAAAAACCAAACCAAACCAAAAAAAAACCCCAAGCAAACAAAAAGATTCCCCACATATTTCAAAGACAGTTTATTTTTCATGTCTTACATAAGGAAATATTATGGCCTTTTCTATTTTGGCATATTTATTTATTTATTTATTTATTTATTTATTTATCTTGTGTGTATTAACTAGGTATATTTTAAAACATGGTGTAGCTATTCTACATAAAAGATGTTGGTCAGTATTTGAAAGCCAAAAAACCCTCATTGCTTAAGAGTGACTGTAAATAAGATAGGTAACTTTTACGTTATTTTCATATGTTAGCTGAAATGTCAACTAAGCTGAACTTACTCTTCCATACTGAAGACTGGTATATTACAGTTAAGCAGGTATTTCTGCTGAAGTAGACAGTATACCTCACAGCAGAATTCATACTTAGCACTTAATATAATTGTTGTCAAATTCTTCATAAGGAATGTAATTTTGGCTTCTGAGACATCATAAAAATGGAGTTGATATTAATATAAATGTGGATTTTAAAGCTCAGCATCTCACATCCATTAATATGATATTATAGGTAATATCTGAAGTCACAATAGAATATTTCTTATACCACATTCTTTCTCACGTGTGCACAAAACCATACAATGGAAAGATTATGTTGTGACATATCATTATTTAATTTTTTTGTTCAGGTGTATTTCTGTTTACCTTGCAAAAAAGAATCAAGAGGAATGAAAGCAGACATTGGATTATTCTGCATGCTCTAATATGGCTTCCTTTTTCTTCAAGCAAACTTGTGAGCAGGAGCAGAGAGAGTTTGTTATTCAGGGAACAATATTTGAATAGAACGTCCAGATTTTAATAACAATTTTAAAGCCTTCCTTTACTACATGGTGAGATTTACAGTTCAAGGTTAAAACTACCACTCCTATAAGCGGAGTGGTACCTCATCTCTTTGTTTCATAAATATAGTACTGCAATATAAAATAGACCATTCAGAAGAACATGGTCTAGCCAAATTTAAAGATATATACTGTTCTAAGAGAAGAAGGTTTTATACATACAGGAGAGCTCTTTCAAAAAGTTTCTACTAGATAAGTAAAAACCTGTTATATATTCTTCCTGTGGAAAATATGCAGTATACTTTCACATAACAACATCCCTGAACTGACTCCTCTGTGGCTGCTGCACAATCCTCCAACATCACACAGGGGTCACTTCTTGAAGCAAAATTGTCTTCTGTTCTGTACCTGCAAGATGGAAGCCTTTCATTGCAAATTTAAGCCTTCGATTACATTTCAGTAGCAGCCTGCCTCTTAATGGTTATAAATTTATGAGCTCCTGTTAATTTTTAAACAGGGAAACAGCAAGAGTAGCAGCACATATTGCTTCAAATTCATGTTTTAACATCAGTTGCTTCATAAAAGTAGATCAGAAAGGTTATGGAACTGATACTTGCATAGTCAGCATTCATTAAATGAGTGGCCTTGGCTTTTCTGAAGCTTGTACAGCCTGGCATGTATATGTCACAAGGCTTTGCTGAACACTGGGGAGAAAGAAGACTAAATAAGGCACTTTCTGTCCTGCTTGTGCTGAAATAAAAATTGACTCTTCAGCACTCCATGAATAAGTGACTTTCCCTGAAGCTTCTTAGTTTGACATAGGCATTAGACTATGCAGCTTGGTTGAACTCAGGTGAAGAAAACAAACAGGAAGTTTAGTAGTGCTGCACAGCAAAGTTGCTGTCTTGTTGCTCCAGGAGCATTAGTAAGTGGAAACATGACACCAAGAATTAATAGTACTTCCTATTTCCCTGTGTATTTGAGAAATGTGTGGATAAGTCATTATCTTGAGGGAGGCTTAATTTCTCTATTCCCTGGAATACTGCCTGTACGCATTGGGAATTTCATCTTGCCAAACTTATGTTGACAACTGCACGTCCTTGTTAACAACCTTACCTTTTAGCTGCAGTTCCAGGAGTATGTTCTGTGTTGAGCTATGCAGGGATGTCTAAGTCTACTGCTTAAAGAAGACATTCAACTGCAGCTCAAGATCTGAATGTTGAATTCTGAGGCTAAATATGACATTATTTTTCTACAGGAGCAAGAGGTCTTGCAATTAATATCCGTAGCTTGATGCAAATAACATCTATCCAAGAAATGAAAAAAATATGTACATCTGTTGATTCTTGCACATTTATATTAAGTTTCACTTACGCTGAGATTTTTATTCTATATCACTATCTTATTGACTTTATTTAGTTAGAATTGATGTCCTGGTTTCAGTTGGGATAGAATTAATTTTCTACTTGCATAGTTGGTGCAGTGCTGTGCTTAGGATTTAGTATGAGAATAATGTAGATAACACACTAGCATTTTAATTGTTTAGGTGGTCTGCTGTGCTGGGCCCCTTACAAACAGACAAAATGTAATCTTTAGTTTCAAAATTAACTTTTTTGCTTGTTCAGTGATTATTTTATTAAATTATTAACAGACTATCTAAAGTACTTTTTTTCCCATTGAAGAGAACTGTGAAACAGTTGTTTGACTGAACTGCTGCAGATGCTCCTTGACACTGGCCCTTTTTGACTTACCTGTAATAATCTGACTAAGGGCAATATATTTAAAGCTTTTGTTAACAATTTGCAGAACTTTCTAGAGCAGATTGAAACTAGAATTCATTTTGATTTTCTTATGAAGTTATTAATACCTCAACTACATAGAGACAGGCAGCCCATGAATGACTGACACTAAGACTACCTACTCCTGAAAGGAAGCCTTGGATCTGTCGGCCAGTATCTTGCATTCAGAAAACTCTATTTTTTATAGCTGAATTATCATGATGCAAATATGTGACTATATACTAAAACTTCAGTGCAAAAGTTTTCAGTGTAGGACACTAGGCTTAATTGTCTAAATCTTGACTTTTTTTTTTTATAGTGGAATGTTATCTATATAACATATACCTGTATCTCATGATGTTTCATAGATATCTTATAGATATACATAAAAGATATATATGAGCTCAAAAATATAAATCTAGATGTTCAACTTCTGGTCAGTAGGCTTAAAAATTTGGCCGAAAATTTTCTCAGCAAGAAGATAATTAAACTTTTGCATTAAGTGATTTCACCTTGCATAGCTTTAGATTGTGTCCTTCATAATCTTTCCACAGACTTTATGATTAATTGACCTCACAAACACTAAACTAGTCTGCCTTGTATTGTTAGTGTGATTGTAAATCAGCTCAATATCTTTCCTAATATTTTCAAATGGTCTTAGAGGTAATGTGGTTAGAAGGATGGTGCTCTTCTTTTCAGGATCAAAATGCACTTATAGAATAGTCCCAGCAGTTTTGTGGTTAGAAAACATACAGGCCGAATGTTGTAAGATCATTTCCTTTAGCAACCTGGTAGATAAATCTTTGTAAATGAACCCTTTGGTTAGGCTAGAGGTATTACCCAAAGTTCAGCTATATGGCTTAAGCTAAGTGAACTTGCTTTACTTTCCTCATAAGCAGTTGAAAGTGTGACTGCCCAACCGGAGCATGAACAGACACATAAAACATAAGGCAAGCCTGAAGTGTACAAAAAGCTGTTTATCAAATGCAGTGCTTTTAGAGTTCAGCTTAATTTCTTAAGGGAAAGACTCTTCTGTGTATCTAGCACTTACACTGGTTTTTTTGTGTTGTATCTATGGATTTAATAGAAGTTCATATATTTTGCAGACAATTTACCAGAAGCTTGTGGGCACTTGAGACACATACAAATCCCTGTTTCAATTCAGCATGGAACAAATTGACAGAAAGGCAACAGCGCTGCAATGTGCATGCCTTTTTATTGGATGTTAACTTGATTTTTCACATTGTCATTGCTTCTGGACCTCACCATGTGCATTTTCCTGATAAGCTTGCTCCTTCTTTTCAGAAGTCCATGCTGCTGACCTTGCATTCATTTGGAATAGAAAGACTGGTGCTGGCTGCAGCAGATTAATATGAGCTCTGATCATGTTGGTTTTGATTAAGGTGCTGAGGTTAGAGAAATGTAATTTGTAACCCACAAGGTACCATAGTATGAACAGCGACAGCAATTAATCCCTCGCCTACTGATGGCAATGATAAAATACCTGTTGCTGTTTCTAATAACTTCATTCGTGTTCCAGAAAGGAAAATTGACCTGTCCCATGAAAGAAAAAATTACACTTTCCATCTGTCTGAAAGTTTTTAGCCTTTGAAGTCAATGGTTGCTCTTAGAAAGCCAATCTATTTTTTAAAATAGTACCTGTGGGATCCTTATTTGCCATAATAAAGAAAAATTTAAATTTCTCATGAAAATTAAAAAACTGTGTGATATAAGAAGTTTTTGAAAACAAAATGGAGAAAGAAAAATACAGATTTGCTACAGGGAAAAAAAAAGGTTAACTTTGAAAACATTTCTTACGTGATTAAACAAAGTCTTTAAAAATCTAATAAATAAGACTCAAATCCTAGTAAAACCTGAACATGTGGTTTCTCTCACAAGAGGTCACCTTTTCCAATGAGACACTGTTTGCAGTAGTATTTAAATTTGTTTTTTATACATAATATTGTGTATATTTTCATCTAAATGTTTAGAGCTTCATAGCAATATTGAAAAAGTAGGCAATTATTACATATTTCTTATGATGTCCCAAAATAAATTTTATTAGGCTTCTCCCAGTATGACTTACATATAAAATTGCTCTCCATTTCCTTCCTTCTTCCTTTTATAAATAAAAATTGCTACCAAAATTTTCTGGTTCTTTACCACACCGAAGCACCTCATCACCAGATGTGTCTATACCACATCTTCACTTTCCCAAGGCCAAGGCTGCTTTCTGGCAGCTTATCAGGAACCGCACTGAAGCCACATGTTCAAAATTGGGATATTAGAACACGTAAAAGTCTGTGCAGCCTCCAACTACTCCACTTCCCCTTTTTGTTGAAGTGAATAAATAATGCACAGATTTGTATCTCCTGAGTTTAAGCTGCCTGCAAAGGTAATATGGACAAGAACAACGAGATTGTGGGAAACATCAGGAATTTAGGGAACTTTAAGTTCACTTTGAAGCTATAATATAGATGAGACATTGAAAGCTCTTTTCATGTATTTATGAATATTTGTGGAAGTAATTTAGTCAATTAGGTTTACAGCAGTGGCTTTTAAAATAATTGCAACAGCTGGCACTGAATCAAGCAAAAAATGGAACCTGAGTGAATAATTCACAGAATTTAAAGCAATATTTTATATGCCATAGACCATGATTTTTGTTTCATCCAAGTGTAACTGGGTACAGCAAAGAGATATAAGAGAACAGTCTAGAAAAGGGATATTGACATTTTGAACTACTCTATGAGTGGACCAACAGCTTTACATCTTTACTTTGGTTTTGTGTGGCATTTTTACATGTACTATAGCATAAATAATATCAACTTGGGCAAAAGCCTGCTTGGAAGATGAGGGTCTAAGGGTAGTAGTTAAGGTGTCGCACTCTGCCTGGAAACTAAGTGAAACACCGGATGGACATCTTCATCAGTGACCTGAAGAAGGTGATGGAATCGTCTGTTCCATTATGTCTACAAGTGACATCAAAACTGGGTGCCAGTGGATGTCTTGCCGAGCAGGGATGCCACTCAGAGAGGCCAGGAAAAGCTGGTGAAAGGAACCATCAAGAGCCATATCAAAGTCAGTTGGAACAAATTAAAAGTCCTGCCCTGGGCAGGGAGAGCTGCTGCAAGAGGACAGATGTTCAATTTTGGGCTCCTAAGTTCAGGAAAAACCTGAATAAACCAAGATGAGGTTAGGGGAGGCTACCATGCTGGTAAGGGTTGGAGCCCCTGCCCTGTAAGGAGAAGCTGTCGGAACAGGACTGGTTCCTCTAGGGGAGAGGACAGCTTCAGGGAGACAACAGCAGCCTCCAGTGTCTGCAGGGAGGGGGGCTGAGGAAATGGAGTCAGGACCTTCACAGCAGTGCATGGGCAGTGCAGCAACAGATAATGAGAGGTTTGGAGTGGATGCAAGGACAGACTTTCTCCCCATGAGGATTCCAAGTAGTGGGGTAGTAGCCCAGAAAGCCTCAGGTGGAGACTGGGAAAAGTCCTGAACATCCCCATCTGATCTCCAAGCTGGCCCTGCTTCAAGGAGGAGGGAACAGGAGACGTCCCGAGGACCCTTCCAACATAAATTCTGTAATTCTCTAATTCTGTTCTGTGGTCCTATAATAATGAACATTCTTCCACATAAAACATAAATACTGTTACAGTATCTTATGCCCTTTGTGAAGGTTTTTTTGCTTATAAAGAGAGAGAGATGTGATAGGAAGATGCATTGTGTGGAGGGCCATTAAAGGCTATTGGATAGTCTGTGTTCCATTTAGGGAGGGTAGGGAGGGTGGTAGATCCTTGTATTGGTGACCTTTTTTATTTTCTGACTGGCCTGGTTTTGCCTGTTGAACGTTTCCTATGATAAAAAATATCTTTACCCCTTGTAGGTTACAAAGTCATCAGTAAACTTTGTAAATAGATAATATATCTCCAGCTTAACAACCTTGTTATCCATCTACTACACTGCCTGAAACTTTAAATAACTTAATATTAGAGCTAAATATACTTTCTTTATGGCCTTGAATTAATAGGCTAGATTCACATAGTCCCCATCGCATGAGCAGACATTGACATATGGTTGACATCAGAGCCAAAAGTGATAAATTCAGCATTAAAATTGCAGAGCTAGAACCTTTGACTGGCTGATGCTGCAAATTCTTCTGTCCCAAAAGCATCATATCCCAGTTTAGTATTACAAAGTCATTACACAGACTGATGAATTAAAACCATTTTGAATCCTTTTCTTGATGTTTTATAATTGAGTTGAGCTAAGACAGATTTCTATGAAGAATGTTAGCAAAAATTGAACATTAGCGACTCAAATATGAAGGTATGCATCAATTGATTTGGTTATTGTTCTTAACAGAAAGAAAAATACATACTATAAAACCTATGCCAGTTTTGTTGCTACTCATTCGTGATTCTCCCCTGCCCCCTCTTTCCATTAAGTCTTTTAAGTTCTTAGAAAAGACTTGATTAACTGTAGTATATAATTTTTGCCTTCACCCTCCACAGCTCCTTCTCTTTTTCAGTAATAGATTGCCTTATTAATTATGATGTAAACCTATTATGGTGAGTCAAGGTAGCCAGTTTTACTTTCCTTTTATATCTTATGAAGAATCAGATTCCAGACTGGAAAATTTTATGTGAAAATAAGAAAATCTGTATTAGACCTCCTTTAGTGGACGGTTTGTAGTATTAGATTTTTCTGGTTAGATCATATTCTTACAAATATCACCCTGAATGAATACAGGTTAAGCAGAAGGGGAATACAAAAATGCAGATGGAACTGTGTTTTGCATGATAGCACATTTGACATAAACAAAAAAAGACTTCTGAAGTTAAAAAAATGGTGACCCTTTTGTAGTCTGACAGATATCAAACTCAAATACATATCATTGTAATGAATAAATACAGTCCAGTAAGAATACTCTTGGTTCAATTGCAAATTTTGTCAGAAATCCAATACGTTCACTTTGACTGATTAACCCAGAAACAAGAACTATAAATTCAAACATCAGTCTTCTTATCTCTTTAAAGGAAAGGGCATGCACAGCTGAGTGTGACAGCTTGTGCAACAGTACCAGAAGTGAATCAAGTTATTTCAGAGATTAGCCATCTTAAAAACATCCATTTCAGAGCACACTTCTCAAAGAGACATGCACTGGATTTAGTGAAGGACTTTTACAGTCAGCTACCCACTTTATTGCTCATTGTATTTTCACTATAGCCTTGATAACACTTTATCATTTACAGTGCCCTGTTTTTTATTTATGTACTTTAAGTGTTCATTCTGAAAATTTTTTCAATGCCAGTTTTGTTCAGTGCAAAACTGTTCACTGTCAAAGTGAAAATTCCTTAAAAATGTTTCAGAAATCTGAATGCAGATTTCTGGATAAAAGTTTTAATTGTAGTTTGGAGCCAGTAAGATATGTTGTACAAGAACAACTCAATGAAAAAGAATAAACATAATAAGTTAAATAGGTATGTATACCTTTATTCTGCCCTGTGGATGACAGAATAATGCACACAGCAGTCCTATGTGTCTTTTGCACATTTGGAGAACAATAATTTGAATTCAAGTACTTAATATTTCTGGAAATTTGCTGCAGATCTTGTCACTTTCATTGTTTTTCACTGATAGCTTACTAAGAAAAAATACTTCCCACATGCAGTAATAAATAATTAAAAAATCTTAAAATGCCTTGAAAGCAGTAATCACTAGCTACACTTCTGGATCCAGATTCTAGTAACTGTTATTCTTTCTTTAGTTATTACCATATAGATTTGATTAAAGCTTCTTAAAAAAAGACTAAATCCTATGACCCTGGGGGAAGAAAAGAAAAAAAAAAAAAGAAAAATGTGCAAATAGCACTCTACAAAGACGCTACAATGATTTTACAGATCATTCATGAATTACTTTGTACACAATTCAGGAAATTACTTATGCCCACTTTGTACCATGTTCATGTATTTATTGTATTCTAAGGCCATTATTTTTCATTTTTATTAAGTGAATGCAGGTATTTAATTGTTTGTCCTCACCTTCACAATGAGAGTATTAAGTTACATATTAGAAACATGGTTTTGTTTATATGCATGAGTTGCAGACCTGATTCCAGCTGGAAATCTTCCAGATGAACAAATACAACTTTAAGAATCAGTCCAAGCTAGCCGGATGGGTTCCAACCCTTGTGCACTCCCATTTTAGGTATCTTATCCTTGACTCTCAAAACCACTTTGGACTGGTTCTCCTCTTCTGTAATCTGATCCTGTAATGAAATACCAAAGCTGCTCACTGTGACCCCTACAGGCTTGCTCCCACTTTGTGCTCTTGGTTTTTAACTAACCTTTCCAGGCTAGAACCCACAACATGCATTTCATTTTCATTATTCTTGAGCTTGAGTGTGTCTATGAAACTGCCAACCGATTACTATGAACATGAGTATCTTGGATGGGTTCAAGCGCAGCCAAAGAAAAGAAAGTGTGGGATGTTCATATATTTAAGTACCAGACATTTTAAAAAAGCTAAAAGTAAGAATTTTCTTTTTCCCTTATCTTGAATAAACAGATCAGTATTTACAAGTAGTATCAATGGACTGACTTACCTCTTCTACTTCTAGAAGTCTGTTCCACTCTTTCCCCATTCCATGTATTTCCCTATACTACATATGATAAAGGGAATTGATGTTGGCCATGGCTATGTTAGATTTCAGCAAAGTAATGTTCCTGCTATTTTTGCTTTATGTTGTATTCTATGCAGTATTTGAGAAAAAGATGGAAAGGTTTCCCCATGGGAGGATATGAAGGGCGAACTTTGTCTGCTGAAGTTTCGTTGCCAGATACAACAGTGATTACAAGAGCCATTGTGATACTACATCATCTAAAGGAGACCTCAGGATAATTTTGGCAGTCAGTCACGGAACTGAAGCATACTGTTTCTCTGTATGAGACTTGCACATAGCTCTTCAGAGAATTTGTTAGATCCCATCATGAAGAGCAAATGCTGGGGAGTGCTAATTAGAGCTACGGTGGCTTTCTTTTGTCAGACCTAGCCATTGTTCTATTGATATTTTTAAAAGTAGAAAAGTGTCAGAGAGTTAATTGCTGACAACAAACTTCTTAAGATTATAAACAGACAGATGACATGGTTTTCAGTATCAATAGTAAAAGAGCCCAAAGTGCAGACAGTAGCCTAGTGGCCCTGTGTTAATGATAGTTCAGATGAGATAATCACAGCAATTACATTTCTTTTTACTTAAAAAAAAAAAAAAAAGAAAAAAGATGCAGCTCTATATACAGTTACAGGGAATGTTAGCCTGTTCATCAAATATAAAGAACAGTTGGGGAATTTTGCAGTCAAGCTCCTGAATGTTTTTAAATATCTAATGAGTTTTTCATTGCAGCTCTAAATTCTGGAGTTTCTTAGTTTTCCTATCTAACCTTCTTTGTCTTCAAGTCCCCGTTCTCCTAAACCCTATTCTTTTGGAGTCTAAGGATTTCCAGTAGTGGAAAATACAGCATCTTGCATAATTTTGGGGTGGGTTTTTTTTTTCTTTTCTTTTCCAGAAGCAAGTCAATCTTTTACACAAGCTTCTCAAGGGTAAATCAATTGCAGGGTAAATGAGAAAGAGAGCACCAACATTAAATATGCACAGCAAGCCTCAGATCCCCTTTACTCAGGATGAATCTGCAGCTCTCAGGATGAGGTGCAGTATATAGATGTTAAAAAAACTACTACATGTCCATATGGCTCTCAGAAAGGATCAAGGAGCAATATCCAGGGACTGGTTCATTTACTTAGTAATTATGGCTGATCTCACTCTTCAACATGACAAATGCCAAAAGAAAGAAGCTTCATAAGGGTTTTCCCCAGATTGGGTACCATTAAGTCGTTCACTGTTATGAAGTTAGGACAGATATAATAGGGGCATAAAGATTTATTGCTTGAAAAAACAATGTCAAACAAAATTGCTACTATCAGCTTAATACAATTTCAGTGACACAAAGGGTCATTTTCATCGTAATTAGAAATCACTTTTTGGAAAGAAGAAAGGTCACAGATGCCAGAGAAAACTAAATTACCAATGTCTCTTCCTATATCTTTTCCCATGTTGTGATGGGTTGACCATGGCTGGACGCCAGGTGCCCACCAAGTCGTTCTATCACTTCCCCCCCCCTCTTCGCTAGA
>JANZLQ010000079.1:6027215-6040818 GCA_026212715.1 Elanus axillaris | reverse complement strand
GCTGGAGCAGGCTCCTGGCAGGACCTGCAGATCTGTGGAGAGAGGAGCCCACAGAGCAGGTTTTCTGGCAGGACTTGCGACCTTTTGGGGGACCCATGCTGGAGCAGTTCATGAAGAACTGCAGCCCGTGGGAAGGAACCATGATGGAGAAGCTCATGGAGAACTGTCTCCTGTGAGTGCGACATCATGATGGAGCAGGGGAAGGGTATGAAGAGGAAGGTGCAGCAGAGACAATGCATTATGAACTGAACACAACCCCTGTTCCCCATCCCTCTGTGCCACTCAGGAAGAGGACGTAGGAGAGTCAGGAGTGAAGATGAGTGTGGGAAGAAAGGGGTCTTGAGGGGAGGTGGTTTTAGATTTGTCTTTGTTAACTGGCAATAAATTAAATTTACCTTCCCCAAGTCAAGCCTGTTTTGCCTGTGGTGGTAATTGGTGAGTGATCTCCCTGTCCTTTTTTCAGCCCAGGAGCTTTTTCATCACACTTTCTTTCCCCATCTTGTGGAGGATAGGGAGTGAGTGTATGGCTTGGTGGGCACTTGACATCCAGGGTTAACCCACTATATATGGGCTAAACAAACGTTAAGTCTTAATTTAATTCTCCTGACAATAGGCATGTTTGGTGGTTTTGTTGTTGTTGTTTTCAATTTGTTTCACTGAAACTCTTTTGTCTCAAAATACTTTAAAAAAGAGTCTGTGAATTAGTAGCTCTGAGCACATTTTCACCACAAGTGATTAATTAGAGCCACATTTTATATCAACTAATTGTTATTAAGTTAAGTACATTTGTTACATTTAGACATTGGTGCAGTATGTCTTGGCTAATGATTTAGGTGATAAAATTCAGTGAAAGTAATTCTGGACACTGAAATACCACAATGAATCACCAGAAAGGGAAATGTTATTGCTTATTGGTGCAAGAACTTTTTTTTTACTGGCCAGTACAGTATAGAAGATGACACCTATGTTAGCACAGATGCTTGTGCATATCCTAGAAGCAAAACAATATTCACTCTGATCCTGAAGAATGACTGGTGAATAAATAAGTAATACAGCAACTGTTGGGATGAAAGATGGTCTCCATGATTCCTCTTTCAGTACCACCAACATGAATCTCTCATGAGTCTACGGATCAAAGTTCCAGCAACATGACCATCTGTAAGATCAGAGATCTGAACAGCCAAATAAGAGTGTGTTCCCAAAAGTATTCTTTGCTGGATACACTGTAAGAGAAACTCCCTATATATGGGAACTATAAATGGGTTCTTTGACAGATTGTCCTATGTAGGATCTTTTTCCTAGTTGTGTGCACAGACTGAAAGCCTCATCTCAGCTTCATCAGGAAATGAGTGAGTCAACTGGGTAAGGAAGAGACCTTTCTGATTTAGTCTTCATATAAGTAGGTAAGGTGTTGGAGGTTGTTTGTTTATTTCTTTATTTGTGTCATTTAAAAGCATCTGTGACTACGTTGTATGTTTTGGATGTTGTGAGTATATTATCCTGTTTGCATTTTCCCTTAGACAAGACTCAGTATGATTGAAGATAATTGCAAAGCAGCAGCAAAACTGTAAACTATACAGGGATGCCTATCAAGTGCAGTAGCTTACGAGCACATTCTCTTCTTAACTGCACAGACCAAGTGTAGAGGTAAAACAGGAAATACCAGGACATGCAGAAAGATCTACCTGTCACCAGTTGTGATCATGAAGGCATTTCTGCTATGCAAAATGGTATTGGCGTGCACAGTTAAGCCCAGAGGGTAGCAGGGAGAATGGTCTGCCTTGGAGCAAATCTAAAGATTGAAAGCTACTGCCAGAGAGTTGAAATGTGACTGAGGAAAAAAATCTGAGCTTGAAGGTAATTGGTCCCTGTTCCCATGTAAGCTTGGCATTATAATCATGAGAGTAATAGGCTTTCAGATCCATGCTGCTCTTAGACAGCAGTGTTGTAACAGGAGCATTGAACATGTGCACTTTTATATGAAAAACTAAATCCAAGAGATAGATTTTCCCCAAATTCCCAGACAATTTGTGAGGACAGCTTGTTTATTAGGAAGACATTAACTTGAACTCTGATCTCTTGACACAAGTAGCATAATTTCGATGCAACATCATAAAAATGTCTCCAAGTTTAGAGGCATGGTGTACCTGAATCAGTCTGGGGTCACAATAACCAGGTGACCTAGACTGACCAGGCAGCAGAGGCTTTTTTTATCCCCTCTACTGAAGTTCTTTTAGTCCTGGATTTGATAGAAATTGAGAGCAATAATTAGCTGAAATAAATTAACCTTTGCTGCAAACTTTTGTGTGTATAAAAGATGCTTAAAGATGTTGGTAGATATGTAATAAAGATATTCAAACTTAGATCCTTATAAAACTTCATCATAGATCCACAAAGTCACCTGAGTGATTCTTTCAATGTGCTAGGTACTGAGATAGCTGAAGCTGAGCTGCAGGCTGTAATCTCTGTAACTCAGCTCTCCATTTATTAATGTAGAGAATAGGATTGTATAGGATAGATACATTAAAGAGAAAAAAGAATACTAGAAGTCATTCAAGTATGAAATATGATGCAGCGTAGCTTGGTCATATCATTGCTTTTCTTCTGTCTCAGGAAGACAGCAAGCAAAGAAACATATCCAGACCAGAGCAGCAATGCACAACAGTTTCTCCACATACCAGGGGAATGCTCTACCAGGTGTATGCTGCCGATGTATTGGGTTTTTTTATACTGGATGAATGATATGAAGGATCAAATAAATAAATTCACCTGAGAATCTGTCCCTGGAGTATTTAGGGGTTATATTCTATGATGGAGATTTTCACAACTCTATTGACTTCACAAAGCCAATAGAAGATATATGGAGAAAAAAGGGAAGAAGTACAATCCCCAGGACCCCATTGTGTCTCTTAGGTCTGGTGTGATATTCTTCATTTTGTCTTTTTAATGGTTTTTCATCTGTCCATACAAGCTGTAAGTGTATATTAGGGTCTCTGTTATGCAGCCTAAGTGTAAGTAAAGGCTCCAGTCTGTACATGCCTGAAAGGAAGTATTACAGGTTTTTTTCTTGACAATTCAATTTTTAGTCCAGCTGTTTCAGTAAGAGAGATCATTCACTCTTACGCAGGCAAAATGCCATATGAAGCAAGTCAGGAGGGATCTTTCTTCTACAATGCCCTCTGTTTCATTACACTTTGGCAAGCAAAGCATGTTTTATGGCTTTTATTTTCTCTCCTGCACCATTGTACCGATAGAGGAGAGAAAAAAAACTCTTCAGATAAGGAGCAATGAATGAAAAATAAAAAGCAAAGTGACGCTAGCTTTTTCACAGTAATATAAAGACCAGAAGAGCATGAGAACAAGGATTGCTTCCTCAGCTCTTTAGCCCAGCCATCAACTCATTAGTGATTTTAATTACCCATAGTCACTGAGTAGTTAATACACTCAATTAATGTATTACTTTCATACAAACTCTTAAATGGCTTTAATATTTGAAAGAAAGAAAAAAGAAGGGAAGTTTTTAGAAACAGTAAAAGCTAAGTTGTAGCACAAGTAAAAGTTAAGATGTAGTACAGGTTAGGTTTCATTAAGATGTCTTTAAAAGTATGGTGTGCAGGAATAAAAAAGTAAATTTTCTGGAATAGGTGGTGAAAGAAAACCTACAGGGAAACCTACAATTCAGTTGTGAGGAATAAAATGGCCCCATGATCGTACCACAGCGCAAGCTCTCCTGATTCCTTCCAGCACCAGTTACATACATCCACAGTACAGAAGTTAATATTCCTCCCAGCCCAAAATGGAGAATGAAATCAAAACTCCTGGTTTGTGTTTCAGATAATACAGTGATTTTTATGTAGTAGGGGATTTGACATTGCAGTCAAATCACAATGTTTAGGGAATCACTTATTTTCTGAAAATTTTTCTATTACTTGGAAGATAATGCAGGGCACACTGGGTATAAATAGCTAGGAATTGCTTGTCATTAAGAAATGCAGTATGAAAAGAACAAGGCAGCAGTTAATGAAAGTATCATTGAAAGTAAAAGCAGATAGGAGAAGATAGCTGTACCTCATAAAAATGAAAGTCTATCAGAATAAATTCTGAAATCTGGATCCAACTAATGAAATTAAGATTTTCAGAAAACAGGCTAATGCTTCTGTGAAGCTATTTTAAAATCAGCTTAAACAATACATCTGTTTTGCTTGAACAAAATACTCAAAAATTCTTTGTGTCCTTTAGAACACTTTGACAACATCCATCAATTACTTAAATATGAAAATCTCCTGTTGCACGCTGGAATATATTTTGCTGAATCAGTGCCTATTTCTCTTTCTTCCAGGGCCATCACACCCTTTCCATACAGAGAATACCTGCATTTGCTTTCCCATATTCATACCAGCAACACCTCTAAAATCCTTAGGAACTGGTGTTTTATGTTATTCTAGTCCTCAGCATTTCTCTAATACCACTCTGTAGCTTATGTTTGCAGTCGGGAAATGTCCTTTATCACAAAGAGCAGGGGCAACGTTGACCACCCCTCTACAGCAGAGTGCTTCCAGCCACTGCAATTTGACAAGATACAAGCAGATAAACCTAACTGATTATTTTTTCCCCTGAATAGGCCTTCCTCTAAACAGTGCTGTGTTCCTATCTGGCAATAATCTCACAGGGTTTGTTTGCAATATGACTGGCTAGTTTGTACCAAAAGTGTAATCAAAATTTTTGGACACATCACACAGTACGAAAGCCAGAATCCATTTGTCTGGATCAGAGGAAGTGTTCTCCTGGGAGCTTCAGCTTGTTGCCTAAGGCAGGAGCTCCTTCTATTGGCAGACAAAATTGAGAAGAGTTTCAAGTCAGGCTGGGAAAACATTACCTGATAAAAGAGAAGTAAAGATAATTTTTTATGCAAATGATGAGTAATTGATAAACTCTTATTAAACAGAACTATATACAACCTACTATTAAGAACACAGAGTAATAACACACTGAAGTGAATTAAATCTTTGTAATAAAAGGAAGCAGCAAAGCTTGGACCTCACTGTTAAAAATTTGTTTTAAATAAGTGATTCTCAATTCTCTGTTAGTTTGTTACTTTCTTGGCAAATCTTGTTCTTAGGTCTTAGAACTGCAAAGCTGTGGTTAAATTTGGCATGAAAATAGAAAGGGATATTACGTTGGGTAATATAATTTTTTACTAGTAATATGTTTTTCATCTAGGTATCTTTTGAACTGATATCAAAATATTTTGCTGTTAATATAAGAAAATTAGCTTTGCTTGTTTTCTATGTTATCATCACTCAGAAGATTTATTTTGTCAGGCCACTAAACTTCTCAGGGTAATGCTAAAGTAATTGCTGCTACTTATTTTAAGGTGTAACAGTTTACCAATTTTAAGATAGGTTTTAAAGCATATTTAAGGGCCAATATCTTGCCAACTGATTTAGTGTCAGCAGGGTTAGTTAGGGAGGAGCATGGAGGAATGGATCTAAAACACAGACTGTCTTGAAGTCTGAAATTGAAAACTAGGGTTTTTTCAAACTTACAGTAAAAGATATGAACCTCATATTTTAACATATTTTCGCTGTCAATAAAATCTGTCTTACCATTCCAAGAAGTCTGGAAAGGTGAAAAACTGTCTCCAAATTTCAATGTACAAATGGCAAAGAGACACTATGATTTTTTTAGAGAGAAATTTTGAGAAGAACAGAAAATGCTGCAATAGAATTGAGAAACACAAAACCAGAAGCTGCTGCTGCTCTGTGCTGCAAGCTGGAGACATGGATCAAAGTGTTTTGAGACAAGTAGTTTTGCTCCCAAGAAAAGTCAGAAAAGGAAGGATGTAGAATAAGCTAGAAATGCTTTGACATTGACATACAAAGTCAACAAAGGAATACATTCATAAAGCTTTTCAGAAAAAAAAAGAAAAAAAAAGTAGAGACGAGTGTTAAATTTTTACCTTGAAATATTTTCCCCAAAACAGAAAAGCAGAACAAAACCTATAGGAATATAAACCAGCTTTTGCTTCCACCCATAACCAGTGCTTAAAGAAATATTACTTGTTCTGTCACTGTTTATTTTTTCCTGGTTTCTGAAGTCAGTCAGGTTACATGATCTATGGCAGATGTGCTTATACACCTTCATAGATATACATATCTATAATATGTATTTTAAAATCATATTAATTGTCATTAATTTTGTTGAAAACCATCTCTAACATACTTTGATCAATACTGGATACCACTGGAGACCCAACACCGTCAATCCAGTCACCTTTTTATGCATTTTGAGTAAGTGCTGAATGTTACCTGCAGTTGCATCTCCATTGTCATTGCTCTGTTCCCTGCTAGAACACAGATAATTATTCTCTTATTTCTATCCATTTTCATAGATTATTAGGTTGGGAATGTAATGTGCTCAAAATTATACTTAATGAACTGTACTGTTTTATTATAGATGTTTGTCCATATCAGTTTAATAGAGTTCAGTTTAATTTAAAAGTCAAACAGAAAAGGTCTGATATAATCATAGATGTAAAGTGGATTCAGTTAATAATTTGGAAGGAATATCTCAATGCTTCAACATGATGCAAGCAAAGCACCCCCAAAACAGCTCTACTTTTACACCTCTACTGTTCAGGAACTTCTCAAATCTGGGCTCACCTCTCCTCATCCATAGTAACACCTGAACAAGCTTTAATAAATGTAAAATCTTTTTACTATCTTCCAAAGAATATTAATTTCTTGCTCTTCCTCCTGAAGACAAGAACCATGTCAGAGTTCTAAGGAAAATTAATTTACATGTGTTTCAAATTCTCAAACCTACAAATAATTACCCATTTCATGCAAGATTTTTGCATTGTTTTGCAGAACTGTGTAGATATCAATTAACCTATGGGCTTATTCTGGCATGTGGAAAAAGAATGTAATAATAGAGCTCACAGTGACTATCAAAGGGATATAAAGTTTTAGGCTTGTCACAAAAAAAATGAGAACAAAGAATGACTTGCTTTATACATCTGCTGAGTGGGAATGGAGACTGACTACTAGCACAAACAAATGATATCTTATAGCTCACAAATTGTCTGATATGTTAATGACCTGATAAATTAAATACTAAGTCAAAATACGATAAAATAAAATAGTTATAACCTGCCAAGACTTCATTATGGACTAGGAAAGCAATTATTCCATATATATATGAGTTAAGAAAAACAATAACATCACAATGATTTTTTGATAAGCAGCATCAATCAGTCAATATTAAATTGATATATGTCAGATGTTCTCTAGAAATTCAAAATAAATTATGAAGAAGAGAAACTGTAAGTTGGGCTAGGGATTCAAGAGTATATGGTGCAGAAAGGTAATTATCTACTTGTAATTGTCATTCTTGTTCCATTCAAATGGAAAGAAAATCCTCACTTATTTGAAGGATATGGGTTGAAACATACTGAGAACAGTAAATACTGGCTTTGGACAGTACAGTACAGTAAAGAGGTATATCTGCACTGGTTTTTAATACTGGCTTTTAAATTCAGACTCAGGGTCAATGAACCAAGTGACCATCTTGCACTTTTTATTCATGAACTTTGTGACAGTCAATTCAAGTGTACCAATTATATTGCATATCTGTGTGCAACAATATAATTTGGGATGCAGGCTTAGATCATCTAGTCTGCAATGCACTTACCTTTTCTGTCTGCTGAGATGTAAAAGGAGGCACCAAGTCCTATAATCTGTCCTCCAGGTAAGCCACATATTCTGCGTCAAAGCCATGAGCAAACGTGCCAGGATTTGACCTGAAATTCTCATACACTGCTCCATCAAGAGCATACTCATTGTCACATGGAGTTTTGCTAAAAAACCTGTCTGGACTGAGGAAGTCTACTATGGAAATCTTCAAAGGAGAGACTGGCAATGCCACCTCGCACATAGTCCGTTGTTTGTGGGTGGAAGCAAGTGCATTACTGAAAGCACCAGAGGTTTTTTTGCTTTATGTGGTTTCTGGAGATGTACAGTTCCCACTGAAAAGCTGGATATAGACCACCTTCAGGGCCCATGACAACACGAGAAAATCTAAAACCTCTCCACAATGGGAGCTGCTGTTTCAGCAGCTTGTCTTTGCCCAGTCCAAATCTGCTACAAATAGGATTTCCTTTTCCATCTAAAGTCAATCATCCCCTTCTTCCCTCTCCCATAACAAGGCACTTCCTTTGCCTTGGAGACCCCAGGCTAACAAAACATTTGCATATGTTACACTTTCTTTGGAAACAAGATTGTACAGCAATTGTCCTTTTTTGACCACATAGCTGAGAACAGTACCCATTCAGAATAGATCCTCTCCCCTGACTATTGCCCGTTAGGAATTACATTTTATTTTGGAATACAACAGGTTCAATGAGGAAACACATAGAGATCATTTAGACAGGGTCTCAGTTATCCCAGGATACCATCTCAGACTAATATGAATTCTCAATAGTAGAATGTGTGAACTGTGAACCGAAGCAGAGAGGTATGGTTAATTTGCAAGTGCACACCCACCCTCAGTAAAACTAAGAAGTTTTCTTATTGTGAAAAACAGCACACACACAAAGACACTCCCTTTCTTAATTCCAAAGAAGTTAACAAGACTTTCTGTCACTCTTTCATTTCCAAGAAATCAAAATATTTTCACCCAGTAAGATGTTCCATAAATTCAGTATATAATACAAAACAAATTAATCAACCAGCAATCAAAAAAACCTAAACCAAACCAAACAACCACAAATAACCTTATAGAAAAGAAGAATCTGCAGGACCACAGTGACACAACTGTCCACCATGTCCTCTTGCCAGGCTTTCTCTCCAGCTCCACTCACATTCTCTGTTCTGTCTCCAGATCATCATGGTCCTTTCATGTCAAAAGCAGATGTTTCCAGAGATCCTGGCTTGTCTTTCTTTAATCCTCTGGGCACCCAGCCCAAATGTGCCTGGAGGAATAAATCTGCATCAACAGCTGTCTCAGGGTGTGCTGGTGACAATTCTTTCTCTGGCCAGATCCTCAGAAAAAACCACAAGATGTCTGTCCAGCTCTCTTACCTAAGATTTTGTTTTACTTCTTTCAGCTCCTTTTGGAGATTAGCAATGGGTTTCTCTTTCTATTCTTGCAGCTTTCTACTGGAATTTTCCTGTGTTTGGGAGGAAATATCAAAATAAAAAATATTGCAAATTCCCTCTTAAAATATTAGCCTGTAATGAAATATACAAAAAAAAAAAAAGGGGGGGGGGGAATAAAAAAGTCTACTATTCTTTCCTAACTTTTGCATGTGCAATTCATTGTGAAGTAGCTTTTTTTTTGTGTCCTGCTCACTAAAATTAATCTTTGCATATGAATCTTTCTCTTCTTTGGTACCCTTCCCAAGAGGATCACAAGACAAATCTTTGCCAGCAAGACATCATAAGAGTGAAAGATAACTAGCACTGGAAAAGAGACCAAGTATCTGGATCTACACCCTGACAAACATGACACACTGTCAGTGAAATTGCTAGCAGGGTGGAAAGTATAGATACAAGAGGTCTGCCTCTACTGTGCAGTTGACAACATGCTAATGGAGTTTTTTAACACGTGTTTCTAGCCCAAACTGAGCAGCTACAGGATTGGCAGCCTCCTTCTTACTTGATAGAGCTCACCCTTTTTCATGAAGAAATGCTAACTATTGTTTGATAGTAGTTGTGGTTTATGTTGCATGCTTTTAATAAAGCTCTTTTGCACAGATCTACACAGTGCTAGGAGCAATTTTGTGTCCTGGAACTGAGGATGCTTTTGCATTAGAACATGAGCTGATCCAGGTTTTTGTAGAGCTTACAGTTTGCCTACTTCTACCTCCCTATCCTGAGAAGTCTGAATTACTTATGTTGAAGAACTGCAGTCTGGATCCTGCCTGGAGATAAGCCTAATAATCCTGCCCATGGATGGTGAGCCCACCTGCATGAACAAAACGGTAGAGAGTAGTGTCCCATCTTAATGGACCTCAAGCTAAAGAAAGTGGGAGTATGAAAAGGGGGAGGAAAATTGCAATCACTGTGTTGCTTGAATGCATTATAAATAAATGTGTTTAAGAGCAGTGGCAGCATTGCTTATCTTTACACTACGAAACATACTCTGACATTTTTCAGTTGTCACAACTGATCTACCTGCTGGCAGAGTCTAGGGGGACTGTAGACCAGCATGAGAAAGCCAGCTGCAGATATCAGCAGAGATGTCTGTGGTAGAAGAGATTCCAGAAATAAACCTTCCTTTTAAAATTAAGAATTTTACTGTAACCAGTAATAGACTGAGAAAAGGAATTTAATTTTAACCTAATATATCTAACACATATTTTCTAGACATACTTAGGAAGTGGAAAGAACAGAATTTTACTGTATTAATTTAAATACCAGATTCTCTGAATACATTAAAAAAATAAGCTAAGCAGCAAATAGTGATTGCAGCAAACCTATAAACTATAGTTGAATTTTATATTATGAGAATAACACTGCAATTAAAAAAATACTATGCAAAATCATTAAGTATTGAAATCATGCTACTCTTTTTTTTTTTTTTTAGAAAACTATACTCAGGGATTTTACTGCTGAACCATAAGCCCGTTAAGCTGTAATAAAAAATTGCATCAGGAAAACCTAGAATAGGCTGTAATACTAAAATCTTGATTATAGGATATGCAAAGAGAGAATATTTATCAGATAACCTTTCTTCACTAAGTTTGTGTAGGATTTTTGCTACATTTGTTCTTGCAGAAGTACAGATTATCCTTATTTTAATTGCACTTTAGTAATTTTAACTTTCTCAGATCCCCCTCTTGCTGCCACCATGAAGTCATTTGCTTCCAGACTTACAGTTCAATCATGAAAAATCAGTATGGAAAAGCATAAAAAGTAAAGAGAGAACACATTATAAAGAATGCTATGTAAGTAATACAGACTAAAAGGGAGAAGGAGAAGAGCTAGACTTGTCTTTCTCCCCAAAAATATTTCTTATTCTACTACAAAATTTATAAATCTCAATAATTTCTGTGGTCGCCATCACCTGTTGCATTATACGGCTGCAAAGCCTATGACTATCTGTGGGCAATTGTGCATTTCAGAAACACATGAACTTGAGGAGCCATAAGGGAAATAATTGTCTCCTTTATTTTAGCAATTGACTGGAGATTAGACAAAAATAGCCATTGATCTCTCATTCTCGCCATGTTTAGTCACTGCAAAATAAAATACTCAAATTGCCATCAAAGGAATAGTGGCAGATTCTGACCCTCAACCATGTCCATTTCCACAACAGTAGTTTGAGGTCAATCCCATGGACTACACCCTTGCAAAATCTGCCTACTCGTTTAGACTTATAATGTAAAATATTAAAAGGAAAATATTTATTCTTACAATTGCCAGTCATTTGCAATGACTCATACTTTTGATGGCACATTGCTGTATTTTGCAAATAACCAGAACAACTTGCTTGCAGATTTTTTTCTCACACACTTTATTACAGACTGAAGTTAAAGATTTAGATGATATATTAATTGCGATCAAAATTTCTTCATAACTAAACTCTTTGCAAAACTTACTTTCACCTACTTCTTTTTAATGAAGGGAAGAATGGGAGGGAAAAGAAAGATTACTGTTTTCAGAACTTAAGTTACAATATAATGGTGTAACTAAACACAAACAGCTTAAGAACACACCTTTTTTTTTCAAGAAGCTGCCTTTTGTAAACTAAAAACCAACCAGCCTTTTACTTGTACAGATTTCACAAAAAATACAATCTTTCAAAATTATATTCTTTTCTGAATATTAAGCTATAACATCTTCAGGCTTTAATACTATACACAGGTCTATAATAATTATTTCTGTACTATTTACTGATTTCTAACTTGACTTTTGTTTAATTCTAATTCCATTAAAATATCATTTAGATGAATGCCACTATTAGATGACTAGTGTTCTTTAATTGAAAGCCAAAGATGAAGATTGTTTAAGAGCTGCTGCTAATTACCAGTTCTTAAAGATAAACTTATCTTTTAAGATAAAGAAACTATACAGACAGCACTTTTAGAAACTGTAGAAAAAGTTACTGTTGTACCACCAGCTAGCTTGCTTTTCTCTGAAGTACATTATATATAATGCTGGTTTTTCTATGTAAGTGTAATTATTTTTAAGTAGTTATTTAATACTGTCTTCATTAAATTTTTGATCAGTAGAGAATATAGTCCTTGTCCTTCAATATAATGGCTAACTAAATGCTTCAAACATGGTTTCAACTCATCTATACTGCCAGCATTCATTTAATTTTATTTGCTTTATCTTGCTTTATCCAAGAATTTTTCATTTTTTTTGCCTAGATTATCCCAAGACTTGTGGGCACTTCTGGGATGGAGGAGAACAGAAATTGTATTTCTATTCACAGCATCCTACAGTCTTTGAAGAAATGCAGGATTTCCTAGCACTGAAGAAAAATATCAAAATTATTTACCTGCACCTCTGTGCAATTTGTGGGACATTGAATAAGATGAGAAAGTAAAATTGCACTTTAATTAAGCAAATATGGACATCTAACATCATATATACTTGTCCTGCTCAAGGAAATCTGAAGATAAAAGTCCTTTTATTTATTTATTTATTTATTTTAGTTAGATTTCGTAGAAAACCTTCAGGAAAGAGTTGGGCTGCTAAAATCACATGGAATGATGGTAAACTCATGCCTCAAGCCCCCCTCACACACATAGCCAAATAATTGGAAAATTTTAAACTGACAAGACTACTTTTGTGCTCAGTCCATTAATGCAGTCTGAGCATTAAGGTTTGTAATTTCTTGAAAACTAATGTTTTCATCAGAGAGATTAATAAATTTAAGAAAATCAGCTTGCTTTGTTTGTTGTTTCAGCTTACAAGCATTATAAAGTTTTTGGTCAATCTGTAATTTCATTTGCTGGAGTTTCACTGTTGCTTACACCTTCTTTTGAAAGAAGTTAGAAATCATATAGAAAAGTAGTAGAATTCAGTGTCCCATCTATGCAGATTATGTTTTAAAACCCAGAGATAGTGTGTACTTTATTTCTACAGTTGTGTTAAAAGAAGACTTCTATATGCAAGTATTCAGGTATATATACCGAAGGTGCTCAAAACCACGAAAAAGCAAATGCCAGTATCTGATACTTAGATGTATGTTGCTAGGTAACTTGGTTCATGTCTATACCTGCTTATTTCTTCTATTAAAATAAACAAAACAAAACAAAACAAACTCAACAATCTTCTATAAGTAAACCCAGTCTGATGGATTATGAGGAGTGAGAGACTGAAAAATTCTGAAGTAATTTTTTTTTGCTGTTGTATTGGGTCTGGCTGTGATGGAATTAATTCTCCCCATAGCAGCCCTCATAGTGCTGTGCTCTGCACTGGTAGCTAGAAAGTTGATGATAACACACCAGTGTTTTGGCTACTGCTGAGCCATGCTGGCACAGCACCAAGTCTCTGTCTCCAACGGTTTTTGCCCCCCTCAGTGGCAGGCTGGGGCTGGGCAAGATCTTGGGAGGGGACATAACCAGGACAGCTGACCTGAACTAACCAAA
>JANZLQ010000079.1:5958329-6013502 GCA_026212715.1 Elanus axillaris | reverse complement strand
ATGGGAGACAGTCCTCCACGAACTTCTCCAACGTGGGTCCTTCCCACAGGCTGCAGTTCTTCACAAACTGCTCCAGCACGGGTCCCTTCCACGACGTGCAGTCCTTCAGGAGCACACTGCTCCAGCGTGGGTCCCCCCACGGGGTCACAAGTCCTGCCAGAAAACCTGCTCCAGTGTAGGGTCCTCTCTCCACAGATCCACAGGTCCTGCCAGCAGCCTGCTCCAGCGCGGGCTTCCCACGGGGTCACAGCCTCCTTTGGGGGCCCACCTGCTCTGGCGTGGGGTCCTCCCCGGGCTGCAGGTGGAGATCTGATCCACCGTGGACCTCCATGGGCTGCAGGGGGACAACCTGCCTCACCACGGTCTTCCCACAAGCTGAAGGGGAATCTCTGCTCCCACGCCTGGAGCATCTCCTCCCCCTCATTTTGCACTGACCTTGGTGTTTGAGAGTTATTTCTCTTACATGTTTTCACTCCCCGGCTGCTGTTTCTCTCTGTCCTCCAACTTTTTTTCCCTTATTAAAAATGTTATCACAGAGGTGTCACCACTATC
The DNA here is from genome assembly GCA_026212715.1 of Elanus axillaris. NCBI lineage: Eukaryota > Metazoa > Chordata > Aves > Accipitriformes > Accipitridae > Elanus > Elanus axillaris. Next base: position 6,012,950 of record JANZLQ010000079.1, on the reverse strand, counting down.
ACTGATGGGCTCGGCCTTGGCTGGCGGAGGTTCCATCTTAGAGCCGGCTGGCATTGGCTCTGTCGGACATGGGGGTAGCTTCCAGCAGCTTCTCACAGAAGCCACCCCTGTAACCACCTCCGCTACCAAAACCTTGCCACAGAAATCCAAGACAAGCATTATTATTATTCTTTATAGATGCATCAATTATCATTATGTGGAACAGGTATGTGAGGAAAACCTTACTTATTTAGGTTACACTTAACATAATCAAATTAAAATTTGACATTAGTAGCTATCGTTTCCGGGATATATTTGTACCAAGTAATAGTTTTTCTAGTGTTCAGAAGAAAAATTTGGGTTTCAACACCATTGATTCTTTTTACAGTCATGAGTGTCAAATATATTATTTTAAAAAAGATTCTCCTACACACTCCTGTGGCTTTAAACGTAATACATACGTACAGGTCTGAAGAGTAGTGGTTATCAAAGAGAACTTTTCCCCATAAAGTCCTACTTTGTCTTTTCACTCAGTTTCCATGTAAGTGCTCCAAAGTTTAGAGAGAGCATGTTTCTTAATTGGAATCCTTATCAACGTAATCATAGTTTCCTCTATTACAAGACATATTGCCCATACTCATTCTAACATAGACTGTTGTCAGCATGTAGACATGTCCTGGATATTCCTTCTTTTGCAAATTCTTTACGATTCCTCTTTGCTCAAATAGCTATAACCAAAAGAGGCTGCCACATGCAATTAAAGAGAACATAAAGAAATGGCTTTCTCTATAATAAAAAATACCATCATCACCAAAATTACAGAGAAAAGATGTTTACATGAAATGATATGAAGCACAAATGCCATTTGTCCTCCCTCAAAAAGTTTCTGCATTTTCTTTATCTAATTAGAATGTCACACTTCAAAAATCAGTGCTTCTCTAATGCTTTCCCTACTGCAGTCATGACTGTAAAAAGACATTTATTATATAGTAAGCTACTACTGATGACTACCATTATTTCCCCATTCCATAGTTCAATTGCATACTCTCATAAAGCATTATCACACAAGTCTTGAGCAGCATTGTAATTTCCTCAAAATTACTGGGAACTTTGGCCAAGACTGTTTAGAGTGAATTGCTATCATTCCCACAAACATACTCATATTATTGATACTGTCTTTGCTCTCCTCTCAAACATATTAGTTCTAGTCACTTATTTCCTTTGCCTACTGCAGCTGCTGCTAACAATGGCTCTGATCCATCAGTACATGTGATGCTACATATGGCATGGTAGTTTCCTAGAGTAAGGATATGTTCTATATTATCCCTCTACCTTCTGAAAGTGCTTTGTAAGACAGGCGCAGATATCCATCTTATAAAAAAAGGTAGCAACAAGTAGAGATTATAAAGGTATATAAAATGGCTCTGGCAATGCATTATGTTGTTTGTGAGATCACCTTCTCTGTATTTTAGATTGAGGAATTCCAGTACTAGGGTGAGGAGACAGGATGCATATGTCAGTGGCTGTTGTGGTTTAAGCCCAGCCGGTAACAAAGCACCATGAAGCTGCTCACTTACTCCTCCCCCACCTGGCCCTGGTGGGATGGGGAGGAGAAAATACAGAGAAACACCCATGGGTCAAGACAAGGACAGGGAGGGATCACTCACCAGTTATGGCCATGGGCAAAAAATAGACTCAACTTGGGGAAAAAAACTAAATCATTTAATTTGCTACAAATCAAATCAAAACAAGGATGTTAGGAAGTAAACCCAAATTTTAGAACACTTTCCCCTTACCCTTCCCTCCTTCCCCACTCAACCCCACTCCTGGTTTTCTCTTCCCCCATCCACCCAGCAGTGCAGGGGGATAGGGAATGGGGGTTGGGATCAGTTCATCACACATTAACTCTGCCTCTCCTTCCTCCTCAGGAGGAGGACTCCTCACTCCTCCCCTGCTCCACTGTGGGGACCCCCATGAACTTCTCTGTTCTGGGTCCTTCCCACGGGTTGCAGTTCTTCACAAACTGCTCCAGCATGGGTCCTTTCTGTGGCCTTTAGCTCTTCCTAAACTTCCCTGGTGTGGGTCCTTTCTGCAGGCCAATCTTCAGTCAGACACTGCTCCAGCGTGGGCTTTCCCATGGAGCCATGGCCATCTTGGGGGGCCTCCACGCCCCCACTCCCTCCCTCGTCCCCTCTCCTCCTCCCCTCCTGCCTCACTGACCTCGGGGTCTGCAGAAGGGTTCCTCTCACGTTCCAATCCCACTACTCGCTGCCCGTTCCCCTCTTAAATCTTGTCTTCCGGAGGTGCCAGTCACTCAGTAACCACCGTCGCTGATGGGCTCGGCCTTGGCCAGCAGCAAGTCTGACTTGGAGCCAGGGAAGCTTCTGGCAGCTTCTCACAGGAGCCTCCCCTGCGGCCCCTCCCCCGCTACCAAAACCCCACCACACAAATTCAAAGCAATGGTAAACAAGAAAAAAGGATTTAGAGCACTCATTACTTAATATGTACCTATTCTCTGCAATTTCTGGAAATGATAGACTCAAACAGATCCAGAGCAACACAGTGTAAAAATAATAAATAACCTACTGCCATCTGCTGCTCGTAAGTCTTAGCTGTCATTTGGTTGTTTGGGTTTGATTTACTTTTGTGTTGTATTTGGAAGAAACAATAGATTTCTGTTTCCAACATGTTTCCACAGCATACAAAAAACCTTTACACAAAACAGTCCAACACCAGAATTTTTGACATAAAGTTACTGTCCCCACAGCATATCCACTGTGCTCTAGTAAAAATTATGATTGCATGACTAATGCTATCATTCTTGTTTCTGAGCTTTTGAGAAATATGTCCTATAATTTTGATAATCATTTTTTCAGTAACTAAGGCACAAATGCTGGAATGGCTTTTTAGAAAAGGATTAATTTTTACTGTGAAAGGCATGGTCTAGAATACACAATTTTACTTTTTTTTTGGCTTGGTAAATCACTTGATTTTTTCTATCTCTATGACTAAAAATTTGTCTGTTTTGCTAGTGATTTCCTTAGAAATAAGTATCTAATTGAAATAGATATATAAATTATTAGACATAAATATTAAAAATGTTGCCTATTCATTTGCATGACTAAATGGAGTAATTTGATGAAAATGTCCTTGGAAAAATGAAATTATTAACTATGTTACAATTATGTTATAATTAATCTTGTTTATCGTAGGGAAAAAAAAGCAAGTCTATAGCCTGCATGGTTCCTATCTGCTTCATTTTTAATTAGGGAATTCTTCCACAAGAGCACAGATAACTGCATTATTAAACAATTTTTGCTACCTTATCTTATTAATTATATTCTTGAATATAGTCCATAACTCTGACCAAATGAACATTATGACTTTCTTGAGTTAGTCTATTGTGAGTTGCTTTCTGACCATATTTTCTAACAGTCTTGCTTAGCCATGCTTTACAGTAATGTCCTTCACCATGGTGTTAATTAATACAGTGTCACTTTTTTGAACAGAGGTTATTAAGTATAGGCTGTCTTTTTCTATAAGATGATGACAGCAAAGTAATTGTTTCAGGAGCATTTTAAGTTCTCATACCTAATGATGGTATTTATTGTAGTATAAAATAACTGCATGAGCCTTAATATTATATGGAAAAAATAAGTAGAATAATCAAGAAATCTTACCTACTTCAGTTGTGTATTTAGAAGTGATTTTTGAAAGCATTCAGTGTTGACCAAGCCCTGCTACTGTTGGCCTCAATACCTTAATAAGAATGAGAACAATGTTAAGTCAATGCCACATGCTTTTCATAATACAGTAAGAGGTTTTATTTGTGACAGTATGTGAAAATACTACTCCAGACCATGTCTTAGAAAATACTACTCCAGACCTAGAAAAAAGGTCATCTGTATTACTGCTGGTCCAGCTTTCATCAGTAAATGCTCTCTGACAATGAAAGTCAGAGCTGATGGAAAGGTTCTTTAAAAAAAGCTGTTTTGAAAGAAGTTTACCTAATTCCTTTGGAATATTTAGGCAAATAAATGTAGGTTTCTGTTTCCTGAGTAGAAAATACTCATATTCCAAAATTTATTATCTCATTATTAGGAAGGAACTAGAGATTAATAACATTCTTTTAGAAAAATTTAAATATATTTTGATTAAAAAACAGAAAACAATAGGCTTATAGTCTCATAGTACCTCCTTGTCCCCAGCACCTCTCAAAGAGTTCTTAGAATTGGGCTTTTTCATGTACAATATGCAGCCACATCTCTATTGTCTATAACCCTGCACACTACAATGTCTAAACACATTTCCTCTAAAAAGGAATCAAAACATAACAGAGGGTGAAAAGGACTTTATCTTCTGAATCAATATCAAATACTCCCAAACCTATTGCTGTCCAATGATAGCAGACCATGAATGCAATAATTTTGTGTAAGTATTTTGGGTATATTCCCCAATGCTTCTTGAACCAGCTCCCCATACTCCAAAGCATGTAATTATTGTGCCATTTAGAAACATGAAAAGATTCCTAATTACATAGTTTTATAAATGTTTATTATTTATGGTCCATAGCCTAATGTTAATAGAGCTCTTATCTGAAACATAAAAAATTTTGCAATGGTGATAATTCAGTATTTCATTTCTGAGAATGAAAGAAAATTATACAAAGATGATATAAACAAATCACAGTCACTTCATTTGCATAATAAAGCATTTGGTGGCACTGATTACATAGCTTGAAATGAATCTAAGTAAAAGCACAACAAGGATAAGATATATGTATAACATTATGTACTTTACAATGAAGGCTGCTAGCTAAGCCTAGCCACATTGCATGGGCATCTATGAATCAAGCAGTAATATGCCTTGACCAGCTCTTCAAGAGGTGCATTGCAATCCAACATATCTTCCTTTCTAGCCTTGCAAGCAAGATCAATACTGAATAGCACATCTTCTTCAGTCTATAGAGTGGTGCAAGTTAAGGACACAAAAACTCTCATAAGAAAGCTAAGCACAAATTTAGTCTCCAAAATTAGTATTTGATTCTTTGAAACTACAGCACTTTCCAATAACACTAGTAAATAATTATAATTTAAAAAAAATTATCTCATGATATTGAGTTAATGAGTTTTCCTCTCATTTTGCCAAAAGACATGACAAGCAAACACTTTAAAATTACAAACAGATATTTTTAATTCAGAACTTGATAAGTGTTCTGATACTGGAGGAAAAATTAAAGTGGGCAAAGGCTGACAGTTTCTGTCAAAAATAACCAAAGAAGCTACAACAGTTCTACTGGAAGAAAATTCTAATCTGGAAACTTCATAACACTCAAAATGCAACAACTCTCTAGCAAAACATCCAGAAATATTTCCCAGCTTTAATTAATAATGCAATACCATGGCTAACAATGAAAAAAAAAATTTAAAACGCTATCAGTTTTAAATATACATCAGGTATTTGGAAACTCCTGAATGCTGGACTTACACTGATGTCTTTGAAAGTCCTTCATAAACTATTGCTATCTAGTAAGTCTTAGACCAATTTTTCAACTTCTACAGATGTCACTAGCTACATTCTGTGAGATTATGAAGACCGCAGCCCAGGGAAAACATTAAGTCTTGATTGCTGCTTTACAATATACATTTTAACAACACTGTCATAAATCACTCTGGTAAAAAAAAAAACTTCTTAAATAAAATGAAATAGCTCTAGAAAGCATTTCAACTGGAGAGAAATTTTATAAATACTTTTATCCACCCAGGGACAGTTTAATCATGTGTTTAAGTACCTAAGACACCATTTTTCTTTAAGAGTATGGATAGACAATTACTATCCAAATCAATGACAAGAAACTTTGTAAAGTTTCTGGAGAAAAGATTTGCCAAGACAAATAAACCTACTCAGAAGTTATCTATTTTTTTATCTTTTTTTTCCCCCCTCCCTGAAACCAAGATGGCTGCAATCTCAATGAAGCTTGCAAAAAAATAAAAAAAAAGGTTCAGGAAATTTTAAGAAATTAATTGCACTATTTTATTTTGCATTACCATTTTGTTTCATTTCAAGGTTGGGGTTTTAATCTAAATTTCTTATCCTTGGTGCCAGCTTTCTGCTCATTCTATTGATTTATGTTAGTCCTCTTGTCATCAAAATCAATAACTCACAACTGGATTTTGCACAGCTATTGGAGCCCTTGGGAAACCCATTGTATATTGAAACATGGGAAGTACTCTGTGATTTTGAAAACTAAAACTGCAGAAAGAATGAAACCTATAATTAAAAAGCAATTTAACTGGAGTCTAATAACAAGAATATATACTACAAACCTATAAGCCAAAAACCAGTAGGGAAGTAGAGAGGTTTGTTCACCAGCCACCTGTTAATAACTTGTACACAATCTAGAAAAAAACTTGAACACTGTGCTCAGCTCTGGTTGAAGGTTTAGGGAAAAGAAGATCAAACTCAAAAGAGTGCAGAAAAGCTGCTGGGAAGCCCAGAGGAATTACATCACAGGATAAAGACTGAGAAGGGAAAATATCTACTTGTTCATAATTGGAAAACAGATATAAAGTCAGACAAAAAGCCTCTGTACAGGCGCCTCAGAAGGCGAAAGGTAAGAGAGATGCCAGACAAACTCCAGAACAATATTAGGCTCAACATGTGCACAAAGGCAAAGGAGAATACATTGATGATTGTATTTAAGCTTGGAATTAGATAAATGTTCCCAACAAAACAGCAATTTTTTAAGGAAGGTTAGTGGAAAATTACTCTGTATTCAAAAATAGAGACAAATACTTCTATGATAGACTATACAGTGTGGCAAGTGATTGAACTCAGTGTGTCAAGTGATTTTCCAAACCCTTTGTTGTTACAGAGTGTATTTTACAGTTCAGTTTACTAAAGTATTTTAGCTTTTACTCACTAACCCGCTATCATACTCATTGCCATCCTCTGAACTGTCAACGCAAAGAAAGATAACAAGATACATGGAGATCAAATACTGACAATCAAAGTGGGGTCCACCAGAACTACTGCTCAATTCATTCTACAAACTGACCTTGAAGAAATCAGTGAATTTCTTTCTCAGGTACAGGGCAATGTTAATTTATTTCAAAGTGCCTAGTAAAGAGAAGTGCTAATGAAATACATTGCATATAATTTTGACAGCTATTGTTATTGTCATAGTGACTCAGCATTTCTTCTGAAGGACAGATATTTATTAAATAAGACAGGTGGAGACTAAATGTTAAAGTCGTATAAATGTCCAAGCAGAGGGAGTCAATCTTTATTCAAGGCTCTATTATTCAAAATTAAGCAACTAGATTAATTAAATTAATTAATCATTGATTCAACATGAACATGATGAAGTCCTTTTTCAGAGACATCTAGAGTACCTAAATTTTAAACATGATGTATAATAAATTGAAACTAATGCAACACAGCAGGGGTGGGGTGCAGGAATTAGTGAGTGTGCATAATGGCTTCTCCTGCAGTAATACTCCCTCCTATAGTCTGTGAAGCAGACAATGGCATGTGACTTTGAAATCCTGAAGTAGCAATGTCTAGCAATATTTTGAAATGTACTTTTTTCTAGAGTCTTATCAGATTGCTTAGAACAAGCTAATGAACAAACAAGAAGTCTGAGTACCTTACTTGAAACTTTGCATTACTTCTCATCTCTGTTTTACTACTTAATGGTTATTGTACCCTGAAGCTGGCTGGATCAATTACTACAGATTTTTTTCATCTCTTGACACTTTGAGGTGTTCTTTTGGAAACTGTTTGATTGTCCAAGACTTTAATCTTTGTATTGGTGACCAATCTGCCTAGGGAGTTTGCAGTTGTCTCACAGCACTGAAATACTGAGGTTTTTTCCCAGCTCATTAACTTTTCTGCTCACACACACAGCCCAATAAAGATTAGAACCAACATATTAGGTTTCACCTCTTTTCCCACCCCCATTTTCTGTGTTTTTATCTTTTTTTTTTTTTCCTGAGAAAATGCTGTATCAGTCATTTTTATTTATTTCCGTTCTGCTTCAAATTACTTTTTTCCCCAATATATTTCAAGTGCCTATGGGTTCAGTAGGTAGTGTCCGCTGCTACACACACCTACTTCTCACTGCTCATTCACAAATAATGAATTTTAATTTGCATATTTCTCAGATTGTCATGATTTAATATAGCTAATATATATTAATAATTTTGTTTCTTTATTCTAACATTATTCTCTTTTATATGTATATATTTCCATTATTTTGGGAACTTGGGTGCTGATGCTGAATCACCTGATTTCAGTGGAGCTCCTTGAAGTCTTAAGAGATGTATTTATGCCAAGGTTAATTCTAAGTGGGTCATATAGTTAATCTTCAGAATAAGATTATTATAAAAACAAAATTCAGTCTCCATTTTTCCCTTGACTTTATAGAAAAAAAGATGTAGAGCTCATAAAATGGTGTGGTATCCTTGGGAATACATTTCTATTAGAGTTCTAAAATTGGAGTTTTTTAGATACTGTTATGAATTATGAACTGATTATACTGACTTCATGTTTGCCCTCAAGCTGAAATTCTCCAATTATCAGCAATGAGCTTATCTTGGCTCATCCTATGGCTCAAGTGATGCAGCCAGTTCCCCCAAAAGGGAACCTCAGGCACGAAAATGGGCTCTGGCTTACACTGGAGCTTAAATTCAAGGGAGGAATCCAACCTGCTGTGAGACATTGGGAAGAGTTATAAGACAGCAGTACACACAAACATATATACAACACACTCAACAAAAGGCATTTCTAAATTACTTAGAAAAGGGGAGAGACCTTGGAATTTGGAAATGTCGCACAACAGATCTTCCATTTCATTTTCATTGCACCTTGCCTTAAGTTCTAAAGCATGAGATTGATTGACTGATTGATTGATTGATTGATTTTCAGAACATGGGTTTTGATATGTCCTGCATTTGACTGGGATAGAGCAATCTTCAGAAGAAGCTGGGAGGGGGCACAGCCAGGACAGCTCACCTGAACTAGCTAAGGGGATATTCAATACCTTGTGATGTCATGCTGATATTGGGAACTAACTGTCTGCTTTGTGATTTCTAAATATTGTTTGCCTTGAATGTTCTTTCAACCAAAAACTGGGGCCTGTCAAGGAATAAGCTTATCAGGGACTGATATTCACCAAGGATTAATATGTTAAATGAAGGGAGCGATAGCAGGAACGGTGTTGCTAGTCTCACCACAAGGCTGTCTGGGATTTGTTAAGAGACTGCTGATATCACCAAGCAAAAGAGAGCATGGGTGAATGATTAAAGATCATAAAAGAGAAGATAAGACCCCTGAAGAAGTAAACAACCACCAGAGACAAATCTGAGCCTGCTCATAAACATTTTAGAACTGCTGACAGATTTTTTTAAGCTAACCCCACCTCACTTATGCATATGTGTGTTTGTGTTGTGTAATTCTATGGATATCTGTATCTGTATTGTATAAATTTTTGGTAAAGTGTGCTGCCGGTGTGCATGGGCTTTGGAGGAGAGATCCCCCCCATGCACACAGCGCCGCAATAAACATACCTACTTTATAATTCTCAGAGTTGTAAAGTTCATTCTGCTCAATGCTCAGTACATAATTTGAAAGCTGGCTGGGGAGTGCAGAAATTGCAGCTTGGAAAGGGATTGAGCATCGGATTCTGGGTGGTGAGCAATTGTATTTTGCTTCATTAGCTTTACATATTCTTTTATTAGTATTATTGTTATTATTGTTTCTTCTCTCCTTCTGTTGTCCCAGTAAACTCTCCTTATCTCAAGCCTCAATATTTTACTTTTTTACCCTCCCAATTATCCTCCCCATCTCACTGCTGGGGAGGAGTGAGTGAGCAGCCACATGGTGTTTTGTTGCAGGCTGGGCTTAAACCACAACATGATAAAATACAACAGCAGACACTTTTGAGGACTTAGCAGCACACATTTTTTCATCATAAGATCTTTGCTTTTACTTACAGCAATGACATGCATAATATCTTACATAATATACAAATTCTTCTTAATAATTCCTTGCAAAAGAAAATTATAAAATCAAAAAGTATTGCAGGTTTGTTCTCAGTGCTCAATACTACCTTGCTTGCCATTTCTGACTTTTTAAAACTGAAACTTTGTCCGTAACTGATAAGACATCTGTATGAAGACTGATGGAAAGTTTCATATGCTGACCACATGATACAAAGTAAACTGTCATCACGAAACACCAAAAAGAATGTCCTGTGGAATGTAGAGTGGGAAATCAGCTAAAGAGCTAACCATTATTCATCATTCCTAATTGTACAATTACTCTGTTGGTAATATTTACAATGTATTTTCTTTCTTTTTTTTTGAAGGGAGCGTTCATCAATCCATCTGCCTTATGTGGATTTCCAAAGACATATCAACCTTTCCAAATTAACCCAATGAGTGTAACTTGAACAATACTGTGAGCTCAAGCATTGGGTTGACCTTGGCTGGAGTCCAGGTGCCTACCAAAGCCACTCTATCACTCCCCTCCTCAGCTGGGCATGAGAGAGAAAAATAACAAAAGGCTCATAGATTGAGATAAGGACATGTTGAGATCACTCACCAATTACCCTCATGGACAAAACATACTCAATTTGGGGAAATCAGTTTCATTTCTTACCGATCAACCAGAGTAGGATAATGGGAAATAAAAACAAATCTTAAAACACCTTCTGACACCTCTCCCTCCTTCCTGGCCTCAGCCCCACTCCCGATTTTCTCTATGTCCTTCTCCTGGTGGTGCAGGTGGACAAAGAACAGCACTTGGGGTCAGTTCATCACACATTGTCTCTGCCACTCCTTCCCCTTCAGGGGCAGGACTCCTCACTCCTCCACTGCTCCAGTGCGGGGTCCCTCCCATGGGAGATGGTCCTCCACAAACTTCTCCAATGTGGGATCTTCCTATGGGCTGCAGTTCTCCACAAACTGCTCCAGCACAGGTCCTTTACATGGGCTGCAGTCCTCCAGGCACAGACTGCTCCAGCGTGGGTCCCCCAAGGGGTCACAAGTCCTGCCAGAAAACCTGCTCCAGCCTGGGCTCCTCTCCCTACAGATCTGCAGGTCCTGCCAGGAGCCTGCTCCAGTGTGGGCTTTCCACGGGGACACAGCCTCCTTTGGGCATCCCCCTGCTCTGGTGCGGGGTCCTCACTGGGCTGCAGGTGGAGATCTGCTCCACCGTGGACCTCAGAGGGACAGCCTGCTTCACCATCGTCTTCCCCATGGGCTGCAGGGGAATCTCTGCTCTGGCGCCTGGAGCATCTCCTCCTCTCTTTCTTCACTGACCTGCTGCTGCACTTTTTTGTTGTGCAACTTCCCCCCCCACCCCCCTTAAATACATTCTCCCAGAGGTGCTGCTACCATGGCTGATGGGCTTGGCCTTGGCTAGCAGTGGGTCCATCCTGGAGCCGGCTGGCATTGGCTCTGTCAGTCATAGGGGAAGCTTCCAGCAGCTTCTCACAGAAGCAGCCCCTGTAGCCCCCTTGCTACTGAAACCTTCCTATGCAAATACAATATAGCTCATAAAAAAACTAAGAGGAAATAAACTGTCTTTCAGAGTCTAAGATTAGTTTTCAAAACTATCTGGTAAAGACAGAAAAAAAACCCACATACTCTAAGGCCGCACTGCCCAGTTTATTCAGACCTCAGTGCCATCATTACAGATACATATTCAGACCTATTCATTCTTCCACTGTCTGAAACAAAGCAGGTGATGTTCACTCACTATGGAATGTGGAAGAGTGGGACCATACGCTGCTACTGGTCACAAATCTAAGTAAAAGCTTTACAGTTGAAAACAGAGAAAAGGTAAACAAATATGCTTCACACAAACACCATGATATATCTTCTCAGTCACTGACAGGCAGAGGCGAGAGGAGGATTTGTAATTTGAATTAATTTGGTCTCAAGGGCGTTCCCAGTATGGCTTAACTACAGTAAAGATTCACAGCGTCTGACTTAGGAAGCTAGTCTTATTCAATATAGTGATGAAACGTGAGCTCCTACAGAAGGTGATTCTGAACATTCTGCTCTAAACAGAACTCTAGAGCACCTCCATTCACTCTCTGGCTATTATGCTACATACCAACTGCCTTGTGTATTGCGCTTTTCTCATGGCAGATGACTATGTAATCAGTAAGCCTTTGCTTGCTACAACTCAGTGAAATTAAGCATTTGGCAAAGCAACATTTCTAGCACAGAGTCACATATTAATGAGACCATTCTTCCTTGCTACCTATCTATACCAGAATTAGGTCTTTGCATAGGAGGAAATAGCTTTGCACAAATGAAGAAATTAAAGCATCTCCAGTTTCTCTTTACAGTCTTCAGCTGTGATATTATCAGAACTACAACCTTCATCACACTTTTACCAACACTTTATGCAGCCCTTGTGCTCTGCTTTCTCCACGGATGTTTAAGAGAAGAGGGTTACAGTCTTACCCTTTTCTTCACTGTTGGGAAAAATACTCCATTTGGTACTCCTCTTTGCCCTTTCCCTTAAACAAAAGCAAAGCAAAGCAAATGAAATAACTGCAAAAAGCTCCTAGCAGACAATCACTATTAGTTCTTGCCCTTTTTAAATGTGTATGGGTTTTTTGTTGTGAGGTTGAGGGGGACTTAGGCAATAAGGATAGGTCGACCATCGTTGAGAAGGAAATTTGCATTATCCTTACATTTGGGATTCAGAGATGGAAGGGGAGCAGCAGTGACAGTTAACAGAGCAGCACTCCATAGTACCTGCGTGTACCCAGAGCATGTGTTCAAAGCAGGCTCTGGATGCAGGTGGATATACAGGTCAGAATAAATAATGCCTTGGCTATGCTTTAACAAGGGAAAGAGATAGGAACCCTGTTGGGAATGAAGACAGAAAGTCTTGCCACTGTTCTGTTGACTTTCTTTTATTATTTACTTTCAGTATCACCATGACCCTGATTGTGTGTGGAGTTCATAATAATGCTTCAGGTTCACCTCACATTCCTGAAGGGAAATAGCATTTCCTGCTGGTTGCAGAGGACACTCAGTGAATGCAGTTGTACTTTCTCTTTCACAGTTCTGCTGCCTGTTTTCAGCCTTCTTTGCACTTCCAACATTCAAAAAGACCGATACATTTTTACACACGTGGGGAAGGCATGTTTATTTAAATCCTGATTTTAAACATTTTGAATAAAGAGCTAGTGGGAAAGCAAAGGTAATTTCACCTTCTCACTTTAAAGAATTTTCTTGCTCCTTTAGCATATATGAAACACTACTGCATTTATTAATGCATTCTATTAATCATTAAAACCAAGAAATAAACCAAACTCATATAGTCTCACTAAATAACATCTCACATTTGCTACTTCTGTAGATAGTGTGTTAAGCTAGATGGACCCCTGATCTCACCAAGAGGGAAATTTCTTATGTTCTTAAATCCTTTGGATTTTTATTGACTCTAGGGGAGAACTATTGGGACTTATAGTCAAAAACTTGCATAAAGGAATTTTTTTACTCATATATTAAAATTTTTATGAATTTAACAAAATTTAGATAATGTAATATATATATATTCACTTACAAACTACTGACATGCTAATCAAATGCCTTTTTGAAGGAATATCCCTAAAACAAGACAAAACAATATAAATATCTATCCTGAAAATAGAAATAAGTTTACCTCAAACTCTGAAAAGCAATATAACCAAACTACCTCGAAAAGGGTTTTTCCAAAACATGACTCTTGGTTCATATGACAAGCTTGACTGGGACCCAGGTGATTTCCTGTACTCATGAGTATGTCCACACACTCGTGAGTATGTCCACACAACTTATGAACTGCAGTTGTGACCGTATAGTCACCACTACTCTGTTACTCCTGCAAATTACATGCCCCAAGTTGGGCAGTCTCATTGTGAGGTATCTCACTTAGAAGTTTTTTCCTGGTCCTTTAAATGAATTGTTGCAGAACTGGGCTATTAACACAGTGCTCCTATTTATGTAATATAATGTGTATTACTATAATGACTATAATGAACACTCTACTAAAACTAAATGAACAACTGCCTTTGATCCAACTTAATGGTCATTTTGCTTTATCACAATTTGGAGAGGATCCTATTTGGTGTTGTTGATTGTTACCATCAACAAGAGTCAAACACTAGGAACATTTGGAATTCTGTGTGTACAAACTGTGTGACCATCTGCTTGCTTAAATTATATGAGAAGACAATAATTATATGAGAAAAGAGCCATTTTGCTGCCTGAGAAATCATGAAAGTGTGGGCACGTCATAGATATACAAATGCAAGCTCATATTTTGGAAAAGCATTTTAGGCAGCATGTGTCTGAAGTGGTAGATGTGCCCTAGGTGCACTGCAAACATGAGGGGCCATTCATCAGTCTCACCACTTACAGTCTGGAGTTCAAAAAATATTCAGCTGTATTTTTTCAGCTACACTTTTCTTTATACAGGGCTTTCTTCCTCTTCCTCCACTCTCTGGTCTGCTCCCTCACCACATAAGCCAGCAGCATAAATAATAACTTTGATTTTCTTGGCGGTCTGGGTCTTGACTTCCATTTACTGTCAATCCTCCCCAACCCATAGAAGGAGCACTCATTGCTCCATTTACCTTAGAGGACAACATTATATTCAAACACCATCAGAGGAAGAAGGTATTTCAGATCATCCTGATCTGGATATGTTTACAATTATTTAATAACCTTCAAAAAATATTTCTCCAGTATTCACTACTTGCTCTTAAACTCACAGAGAGGTGGTACTTATATATACCCACAGATCTTTAAAGATTTTCTGATTCAAAAGCCATAAAAGTTATTTCTGATGAGAAAATAATTCGTAAAGAAGTGAAGCTACATATAATCTGTAAGATACAGATTGCTTTGAGATTGGCAAACTCAGCAATATATGTTTACTAGGTTGTATTGTAACTATGCCAGAAACATCAACAGCTTCTCTTCCTTCTCATATAACAGATACAAGCACCCAACTAACTGCTAGCAAGATTTTGAGACTTCATGTTTTATTCTTTGAATAGTGTTGAAGATATATTATTACTTCTAAAGAATGTCAGATTTATAAACCAATTGTTTCTGGATTAGGCAGTATCTGCATTTTGTTTTTATGATTTCCAGACTTGATCATCTTCATGCTAGGTGAAGGATTACCTCATAAAAGTAGCATAAGTTTCTGAAGACAGAACTGTTTATAGTGACTTTTAGGACTTATTTCTAGCAATCAGTCATTTTAATGAATACATTATCAGCCATTTTAAACATCTAATGCATTTGAAATAAAGGATCCTATCTGTTCTGTGTAGACTATACTCCAGCCTCGAAGGACAGTACTGGAGCACAGGTTGACACCTAGAAATCCTTATTCCTGTAGAACATAGAGTAAGACTTCAGACTTTATGTAAGTATGTGTGTACCTATACAGCATACAGTTTTATTAGAATTAAGCCTCAGCAAAATGTACCCAGGAAACTGTGTCTGGGCCAGAGATAGGCTCTACAGCAGTACACTGCATTGAGCTTCTACGCAAACATCTTAATTATTTTGCAAAGTGTGGTGTGCAAATTCTCCCCTGTAATCCAATGCAGAAATGCACTTCTCCTTGGAAAATCATCATCAGCATCCCTGACAAGGGATTGCTTCTATGTTTGGGAGATGTTCTAGCTTTTCTAACTCTTTTGGTGAAAATAAAATAGGCAAAGTCTGAGACAGTGTCAGGGACACACCGATAACATCCTGCTGATCTGACCTACTTACTGTGCTTTTTATTAAGAAATCCACATCTGCTGGAAGCAGACAGAGAGCAAGGTAATTGCAAGCATGGTCTAACACAACATTGAAGACGTTTACTGATCTGTGGCTCTGATGAAGACTGAGAAGCAAAGAATGGTGAGACTATTATCATGCAGTAATATGGTCACCAGGGTGGCTGCACAAGCCACCTCCCCAAAACAAATCTTGCCCCATTCCTTCATATAACAGTCATATCAGTGAAAGAGGTTCTGCCAGAACAGGGTGCTATTAGAAATCTGATTAATTCTGCCTCCTATAGTTTGCGGCATTTGTTGATCAGCCAACAGTGGTACTGCAGAGGTTTGTCAGACAGTTATGAAGCAGAATGCACTTGGTAGTGAGGATTGATAGCACACCAAGACTAGACTATATGTGAAAGGGTTTCATGAATTATGCAGGGCCTATCACGTACATATGTGCCCATGATCTCTCCTTTAATGGTGCTGATGAGAAAAATGCTGATGAGAGCGGATATCTGTTGATTGCCATGATCAACTGTGACAAGGATGTGAGAAGCCAGAGAGTTCCCAAAACCTGGCTGATCCGCCTGTGCCCTGGCTGATGAAGTATGGTCCTGATGTGAGAGCACCTGGCAGAAGGAGGTTTAATTGCACACTAAGCTGCAATTAATTGCAGGATGGTTGTAAAATGTGCATTTGGGCAATTACAGGCAACTTGAGGCTGCTTACACAACTGACTGAATGCAAAAGGGTAGAATTGCCATGTGTTGCAGGGGACTCCTTTGCATCGCATAACATTTGCAAGGAAGAGGTGGTGAGCATTTCCCAGGAGTGTGTCCATGCCAGTGTTCATTTACACAGAAGGAGGAGGCAGCCAGAATAATGCACCTGTGATAACAGGGTCTGACTCCAAGAAAGCAAAAGAAAGAATGGAATGTCATATGTGCCTACATGCTTGTTTTGCAAAGCAAATTATCATAACAATTTAAAATGTTGGCCAGGGAGGAGCTGTCATAATGGATAATGCAACTTCAGCAATGTACCTCTGACTTGACAGATTGGTTTTGAGGGTTCTTTTTTGTTGTTTTTTTTTTCCCCCTCATGCTCTTTTTCTTTTTTTTTTTCTGTTTTTTTTTTGTTTTGTTTTTATAGGGCTGAAGTAGTCAAATGTATGTGAGAATTTATTAAATATAGAATTTTATTTTAATTAATGTTTCCTTATTTACATTCCTTATTTCTGAGTTATAAAATGCAACTGTACAGCCAACAATTTACATTCACAGAGAAAGTAAACAATCACATGGAAATAGAAGCAAAAAAACCCACTTCTCCTTTTAATCCCTTCCTATTCCACCCTGCAAAATAAAACTAAATAAATGCATAAAAAAATCAGGACAGGAAGTGCAGACAAAGCTTTCAACCAGGAGCAGCAAAGGGCAGCAACAGATTGGGAGGAGGGAATATAATTTGCAAAACTGGTATATTAAAATGTTTACATCTTGAGTAAGTATGACTCCTACAAGAACTCCCTCTATGCTTTTGTCATGTGGTTCTAGATATGCTCTTCCTCCCTTTTGCTGCACTTTCCATACCTGAAAGGGTACCTGTGTTTTATGTTCAGTGAGGTGCTGAGCTGACCTTACCTGCAAAGTCTGCAGGTCAGAGGAGATGCTGCAAATGTAGGTTTTGCATGTAAGGTAGCTGCTCCATCACCTCCTTGTGCTGAATTTGCTGTTTACATTGCAGCTTTCTGTCATGCTCCATCGTGGCAGCAATGTGCTAATAATAGCTCACCTTTTTCATCCACCTGATGTTCTCCAGAAACGTATTTGTTTTGCTGGGAAGCTCCCTCCCAGCACTTGGTTTCTGGCTATTTTTCTTTTGCCCTGATGATCCCCACAACTCTTCCTGGGAGCTGATAGGGGTCGCCCCTGGGCAAGAGGTCCCTCAGAGCAAAGAGATGGTGTTTATTTTTCTGTCTATCAAGAGAAAAAAAAAATCTCATGCACCTGGAGCATCTTATATCCCTCCTGAAGCATCCTCAGAGAATATTTCCTTTTTAGCTTTGGTGCAATAAAAGACATTTGGGGGAAAAAAAAAAAAACACCTTACTTCTTTACCCACATTTGCATACACATTTATATCATCATACCGTTAGTAACAATCTTTGCTTTGTGGCTTGCCAGGGACATGTCAAAATAAACCCTGTGGGTTGCACAGAAAAACATTTTGACTGCACATTGTGATACTTATGCACTGCAAATAAATAAAGAATGAAGATTTGACTATCAGTCCTTCCAAAGTTTCCCCTTAATTCATAAGCCTGCTTTTTCTTGCTGTGGCAGCAAGGTAACAGAGGAACATTTCCTTTCCCTTCCCAGCACAGCATCACAGAGTAGCCTTACAGGCCTCATTATTTAAAAAGAGACTCTTTCACCATGAGTAGAAAAAGATCTCGTATCCTATTTCATGCTTTTAAGACTTTTTACAAGTCATTGGGTTGGCCAAAAAATCCAGCCAGAGGCCTGATAACAAACACTGGGAATCATAGCTTGCAAATAAGTAATTTGACCACTTGACCATAAAAGTAGTTATATTCAAGCAGTCAAAGAAAATGATTTTTTTTTTCTTGAATAAGGCCTTCTTATAAAAGCTTTGCTCTCAATACAAATATTCAGTCTTACCCTACGGATTATGGAGACATTTGTTGGAGCTTTCAGTAAGAGATTTTACCTTACAGAGGAGGTTCAACTACATTCCCAGTCCTGCAATCAACATTTCATATTGCTTAAATAGAGTGGCTTGTTGCCAGGCTTTCTTTACTAGCTTTTCTGAATTACACTTTACCACATTTTCTCAAATGATGACAGCAGGTGCCACAGGAGTACTAGAGGGTGGACATCAATTTCTAGCAAGCCAGCAGGATCACATAAGACATTTTCTTGCTGCTGAGGAGACAGCCTGGGAGGAAGAAAACCTTAGCTCAGGGCTACGGCTCTGTCTCCCTGCCTGGACAGTATTTAAATATCCTCAGACTGGGATTTGCTACATAGAGGAAGGAAGGTTTCAAGACACAAAATCTGATTTATTTATTCTTTCTGAATGAGGAGCATTGAGCTAAAATTGCTAGAGTTGAAGAATGGTTTATAAACATAAAGGACTCTATTAAATACATCTTTTGGAGATGGCTTTTTTTTTTTTTTATCAAATAATTACCTTAAGTATGATACCTTTATTTAAAAGACATGCATTCCTCACTGGCAGTATTCTGATCTGATTATCTGAGTCATGCAGCATTTAGCACATTTCTACTAACTTAGTTCATTTCTGTCTTTTATATTCTGGAATTTATTCCAGGTCCACAAGTAGAATGAACAATTTTCCCCACCAGAGTGTTTACTGAATTATAACATGAACAGCCACACATACTGTAGGTGTGAATGAATGGATTTTTTTTCCACCCTCTCTTCTGTACTATTTTTTGACAAGCATTTCATTATTTGATCTTCAACTTAGCCCCTGAACCTATTATTTTGGTAGAATGTCTGTCTGCTTTTAAAGCAGGAAAAAAAATCACAAATAACTTTGAGATGTCCTACTATTTGCACATTATTTGCAGATACAGAGGTAGTATAGGTTCTCTTTTCAGGCAAAAAAAAAAAAAAAGAAAGAAAGGGATTTTCATCTCTAGCTGGCCAAGCAGTTAAGATAATATACAGTCTGACTTGCCTTATGTAGTAAGGACAAATTCATTTTCTAGTTTACATATGTACAAGCAAAGCACTTTTTCAACACAGAAATATTACCTGATATTTATTCTGGAGATTTCTCTATTTTGAGCAATTTGAATAGTACTTTTTGGAACAAGCTGACTTTTCCAAATATACAGTGTAAAAGAAATAAAAGTCATCCCAAAGAATGCATCTTATAAGGACATAGGAAGCATTAAGATCCAGTGTAAATGAACAACGGCATTCTCTCGATTCAAAAGACTTCCTTTTCTGATCTCCCTACTGTATTGGAAATGAAAGTCAACTCTGCTTTTCCATGCACCTTTTTATGCTTCTACAACTATTCTCTATTGCCTATTTCAGTTGTATTATTTGGAATGCAATTGAACATCACTTGTCCAATTATCCATAAAGAACCCTGTGTATTTAAGGATCTCAAAAGCCTCATAGGAGCAGTTCTTTAATGAAAAGTCTGGAATACAAAGCTTTTTCCATGACCAAAAGGAAGCAGTCACAGAAACAAATTTGGAAATCTTGCCTGGATTCGTAAAATGGGGATTTAAGCATCAAAGAAATACGTGTTGTTGAGACAAAATAAGGTGCCTTTTAATTGAAGACACCCATTTATAAAACAAAATGAATCAAACTATTAACTGCAAGATTCACAGTGAACAAGTGAATGAAGAAGGAATCTGTAGCTATACTACTGAGGCAAAAAGTGGCTTTTAAGCACTAGAGATACTTCCACAGATTTAGATACAAATCTCAAGAAGAGATAAATGTCTTTGAGCTTTCCTTTATAGATAGGTATCTAAATTCCCTCTTTAAGGGAAAAAAAAAAGGTCCTTTCTTTCAAAAAGATGATGTGCTGTCCCTTTGGTATATAATATAACATTTTCACAAGGAGTAGGAAAAAATATTTCAGTTGAAGAGAGAACTGTGTGGCTTTTCTGACTAATATGTAAGTGGCTTTAAAATATGGGGGGTCCTCCACAGGGAAAAGGAGAGCTTCCCAGAATATAGCTTCATGCTTCCTTACAAGTGGGCTTTAAACCCCAAATTTCCGTAGTAGATTGCTCTAGCACCAGTCCACTCTGTAAAAGGAGGAGTCTTCTGTCTTTTGCACAGGACTGAACATCCATGGAGCATCTCCATCAGACAAATCTCTGTAAGTAAAGCAAGAAAAGAAATACTTATTCATAACTCTTATTCAAGTGTAAGCATGAATTTAGTGTGTAATTAGCTCCTGGCCACAATAACACTGTATCAAGCACAGAGACATGTCTAAACCAATTAGTCTTATTAAGAGGCATAGTACACTACCTCTAAAAGTGGAGTTAATATTGTTCCTTGATATGTTTTTACCCATGCTAGATCCAAGAGCAGGCTGAGGGATCACTACAGCATTGCCCAGCAAACACAAGCACATCCCAAATTCTTCTTGTGAAACTAGCCTAATAAAACAACCCAATTTACTTAATTGAAGTTACCTTTTGTGGAAGAAACAGAGGGAAAAGTATCTAACAACTCTAAGCAGTCTGCAGTCAGCTATTTCAAAAAAGCTTAAAAGGTCCAAGCATGAACTGCATCCCACCCATGCAATATAAAAGCAATTGATGTGTATCCTTTTGAAGAGAAGAGAGGGAATACACTGTGGAAGTTAGAGAAGAATTTTCTTAAAATTGCAGTACTGTTGTCCATTTCATTGAAATAATTTAACTAAAATTATCTTCAGGAAAGCAATATCCGTAATTCTGTGGAAGGCACCACATCAAAAGGTAATTAGTTTCACAATGCAGACTCACTGAAAGCAATACTCTAAGATGAAGTAAGACTGTACACAGCAAATAACAGGAAATCTTTCTAAATGCAATTTTTCTGAATACTGGAGAACTGTTAGTTCCCTGTTATAGATGAAGTTCAAAATGTGTTAGCCACTTTGCTTCACAGACAAGAAAAGACCCACTATTTAGAAACATTAAAGCCAGACAGTGAATTCACTAATCATGGAATCATAGTATATCTCAAGATGGAAGGGACTCATAAGGATCAAGTCCAACTCCCTGCTCCTCACAGGACTACTTAAAACTAAACCATATGACTAAGAACCTTATCCAGACACTCCTTGAACTCTGATAGGCTTGGTGCCATGACTACTTCCCTGGGGAACTTGTCGCAGTGCCTGACCACACTCTCAGTGAAGAATCTTTTCCTAACATCCACCTTGAGCTGCCCTGATGCAGCGTCATTCCATTTCATTTCATCCTCTCATTGTTCACCAGAGAGAGGAGATCAATACCTCCCCCTTCACTGGCCTTCTTGAGGAATGTGTAGACTGCAATGAGGTCACCCCTCAGTGACGAGGTCACCCCTAAGCCTTCTCTTCTCCAGTCTGAACAATCCAAGTGACCTCAGCCACTGCTTCTAAGTCTTGCCCTTGTGGCCTTTCACCATCTCAGTTGCCCTCATCTGGACACACTCTAAGAGTTTGATGTCCTTCTTATACTGAGGCATCCCAAACTGCACACAGTACTGGAGGTGGGTCCACACCAGTGCAGGGTAGAGTGGGACAATCACCTCCCTTGTTAGCTAGCTCTGCTGTGCTTGATGCACCCCAGGACACAGTTGGCCCTTTTGGTTGCCAGGGCACACTGTAGACTCATATTCAACTTGCCATCAACTAAACTCCCAGATCTCTTTCTGTGGGGCTGCTCCCCAGCCTCTCATCCCCCAACTTGTATGTATGACCAGGATTATCCCATCCCAGTTGGAGAATCCAGCACTTGCTCTTGTTAAATTTGATACAGTTGGTGATTGTCCAGCTCTCTAGTCTACCCAATCTAATATTTGTACACATGTTTATTCTAATCTTCCTTAATTTTATTTCTAAATTTCACTTCTATAGCAGGTAGCATAGCTATTTTGCCTCCTAAGAAAAGCATTTTTAGTTGCAGTAAAAACCTTTCTTGTTACATGAATAAGTACAGTTTCAGTGATTTTATTTTTCCCTTCTGCTTCTCCAAAGCTGAGTGTCTTAAAAAATTTATTTTCTTTTTTCATGCTTTGACAGAAGGGTACTCTAGCAGCATGGAGCCAGCACCTTCAAGCTCACCACTGGCAGAGGAGCACTGGACCCCTTGGGACTACAAGCCAAGCAGCATGGGTTGCTGCCAGTGGCAGCAGCAGCCAGCTCGGCTTGTAGCTAAAACCACTCAGTGCTTGCCAGATGTGGTCACAGCCTCAGCACTGAGAAAAGCAGCAGCTGGTGTTGGTACACCCTAACTCGGAAGGTGATATATTTTGAGGCAACCACTGAGGTTGAGCTAGGTGGGATGCCACTGCAGCTCTTGTTTATCACATGAATGGAGCAAGCAGGCTAGAGTGGCTGCAAAGGTTTCGTCAGCTTCCCATGTGTGACAAAGGTCCACGTGACAATGCAGACAGAGACAGAGTATCTGTGGGATGGTGTTATTTTATTAAAAAAATGAGCTGAACACGTGTTTGGTTTTTTATTTTAAATTTAATCTGTAGTAGATAAATCTTACAAAGCTACATTTCTTAACCACTTTATTTACTTCCTGAAAACAGTGAAGAGTCTCCTTTCTGATGGATTTCATTATTAAGACCTTTAGAAATTAGTCTCTGTCAGTGAGTCTTATCACAAGGTGGAACTTTCTGATAACAGACGTGGCTGTAAGTCAAATGCCGAAGTCAATATAAGTTCACAAAAATCAGTGTCTATGGTACTCTATCAATTATTTCTAATGAAGGTAAATAAGGATATATAATACATGTCCATACACTAAAATACTCTCAGAAAAAAGTGTTCTCTTTCTGATGCACATGCAGCAACCCCTGTGAGTAGATATGTCTGCTGTCAACACTGAAGACCAAGAAATTTGTATTTCAGTTGGTAAGCACAGAGCCATTTCCAAAGCTAGTGACCCTCCATCTGAAACATAAACCAGGACTGAGCTCAGATACTTCCTCAGCACAGTGGAGGCCAGCTGGTTTGGAGGAAGGGGCAGCCTCTGTCCCCATGGTGGCATCTCACATGGTCCAAACTAAAGTTCAGAAAATGAGCAACCACTGAGATACAGCTATTCATCACCTGGAATACAGTAGCTGGCCTATTTATATTTCCCAATTAATAAGAGTGAATTGTTGCAGACTGTCCCTGAGAGCCAGAGGAATGGGTCCTGGAGACCAGGGTTATATCTTGGTGCACCTGCCTGACCAGATGCATCTGCTAGAAAGTTTTCCCAGCCACTGGTGCTGCGTGACTTACTAACAGGGGCTACCGAGGGGATGACCCTTATATGGTGAGTGTCAGTTGTCTAGGGTAAACACCCATCTCTGTCTCACCTCTCAATTTTTTCTTAATGTTTTTTATTTATTCAGGTTTATAAATAAGGTACAAAATCAGAAAGATCCTTCTTTTTTCACAACAACCTCTGTTTAATACTAAATGAACAGTACCTCAACATTTGTAGAGCAATTCAAAAGATGTGAAATCAAAACCTACTAGTTTCATGGAAATACCGCAGTCAGCATCTCCTTAGTAACGCTCACACCATAATTTTTTTTTGCAGATAGCCAGATTCCTTCCATAACTGCAGAGCAGCCAGCACAGAGCCCCTCCACAAGTTACCAGAGAGACCCTTGCATACACAACCAAAGAGCTGTTCTCTCCCACCAAAGGTAAGAATGTCTCAGTATTCCAGGTTATACACAGAATACCCTTCTGCAAAATGCTGGTTATCAGATTCATAACATGTAGCTCTTACCTACTCCTGAAAAAAATCATTCTGAAGGTATTTTTCTGTGGAACAGCTTCCTATCCTCATCTTACCCCAAAACATAGCCAGTCTGCTTCAAGCCACCATGCATTAGTCTCCTTGCGGTAAATCAGTTTACAGCTAGTTATCAGTCTCCTCATGGATGACTTAGGTTTCCTATATTCTAACCCAAACTGCACTGAAGTATAAGAGATTTCCAACTATTCTGCAGCAGCCTAAACTCTTAAAGTGGAGATATAAAACATGGTTTATTTTATTCCTGTTCTTGTAAAGGCAATGCTGACTTTAGATTGTCCTGCCTTTTGCTCTGCTGCTGCAACAGGACATATCCCAAAAATAGCTACTAGTGAGAACTTCCCAAGAATAAAGCAAACTAGGCATGTACCTCAGCAACACAACCATCTGGGACAGTTCTGCAAAAGTAGGACACCTTCAAGTTAATTCACAGGCTTTCAGAGTTTAGCAGACTACACTCATGAACTTTCTATGGCACATTACATGTTCAGACTCAGGTAACACCATGCACTGGCTTAGTTATAAGTACTGTTGGGCCTACTTAAAAATAACTAGCTCCTGACCTGCTGAACTAAAAGAAAAAACTTTGAAAAACAGTAGGACAGTCTATACTTAAGAAAACATTTGTGCTAATGATAAGTTTGCAGAAGTCCTCCAGAAAATTTCTCATACATACATTGCAAAAAAAGGCTGAAAGAAATATTTTCAAAAATACTTTGAAATTAATAGATTCAACAGGACAAAGAAAAATGTATGCGATACAAAGTCTAACCATTTCACCTATCATTAGCCATTCCATATTAAGGTACATTAACATCTTTAGTTTTCTCCCCCAGTTAAGTAAGCAATTTTTTAAGGGCTCAATGTTAACACCTGATTGGTGTCATTCAGGATTGCCTCAGTTTACCAGGGAATTCAATCAGTGCCAGTACAAACCAGAGTTAATTCTTTATGTCACTTATAATGTTTGTAATGGTTCATTAAAGCCACAGTAAGATAAAAATCCTAATTTGTATCCATATATTTGGCTTTGCTTTTTGCCCATGCCATAACTCTATCCAAAAGAACAAATGTAGCTAAAACCATTTTTTTTTAAAGTTGATTTTAATGAAGTAGAACAGAAAGCAACATGCAATCTCAAAATAGCAGAGGCTATTATTTGCAGAGGGGTATTCCTTTTGGATCAATATTCTTTTTGTCTTTAAAATTATAGAGTAGAAGTATTCATAATGACAGGATAACAACTTTACAGCCAATTTAAAGAGAGCTATATTTATCCTAGATACAGGGAAAAGAAATTAAGTACTTGGCAATATTAAAAAACACCCTGGTGGCCAGATATGTGACAAAACCAATTATTGTAAAATACATGCAGTAATTATAATATACCTATAGGCAACAATTTCTATTAAAAAAAATGTTGTGACTTTTACAGAATACATGTTGCTATTTATCTTAAATCTTTGAGAAATACTGTGATCTGCTTTACCAAAATAAACAGAATTTCAATTAAATAATCATTTTAGCTATAAAGGATACTCTAACTTCATGGTTGAAATAGTACACCAATGTTCTTTTTTCCAGATATTTTAAACAATATAATGGTAGCCTCAAATATGACCTTTAGTTTTTCCATTATTATCTATATAGTTCCATACATACTTAGCTCAAATATAAGGAAGTATATATCCAGACAAAACCAAATTTTTACATGGAGAGTCAGTAATAAAACTGCTATATCCTGTGCAAAAACTCAGTTAAGTAAACAAACACTCTCAATCTTAATTCTCAATATTTACTGGACCTGTTGGTTACCAACGCAAGTGAGCCAATGGCTGACGTCAAGACTGGAGGCAGCTTGGGCTGCAGTGATTATACACTGGTGGCGTTTGCAGTCCTGAGAGACATGGGATAGGCAAAGAGTAAAGTCAGAACCTTGATTTTAAGGAAAACAAGCTTCCAGCTGTTCAAGGAGTTAGTCAATAAGACCCCCCTGGGAAGCTACCCTGGGGGACAAGGGGGCAGAACAGAACTGGCAGACCTTTAAGGACATTCTCCACAGAGTGCAAGAGCTCTTGATCCCCAGGTGTAAGAAATCAGGAAAGAAGGCAAGAAACCAGCATGGATGAGCCAAGACCTGTTCATCAAACTAAAGGGCAAGAAGGAAACGCATAGGCAGTGGAAGCAGGGACAGGTATCCTGGGAATAGTATAGGGACACTGACTGGTTGTGTAGGGATGGGGTCAGGAAGGCCAAGGCTCAGCTAGAGCTAAACTTGATAAAGGGTGTAAAGAATAGTAAGAGCTTCTACAGGTTTGCCAGGTAGGAAAGGAAAATCAAAGTGCCTCCCCTCACAGTGAACATGGCAGGTAAACTAATAACTACTAATCAACTACAATAGTCTTTATATTGAATCAAAATAAGATGTATGCTACAAAATTATTTTATTTTTTCCTTTTGTGATGGTTAGCTTAATGTAAGATAACATCTTTCATCACACTTTGCTTTCCCAAATTTACACACTGCTAACATTCAGGTCTTGGTGGTTTTATAAAAGGATAGATGTTACTTTTATAGTCTGGATGTAGTCAGTGTTTCTAGTTTGTTCTCCACAGGAAATGTTACAAAACAAAATAGATCATAGAAGAAAAGCTTAAAGTTACAAAGTACCCAAAGATCTTATGCTGGAAAACATAAGAATTTGCCAAAGCAGCCTGAAAAAAATCTGTGAAATAGAGATGTGGGGTGATTAACTGATTTGAATTCTCCACAAGTAAATGCTGTAGTCAAAAGCATGGTGGTTTTGCTTCACTAATGTCATAAAATACAGGGTATATTTTTTATTTTATTTGACAGGCCAGAGAAAATAATGATTAGTGCATGGCAACAGTTTGTAAAGTGAAAAAGGAGAATGTGTAAAACAGTAAGTATGTTCTATGTTCAAGTAGAATAGTAAATGAAAGCTTTTATAAAATTTGTAGAAAATGCCATTTTCTAGAAAAACGCAGAATTAAAATTAATTCTTAACAGGAAAGTTTGGTTGTGAAATAGTTGGGAGGAGACTAGGTTAAATCCAAGCGTAATAATTTTGTTGTCAACTGCAACTCTTGCCATAATTTTTTAAACTTTTTTTTTTTAATCATAACCAAAAAGGCTGAGGGTGAAATCCTGCACTAAGATTAGCATCCATTCATGTAAATGTTAGTCATTCTTATGTTAATCCTTGTCTTCACAGTGACCCTGAAAAATGTTTATTTGCTTTATTCTGTAAGTGTGCAGGTAACTTTGAAAGTTAAAGGCCTGTAAGTGTACATGCCATTCTGCTGAGAACAAAATCTGCACTGGGAAATTGGTAGAGTCTGTTGGGCAGAAGACAGACTCAAACCTCTGTCATGGTTCAACCCTGGCCAGCATCTCACCCCACCAGCCACTCACTCACTCATCCCCAGTGGGATAGTGGAGAGAGTCAGAAGGGTTAAAGAGACAAATCTCATGGGTTGAGATAAAGGCAGTTCAACAGGTCAAGCAAAAACTGTGCATGCAAGCACAATGGTTACTTGGAAAGAGAGACACCATAACTCTGAACCATTTCCCTTTCCTCCTTCTTTCCCCAGCTTTTATTGCTGAGCACAATGTCATAGAATCATAGAATCATAGAATGGTTTAGGTTGAAAGATATCTTCCTCTAGACCAGGTTGCCAAAAACCCCATCCAACTTGGCCTTGAACACTTCTAGGGATGGGGCATCCACAACTTCTCTGGGCAACCTGTTCCAGTGCCTCACCAGCCTCATTGTAAAAAATTTCTACCTTATATCTATTATGTCTTATACCCTTATAATTAATCTACCCTGTTTCAGTTTAAAACCATTACCCCTAATCCTATCACTACAGTCTTTGATAAAGAGTCGCCCCCATCTTTCCTGTAGGCCCTCTTTAAAGTCCTGGAATGCTGCTATAAGGTCTCTCCAGAACCTTCTCCTCTCCAGGCTGAACAAGTCAGCTCTCCCAGCCTTTTCTCATAAGGGAGGTGCTCCATTGCTCTGATCATCTTTGTGGTCTTCCTCTGGACCAGCTCCAATAGGTCTGTGTCCTTCTTATGTTGGTGGCCCCAGAGCTGGATGCAGTACTGCAGGTGAGGTTTCACAAGAGCGGAGTAAAGGGGCAGAATCACCTCCCTCGACCTGCTGGCTACACTGCTTTTGATGCAGCCCAGGATACAGTTGGCTTTCTGGGTTGCAAGCACATACTGCTGGCTCATGCCCAGTTTTTCATCCAACAGTATCACCAATTTCTTCTCTGCAGGGCTGCTCTCAATCCACTCATCGCCCAGCCTGTATCTGTTTGAGATTGCCCTGACCCAGGTGCAGTACCTTGCACTTGGCCTTGTTGAACTTCACTTGGGCCCACCTCTCTAGTCCCTCTAGCTTTCCATATGGTATGGGACATCCTTTCATTCAGTTTGGGTCAACAGTCCCACCTGTGTCCCCTCACAACTTCTTCTCTGGTGAGACAGTGTAAGAAATAGAGAAGGCCTTGACACTTCAGCAGTGTTAGCAATAGATAAAACAACCCTATCTTATCAACACTGTTTTGGTCATAAATCCAAAACATAGCACCAAAGCACATGCTATAAAAAAAATTATCTTTATGCCAGCCAAAACCAGTGCAACCATGAAATTAACTCCTTCATGGATGCAAAACATTTTGTATCTTATGGACTTTAAAATAAATCCAAAGCTCCCTCCCCCATCCCCAAAAGAGAGAATTATCACGTTTTTCCAAATTGAACACTTATGCTAAATAACATAGTTTACACTTTAAAATTTGAGACAGGACCCACACACACACACAAAAAAAAACCAAAACCTACTTAAATGACCTTCCTAGTAGAAAAATATTTACTAGATTGATGACAAAGCCAAGGATACAAGATTTAAAAGTTAGGCACAATATTTTTAATAGTGGAGCAAACCCAGGGAATCAGGAATCATAAATTCTTCATTTTCTTTGTTTTTCACATTAGGATGGTTCAAATGATTG
The DNA here is from genome assembly GCA_026212715.1 of Elanus axillaris. NCBI lineage: Eukaryota > Metazoa > Chordata > Aves > Accipitriformes > Accipitridae > Elanus > Elanus axillaris. The sequence goes on along the minus strand of JANZLQ010000079.1, from coordinate 5,983,585 downwards.
ATTTTTCGTTTGTTGCTCATTTCATGTGATAAATCAAAATTAAAGCTTTTTTTTTTTTTTCTGGAGGGACAGTATAAATTACATTCAACTCAGAAAAGTTATAGACATATTACCCACCTTATGCCATATAGTCAATGGTTACTTCACTCTTTTGAAATACATAGGACATGAAACCAAATACTCTATTTAATACCAATGTACTCAACCCTCAAACTTACAGAGTATCCTGTGCTGAATTTCAGTATCTGTAGATAAAGTTGTTCCAGAAACATAATAAATGTTACTAGCTAAGATACAATCCTATGTGTATAAAATCAAACCTATACCAGTCACACAGCTTTAAGGATGTTATCTTTCACTCAGTCACAAATTATGAGTCCTAGGACAGAAATAACTGGATAAAATTCAATAATTTCTCAAATGTAGAATCAGACCAGATAATACAGACCTTCAGCTTAATATAAGATGACAAAATCTACTTATCTACTTATCTAGATTCTTGACATTGAAGAAAAATTCTTACCACTAGGTAGGAATTGAAAATGTCAGATTCTGCTTAAGAACTCTCTTTTTTTTCTCTGTAGACTGTAAAGAGAATCTTGGTGACTAAGTCAGTGTCCACATCTATATCATAGATGGTACAGATGGGTGAAATAAGCTCCAGATTGGAGGTCTGAGCAGGCTTGTACATAAGGAAATCACTAACTTACTTCCATTCATCCCACAGAACAACTTCTTTTCTAAACACATTCTTTGTCCATCCTCCCTATTGGATGAACAATCAAAAATCACAAGCATGCTTTCATGTTACATATAGTCCACTGTGTATTTTTGCCACATGCCTGGCAGCAGAAATATATGAAGACAAGTTCTATCCTGTTGCAGCAAAGAATCAAATCATACTTTTGTTTTCCTCTAAGTCAACAGGACAGGAGGCACTTTGCTATATACATTTTGTTACAGACATACCCATCCATTTACTATCAAACTTTCATGGCAAACCTGCATCATATTGCTATTTCACACAAATCATTTTGCCTGTTGTTCAATCTGAAAGATAATCAATAGAATACAGTAACATCTGAAAACAGGACTGCATTTTGTTAGACATAGTCAAAGCTAACAAATACTGTGGAGTTCCCATAGCTTAGGAGCTTATTATCATCTTATAAAGAAAGAAAGCTTCAGGTTATTTAAAAACATGGACTGCTTAAGAACATTCAGATCAGTCAAATGAATCTACTGAGTGTAAATCATACTATGGTATTTCTTCAAAGAGACCTTTCTGTGAACTACACTGAAGTTTTCTTGGGAACCTCTATAATAGCATGGATCTAATTAAAAAGAATTTTATTTAAGACTAATTTTTTTCATAACAGATTAATGATTAATATTTGGTATGTATGAGTTTTGATAGACAAATCCCCAGGTCCCAACCAGAATGAAACTAAAATAAGACTGAAAAACTTTAGGAACCTGTCTCTAAAATTGCATTCCAAAAGCAAAATTTCAGCTGCCATCTAATACAGATTCACCTAGGTAAAACCAGATCTGATGTGGAAATGCTTGGTTGGAAAATATTTAACCTGACTTTTTTGTTTGTTGGATTGTGGTTTGTTTGGAGAGGTCCAGAAGTTCCTGTCCTGGGCATGACTTGTTTCTTCCTAAGCCCTTTGAAATATTCTGTTAGTGGAGCAGAACAATGCAGAAGGGACACTCTTCAAAACATAACGAAGATGTATGTGATAGGTAAGTACAGATAGTTCTGGGATCCTTGAGGAAGAGTTCCATCTTAAAATATATTGTGACCACAACACTGGGCCCATACTCATGTGATGCCCTAATCTCAATCTGGAAATGAATATTTATTTTTCTCCTCAAGATTCAGGTGTTCAAATTCACTTTTCCACCACCTGGGATGGTAGCTAACTGACCATTCTGTAGTTTTGGCCAGGTGGTTCACCTCCAGCCTTGGTGAAGCCTGCCCACTCTGCAGAAAGAAACTGAGATCCAGTGGATACCCTTAGGATGGGTAAGTGACAAACTTTCTCTGTAGATGTGTGCTTTGGAAATTCATCCTAATATAGGTGATCAGAAAAATTTTATACTCACTCAGCCATAGGACTATAGAGTTTATGGCAAAAATGTAGGTCTGATCTGACTTTGAAATCACTCACTTCAATTAAGCCATTCAAAATTAATTATGCCATTTCCACAACAACCATACCCTGAAGTGACTGTTTAAATTCATCTACCCTCAGGATGGACACTAAGGTCAAATTCATACATGAACATGCCTTGATTTTCTAACTTGTCTTTAATACCAGTTTAAAATAGACCACATATGTCCTTAGGAACTCTCCTGATTAATATTCTTAAAATGAAATGCAGTGTGTCAGATGAGTGTCAGATGACAACAATAGTACATAGTCTATATTTTTGTGAATAAAATAAAAATCATATTAATAAAAATGTCTTTTATGTCAAATTCTTAAAGTAGAAGAAGCCAACTATTGTAAGAAAAATTTTAAAACCGTACTTTTCAGGTGGAATATCTTAAATAATTGGCACTGTCCAAAACAAAGACTATTTTTCAGGCTGTTCAGATAGTGAGTTAGAAAACTGACTGAAGGCAGCTGAAATGCCTGGAAAACACTGGCTGCACAGAACTGAGAAAAGGTTTTGAGGTAGACTGATGGATGAAAAAAAAAAAAACAACCAACAGCTGTGAATAACAACAAAAAATTTATTTTTTTACAGTGGCTCTCTTCTGGTGCCTCAAAAGACCCGACCACTCTGTGAATAAAAACAGCACTAACAAAGTCTTCAGAAGGAACATCTCTCATTCTTCCTTCCTTTTTTTTTTTTCCAATAAAAGTTTACTGTACAGCTCACATGAATAGAATTAAATCCCAAGATACAATATTGCTTCAATGTCCCTGTTAATTTAGCTGAGAAAGGCATTCAATACAGAAATATGCTCCATTTAATTTTTTTACAGAACTTTACATCTCTTGAAAAGCTTTTTTTTTTTTCCCAAAGCACTGCATGTCTTTGTAAACATAAATTGAGACAAACTGTATACACCAAAGTTTCTTTGGATTTTTCATAGGTTTATTTTTTCTTTTTTTTTCTTTTTTTTTTAAGTCTCAGGTTATTATATAAAATAAGAGTATTTTAGGTCATGTGGTATAAATGAGGTGTTGAAAAACATTAGTTACAAATATTCTCTGGTGGTTTTGATTTTGTCTGTTGTTTAAAGCTTGCAACTAATGCCAGAGAGAACTTACCTACTCCTTAGAATTCTTTCACAAAGAAACAAGTCAGCTTTTTTAGAATTATCTGGACAAATGCCTTTCAGAATTTTTTATTAAAAAAAAGATAATCAAGCTACTGAACTATTTTAGCTATTAAACGCCTGTAAAAGTTTCTTCGTAAATTGAATACACTTTTCTTTTGGCAGATGACTTCAAATAATGAACAGAATAAATTCAAGTCAACTACAGCCTGGAAACAATATAATCTTTTCATACATAACTCACATTTCAGCTTGTTTAACAAAGAAGAGTATATCAAGCCCATTTAATCAGTTACAGTAATTTTACACTTCTGTACTTCCATTGGAAATGGTTTTATTCTTGATTCTCCTTATTATATTCTCTGATCTAGTCTTAAGAGAGGAGAAACCATTAATAATACAGGATAGACAAAGACAGCTGTAACTCACCAGATTTTGGAAAAAGTAATTTACAAATATGGCCTTAATAGTTATATTTAGACCTCTTGCATTTTGTTTTACCAACACAATTCATGAATCACTTCTAGAAACGTACATTCCAGTAGAAGAAAGTACTATGTTTTGAAAGGTAAGTAATGGGAAGTAAAACCAAATATTTGGAAAATGGTATTGTTTCTGCAAATATTTTTGCTTGCCAGATAAATACCTTCTGTGTTAAGATTCTTTTTCCCTAAGCAACTTTAACTAATCTGGGCAGAACTAATAATTTGGTTATTCCATGTCCATTATGCAAGCTAGCTCAATCAAAGCCTAAGGCATTGTACAGTGCAGGCACATTCTGAGTGTGAAATTAGAGTGAATGAAGGGTTTATAGTTCTACATATTAACAATTCAATTCTGAAAATGGCAAAATCCCCTAAGATAAATCATTCTCAGACTGAATTTTCACATTGAAATGGAAAATAAATAAAGACCCTTCCATTCCAATGAAAATAGAAACAAAGACACAGAGGATACCAGAGAACACCAATCTTACAAATGTAAAAACAGTACTTTAGGATTTGCAATTATTCTTATTGCAATCCTCTTGATACTTCTAGACAGCCACATTCAAACTTGCTTATTTTTCCTTATTGTTCAGCTGATCAGTTCCATGAACACTAAAGCTGTAACTGTTTGAGTTAGCAACATGGTTTGCAGAGAGTATTTGACTTTCATTACAGCCAGCAGTTATCTCTGATTCAAGTTTGCAGTGCAAATAGAGGGGACTACAAATTCATTTTTATAAACTTTCTCAATCAGTTGCTTAATATTCTCTTTCACTGTACTTCTCAGAGATAGTTTTTTTTAATAATTGCAAACACGATGGTGACAGACAATTTATAGAAGCTATTTTATTTAAAAAATAGAAGACTGTGGGACATTTTTCAATAGCTATTTTGTTTTATTTACAATACATGACAATAGCTATACATATAAGGAGTCTTGTCCACAGTTTAACCTGTAGAATGGACTTTAGACTGTTTCACTAACTTGAATAGATTATTTGTAGGTAATTAAGTTATCTCACACAAATCAGACTAGAAAGAAGGAGGGAAGCATTGCACTGATATAACCCAAATCACCTCAAATTAATAGCAAGAAAATAAATTAATTGTAATACCACATTATTGTAGCACTCAGTGAGGAATATTAAAGAAATAAATATACTGAATAACTGACAAAAAGATGAGAAAAAACAATTATTTTTGAAAGCTTATAGTGTAATCAAAGATGCCATAGAATATTTCATTTTTTTAAGTCTCTAGCAGAAAGATTCATTTAAAGATTATTGTATTAGAATCTGATAAGTTTGCCTACAGTTTGTGTGCAATGCAGAGAGGGAAATGTCTGCAGAACATGTTGATATGCTTCTTTACTCTCAAGAGGTAATATATTTCTAAAGGTTTTTCTGTCACCAAGTCTTTCAATAAGCTTTTTGGGAAAGAACATCTTGCTGGACCAAAGTGAGCAGCTTACAAGAAATCTTTCTTACATGGTAGCCCATTGACCAAGCTTTCACACTAGAGTGGAGGTATCACTCAAAGCCAGATGTATGTTCTGGGTTTTCCTTCACTGATCTTAAATACAGTCTTCAAGAGACTGTCTGGATCAAAACTCAGAGAATATGCTATAACAAGCATCAACACAGAAATTTTTATAGTAACATAAAACCTCAACACTGTGATTAAGGCAAAAAATATTTTTTGCAAGTATATATTATTGGGCCCTGTTAGGGAAACATGTTGCTATCAAGATCAATACAAAGAGATCTACCATAGACATAACTCTTCAGACCTGCTAGTAAGGGCAATCTCCCCTTTTTCAGTTTATTGTATAGCAATCAGGAAAAGGATTAAAAACATTTACTGAACCTATCCCTAAAAAACTACAGCCATGAGTCACAGAAGAATTGGTATGAAATAAGAAATACTGAGTCATCATGAAATTACAGTCTAATACACCCAATTTGCCTGAGTCTACAGACCACACCAACTCATTTGTACTGACTTACACAGAGAAAATAAGCCAGTAATGCTGCAAATAGAGAATTTATTGAGTAGTGATCCTTTGACAAACTTGATCTTCCCTCCACTTCCCTCTCCCTTCAAAAATTCAAATGCCAACCTGTGGAAAAACTGAGGAACTTAATGCAGAAATTGTGACAGGCAGCACAATAATGAAAAACTGTGTCACTTTTCTTTTGTAAATAAGATTATACATTAGAAGAAGTAGAAATCAATATTCCTCTATTTCTGTATCAGTAAAACCTATTCTCTTTTAAGAAGTGGTTTACTGTCACAGAGGAATTAAGACTGCAGAATCCTGCAAAGAACTAAGAGCCGAACACTACTGAGTTATATACAAAGTCCAAATTTTCACAGTGGTCATGTGCAGCAGTACGTTCTGCAAAGGCGTATGTATACATATGTGACCTCAGAGAATATATGAAAATTAGTGCTTCACACTAACATTGAAATAATGCATATACTTCCCTAGTATAAGTATGTATAAATATGTACAAGTAAGCTATACAAGGCACAGACTTACTTGGGCACTGGTACATGATTGTCCACGTTACACAACTCTTACCACACTCCTTGACATGATGTTGGCTCATGTGAGCCCGAACTGCCCAAATGCCAAGGACCAGACAACAAGATTTCAGGGTAGAATGAAACATATAACTAAGGGAAAAGCTAAACACAGCTTTTTTGTATCCAGCTTCTATAATAGAGATTTCCATATGCAGTAGACAATATAGTTTTGGTAGACAGTTGACATACCTTTCCTCTTAAGGTCCACTTAATTATACAATATGAGCAAGGATATTTTATAATGTACAGTAACATGCAATTCCAGTACTTGTATCTTTGTGAGATGAATATGAAAGCTGAGGTTTTCAAAGAATGAAGGAGGCTTGAGCTTAGCAAAACTGTGTCCAGGACAACCGCAAGATAAGGAGACAAGATGAGATGGCCAGGTTTCTGTCAGCAGCCTTAGCTGTCATAAAGACGTGATAGAAAACTAAGAGCTTTAAATTGAAAGTGCCATGCCTGCACAGTGAATTAGTTGGGGTAAGAAAGTAAAGAGCTCATAACTGGCTTATGAGCACTATCCATATTGTGGAATGGCTTTTGTTCTATCTCTAGCTTATTTCCTCCTTAATAAGCAGAATTGCTTCTCTAAGCTAATTTTTCTCAAATGCAGCCTCAGTTCCTTAGCTTTGGTTCTCAGAGCAGAGGGCTTATTTCCCTTTAACAAAGTATACCCTGAATAAAATTTTGGCTTCTGCAAGTATATTTTACAAGAATAGAATCTGAAATTCATGAGCCATTCCTTAAAACTGTGTTAGAGAACTGACGGCATGTTTTAGTAAGCTATGACAGAATCACAGGGAAAAGTAAACACAATAAATTATTTTTGGACTACACAAGGTAGCAATGTTTTAGCAATGTTAGTAAAAAGGAGGATACATCAGGGGAAAATAAGCTAGTTTAGAAAGCCCCCCCTCCCCCTTTTTTTTTTCTGGGAACATTTTAAAGATTCCTCGGTGTACAACTTTTCCATGAAACAGTGAACTATGTTCTGACCGAATTCAAGTTTTAAAGGCAAGGGAAATATGCACATTTTAAATGGAACCACTTATACTCTATTTGTAATACTGCCTCATGTCATTGGTTATTGCAGTTCAGTCCAAACTTAAGGTTTATAGAAGAATATACACTAATATGAAGAATAATATACAAAATAATAACTGATATAGAATTTTGTTGATCTGTGTTGGGTTTTATTGATATCTATTATCATTATTTCAAATTTAAAAAATCAGGAAATGTTAACAACTCAATAGGTAAATTCCATTGTAACTGCACAAAAGACTGTTTTTTTCTAATGCACATTCAGGAATTCTTGGCATTACATGCTATCTTTTTCAGATGTCACTTATATAAGAGCTAAAAACAGCAAAGGTAAGTCTGTAAAAACAAATACTTAAATTGTCACATTTTCCCATGTCTCTGTATAATTTTGTTGCTATTGAGATGTAGTTAATAGTTTGCCCAAAATGTCTGATTGGAGCAACAGTCTGGGATAGCTACTAGAAACAGCTACTTTTTTTCATATTGCAGAATGAGCATTTATTCTGTGATTTTTCCGTGACCTTCCTGACTGTTAGGAGATGAACGAATATAAACAGTATAGAAGCTTGCTACTTCGTTTTGTGTTTATAGGAAATAATGTAGCAACAACATGGCAAATGTGATGCCTGGTAGGAGGGAAAGGTGATTTTTACTTTGGAAGGAGATTGATTTCACTGATTTGCACTCTGATTCTCACGTCGACACACTCACAGGCACCATGACACAAGTGACCCCAGCTACTGAATGGTCCTCATGGCTCCTGGGCTCCTCTTAGGTGTGCAGTCACATTTAGAGATGTCTTTTGCATCTTCATGGGTCTAAGACTCATCAGTCCATGTTTTCCTTTCTCTCCCAACTTTGGTCTTCTGGGAAATGGTGTATAGCAGTATCTCTTAATACCTCAGTCATCTTCTGCTACTCTCTCATATATAGTGATTATCAGCTTGCACTCTTTAGACCCTCAGGAGCCTTCATGATTATTTCAGAAGCATCTGTGAAAATTTACAAGGAAAAGTAGAACATAGCTACTATGAATTTACACATGTACATTCATAAGGCATCCTACAGCCTAAAATTTAAAAAAAATACAAAATCAGAGATTTTAAACTGCTGTCCCAAAGCAGTCAAAAAGGTCTAAAAATCATACCAGCTTTTGCATGGTTTTCCCAATTTCTGTTTATATAGCCCATCTTCATTGGTCCACAACCTTATAGCTGCAAGTGCCTAACTGCTCCTTTAAAGGATATTACATCTGTTAAGAGTGTGGAATAGCAGGGTTTATTTGAAGCTACTGCACAAACTGTGATTCAAATTCTCACCTTAACCTTATTGATAATTTTGTTGTGCTTTGTGCAGTTAAGTCTACTACAAAGAACTGAACCTGCAATCCAAACTCTGCTTGACACGTACACCCTCCTTGTCTTCAAATAATGCCACCAGTTACTCCTGAGCAAACTCCTTATCTTACATGATGGATGTAAAATAATTAATTCAGCACACTCTGTAGAGCCCAGGTTAAGTGCAACATAATGATGAAATTAAGCAGAAAAAGCATACTTTTCTATCATGCCCCTTTGAAAAGTTATCCATAAAATAACAAACATGAGACCTTGTAAGGGTTGTGTTATACAAGAAGCATGCCATGCTTAAGTTTAAAATGGAAAACCCACACAGAATTGGGAGGGGGGGGGAACAGGAGAAAAAAGCAAAATAGATGTCAGTTATAGGACTAGGTTTTTTGTGGTTCTTTTCCAGGAACTTTGAATACTTATCATATTCCCCAGAACGTACTGAGAGAAAGCTGAATGTGTATCACAGTAGTTAGCTCCTTTGACTGTACCAACCACACTGGTCTCCAGAAAATTAACGAGATGAGTGGATATCCAGCTCAGAATATTTGAAAAGCCTTTCAGTGAGACTGAAAGCCATGAATCTGTCAGTCAAAGTATGTATGCATATACATTACTGTCCTAGACTGGCTTTACTGTCTACAAGTCTGTGCAGGTACACCAGAAACATCCACCATATAGCTGCCTTATCAGCAGGACACATACACAGTTCCTTGCCTATGATGATAAGCTCCTGGAAGAGAGATCACTTTCCTGTAAAAAAGTCAATCCCTCTGCATTTCAAAAGCAACTAGTAAGAAGCTTCACTAAGACTTCACAGACTTCACTAAGTCTGCAGATGTCCTTTGGAGCGGGACTATTAATTAATGAGCATAATGTGAAGTCAGATAAGATATCATTAGAAGCAGTGGCAGTCAGGTGATGATGATGTGGATTAACAATTTAATTCAGTTTCATCCTTTTTCAAATCTTATAGCTGTTTGAAACTTCAATAAGCAAGTTCTTTCTATGCATCTTCTATGTTTATAGGTACTTTATGTGCTATTTCACTATGAAGGAGTATATGAAAATCCTCCTATTCATATCTCAGTAGTGTGGTGTCTGCATTATATGTCTATCTTTATTCTTCAACATAAGGAGCCTCTTCATTTCAGAAAATTTATCATATCTTTCAGTGATCTGAAGAAAGAGTGAATATGCTAATTTTCACACACTCCTCCTTCGTTTCTTGCATTCTCCCTCATTTTATTTGATATAAACTTTTTATTTTCCCCAGATCAGGCTTTCTTCCTCCTTCCTCTGCTTCAGACTCTGTATCACAAAGTGTGCTCTTTCCACTTTAATTCTTTTGGTCTGTAAGTAATTTTACATAATCATCATAAAAAAAGAAATGTCAGTTTGGGGAAAACAAATAATCTTTTTATATGCCAGAGCCTTTCCTGATACAGTTGCACTGCCCCAAAAATTAACCAAGGAGAAAAAATTGCACAGATGAAATTATGTATCTGAAGGGACTAGGTAATTTTAATAATTTTAGGACATTTTATTGTAAGACATTTCTTCTGGATGACTTAGGATGGATGATTAAATATCAGTGCAGAATTTTATTCTCCTCATTTTTAAATTATACAGCAGGTGGTGGGGATGGAGAATAACAAGGAGAAAAACAGTCAGTATGAAATGTACTGTGAAGTTTTCCATGCTTATGAAATTAATTGACATAATTTCCTGCACGAATATGGAAGCAAATATAGATAACACTTTAATAATATGTCTTCAGCACTTTGATACACAGGTTAGAAAAAAAAATCAACATGGGTGTAGATCAGTGTCTTTATTTTTCTAACTTATGCAATTCTACCTGTATTCATGACTTGTTTAGAAATATCCACAAAGTGGTTGTCATTGTGGCTCAAATAGGAGACTAAGAAGAATTTAAGTAGCCAGCTATGTTTGACAAACAGCTTGGACTTGAAAAAGAAACTGCTTATGATCAGTTCCAATCATTAACTCTGACATTTCTAATGTCATGTCTTCTAGGGGTGAGACCCAGAGGCATGAAAGTGGCATCTGAAACACTGCAAACAGTGTAGTCCTGCCTCAGAAGTGAAGTAGTGGCAGAAAGAAACCTTAAACAGCATCAAATAGCAATTCTATCAGCTTTCTGTGAATGTGAGAGAAGTAGTTTGTCTTTGCTGCAGGCATTAATAACAAGACAAGAGAGCCTTTATCCCCATGGTGCATTAAAAAGGCATATGAAGGATGGTATAGCTAAGACTTCCTGGCTCAGTGGACTCTCAGAAACCACTGGACTGTGAGATGTTAGTTGCACACCACTACCAATTTCAGAGCTGAGATTATCACATGCACAAGATGACCAGAAACACTATTTAGCAGGTCCATTTTGCACAATCTTTCTATTTTTTCACTATTTGCTTCACAGAGAACATACCTGTTTAGACTACATCACCCTTATGCAATTTCCTCATCTGCAATACGTTCAATTTATGTAAGAAACAAGTGACAATTGCTAGACAAACATGCACTTTAGAAAGAATAATTATTTCATTTGAAAATATGCTGAAACAATTAATATTCACTTTCCCTGTACAGCATGATTGTAATGGTGTCAGCATAGCTCGCAGTGGTAAATTAACAGCTAATTATCTTTATCCTGAAACTTTTTAGGATATTGTTCTGGATCCATCAAAAGGCCGCTATGGTATTCCTGATTTACTACTGAATAATGCCATTTATGCTTATTTTAAGGCTTTTTACTTCTATTTATAGGTTCTTCCCATTATCTTAAGCTGGTAAAGAAATATGGGAGGCTCAACTAACAAGACACAAGCCAAAACCACATGAAAATCTATGCTAATTAAAAAAATAATTATATTTCTGAAAAAGTAAGTCTCTCCTTGAAAATGCTAATTGGCAATGCAAAAAAAAAAAGATACTTTGTTTCAAACAGACTAAATTGACATTGGTATGTTAATTTATCCAATTAAAGATGGTCAAATATGCATTCACAGGGCTTAAGGTTAGCAGGTAAGGGTTGTATTTCACAGTCAGTTAGAAACTTGACAGTATGGGTTCAAGGTTATTTTATACAGCTTTTGTACATAAATTTCTAAAACTGAACTTACTTTTGAGGCTGTTTTCCTTGGCTAAACTGAGACCAACTAAAAGTCCTCATTAGTCTGCAGTAAGATAATTGCACTAATTTACCACAAAAACAAGGCTAATATCAAAGCAAAAAAAATGGCACTGCTGCACAGTGACTCACGTTCTTATTTCTAGTACGTTGACAAACATTTAGTTTTAAGTAAATACCAATTGTTATTGCTGGCAGAAGAAATTAAATGAACAGTGAGCCCCTTGCTGTCTTCTTAATTCTGTCCTAAAGCTTTTGTTCTTTGAACAACTTAATTTATATTTTTTAAAAAATTAAATAAAAACCCACACAGATGAATAAGGTAAACTCTCAATAGCCACCTTTACTCAATAAATACAGTATGGAATTCCTAACATAAATGCTCAGGTGTTGGATTTTGAAGTCTTCTGAAGCAAAACATATTGGTAGTCAGTAGGAAATTTGCAAATGAAGAGGGGCTTCTAAGTCTTCTATTTTTTTTTGTATGGTTAATGACAGTTTCCGAATCAGTTCTTGCTTCTGAAAATGTAGTCACTGCAGTTCAGAAGAGATGCATCAATGAAAGACTGTAAGCTGCCTATGGCAATTTCTGTCCCATCTGTAACTGATATTTACAAGTAAACAAACATTTCTACTCCACAGGGGATGGAAAGCAAAGTCTGAGCACTTAGATATTTCTAGTTTGGTTCCTATTACATTTTCAATATCTGAAATGCAGTGTTTGCGTTCTTTTAGCTGCTCTTTAAGTCATTTAATAAGTATAAAGAGACAATACCAACTCACTTACATAACAGGACCTAACTGAATTTCAATAGCTGACTGAAGTAGTCACAAAAATCCCTTTAAACGTAGGGAAAAAAAATTTAAATATAGCTTAGAAATGCATTTCAGTAATGAATTAGTTGTGATTTACTAATCTGACCAGTAAGCACATAAACTGAACATTCATTTGATTTAATTTCCAAAATACTTTGCAGCATTTACAGGCTTTTTTTGTTTGTTTTAGCTGGATTTCCTACTACTAATCCAGAACAGGATAATCCAAGCCATTTCAGGCAGTTTCTTCCAAATGTGTTCATTCTTTTCTGGCAAGTTAAACTTGTGCTGGATTACTGGAGCAGTTGATGCCCCTCTACCCCTGAACATCTGCAGTTTAGCTGCTGCCCATGCAGTAGTCCCAGAGTGGCCACAGCATGCCTGAAGCTTGTGAGCACTTTCCCTGTGTAGAGGTGTTGCGGTGCACCAGTCCTCTTGTGCAGGTGCTTATGGCTGCAGTGAGCCCACACCTTGCAGTTGAAGTGTCCAAAGGCATCTGCTACAGTCACTGCAGCTGTGATGCACCACAGCTCTGGGCCAGTGTAATAAAAATCCAATCTTTCCCTTGAAAGTTGAATTTACTGTGCGTTTCCAAAGTAACTGCATAAAAATGCGCAAACCAGTCTGTTCAAGATAAAAATGTGGAATGTGACCTTTGTGCACTCTGGTTTGAGAACCAGCTAGGTAAACAACTAGAAACAAATACCATTAATCTCCTGGGACTTCAGATGAGAAATTGGACACCTACAACTAGGAATTATTTTTCAAGACCTGAGGAGTTTTGAGCCACTTCAAAGAAATACTGAGACAGAAATGTTCAAGATGCTGAGCATCTTTTATAAACAGGCTTAAATATTATATGTGAATATTACTAAAGAAATTTAAACATCTGCATATGTGTCAACTACGTAAAAAGACATAGAAGTCTTCTGTACTTTGTTGAGGTGTTTAACGCAAAACTGATTCTTCAGTCACTGCTTCACATCAAAAACTAGAGTGAATGAAGTCTGGATATCATTAAAACGTAAAAGCTTTTTGAATGCCAGCTCTACAAAATATGTCTAATAAATCATGAAATATACATTTTATTTATAATTAGCCCTCTTCCATATATTGATATACTAAACTATGCAAGAATGAAACATATCCAACCATGAAGGATGATGACAAAATATTTTACAGCTTTCTCTTTTGAACTCTGTATGTCTTTAAGAATACCTCCATGAGAGCAGAGACAGGATATGGAAAGTTAAATACAAGTTCTGTATATCAAGTACAATCAATCCTCTGTTCCCAATTCTTACACTCTCAAAGACTAATGTTATAAAGACCTATTGAACTATGCAGTGAGTGGGTTAAAATGATTCATTCTGAAAAGCATTTTTCTCCCTACTTGTTAATGAAAGAACATCTGTTCTTAAAAAAAAGTGGTTATAAATATGATAGATAAAACTAAATGTATTTTAAAAATATTTCTTGCACCCTGGGCTATTTCTGATGAGTTTCACTTACATACAAGTGAGTTTGCCTGTAGAAATGACTAAACAATGCTTAGATAGTAAGACATTTGCAACTAGTTTGTATACAGGTATATGTTTGTATGCATATGTTATTTATGAATACAATTAACCAGATGTGTCAGTTATCAAAGAAAGCGTTCTGGTTATATCAACTCCCTTTCCTCTCCCCTTTTTCTATCTTTTCCTTTATTGACTGAAAATGATATAATGTTCCCTTTGTATTCCTTCTCCCCAGACCCTAAACTTACTGGATGATCTGCCACAGATCAAGGGCAATATCTAGCACTTCAGCTGAAAAATGGAAGCAATGCAGCGCTATTTACACATGGTTAAATTTAAGTGTGAACCAAATGTTATTTAAAAGTTTATTCAGTGCAGAGTTAAGTACTTTACCAATTTCAAACCAAATAATATAAATCACACAGCAAAGGTCCTTTTCACATTAGAAAACAACCTACCAGGAAGCAAACAGTCCCAATAAAATGCAAAGCTCTACGTCATCAAGAATGAAAAAGGCAAAATCCTTCGCAATTCTTATGACTGAAAGGAAAGTACTTTGAAGAAAAAGATTACATGATAATGGTAGATGGTTTAATTATTTGCTTAAATTTTGGTCATTTCACTGAGGAGATTTAGTAAATGTCCTACTTAACATATCTAAAATAATAAATCAAACAGCATCTTTAAGATTCATATCAGGGAAAAACCACAATTACAAGGTATGTCTTCTGGCTGCATGCACACAATAAATTTCTTTGCTTGACTTTGATTATGATGAAACAGTTCAGAATGACCTGGTTAGTTCATTCAAAAGAAACACAAGATTGCAAGGAGGTAGAATCAAACCTGGAGAAAATGCTTGTTGTGAGAAAAACTGGCAGCTAGATTACAAAGCAGATTACAGACCTGAGTAAGGACAGTCACCCAAAGGGTTGTTAAGGGATTGCCACAACTCCGCATTATCAGCTTGAGTGCAGTCTTTATATCGGTAACTTCACTCCCAGGAAGCAAATGGAACAAATGTAGGGAAACATTGCCTTTCATAAGTTAAGTTTTCTATAATTAACAGTCATTCCTTATATCTTAATCAGAATTCAAACAGATGACCATTCTTTTCCATATGTCCATCATTAAATCATATAAATGAAACCCCCAAAACAGGCATTTGGGGATTAACATATGTTAACTGAATTTCATATTTTATCCCAAATTATGGCAATCAGTCAAAATAAAAGGTTGTGTATAATGCTTAATTCAGAAAAACACAAATTTATTGTATCGAGGAAATGCTGAGCACAAGCTAATTTTGTATGTATTCATCTTAGGTAAAATTCAGTTTCTAGTTGTTTTGGTTTTTTTTCTCAGCAGGTGAAAATTGTATTTTGATATACAATAAGGGAATTTTATTTTCCACACATTTTTAACATTTTCTTTCATTTTCATATTTTGATTTTTGCTATGCTCTGAATCTTACATTGAAATACAGTTTCAAAAGTGATTGTTTTCTTTCATTACCACAACTATAATTTGCTGTTCACAACACATAGTGCTGGGAGACTTCTAAAATATATGTACAAATCTGTTACATTCACATATTTAAAACTAATGCCGCATCTAAGGTTGTAGATTTATGTTACTTGTGCCAGAATTTATCATCCATAAGTATTACAAATAATTAAGAAAATTAGTCAGTGTTTGAAAGCTCTGCTTGCCTGAGTTGTTATGAGTTTTTACATATATTTCTGAGCTATTCTCTCTCTTGTTCCTTTGGAAGAAACTCTCATGTAACCTTCTGGCACTTTAGAAACAGATGGACTTTCATTACTGTCTAGTTTCGTCATTCGGTGTCATTTTTTTATCCTTTGATGGGAACTGGAATGGACTATCTAAATATTTATGACTATGTGATCAGGCCTCCTGCTAGCACTCCATTTACCCTTTAGCACTTAATCAGGATGGACATATTTAAAACATCAAGTCTGAATCTTGGCCTTCCTGTAGTCAAAAGATATTTTTCCAAGATTTAAACAAGTTCATGACTTCATACTCTGAAGTTAGCTTCTTCGGAAAATGTTCTTGTGTTATGTGCTAGCAGTTAGTTGTTACCAAGCTCTTCAGACACCATAGGGTTAGCAAGGACAGTGTAAACAAGTCTCAAAAGTAGTGCTAGGAGGACTTTTGTATACATTTGCAGATAGTCCTTTATACCTCTTTACATCTTTCTACATCTGTGGGTTTTTTTCTATTTTAATTTTCTCAGACTGTATAAGTATCATTCACAGTAAATTGAAAACAATCACTTCTATGTTACTCTACTACACTAATTCTACCACTTAATTTTTCCTTAAATTTTCATACTAGGAATGACTCTCCCTTACCTCTTTAATTTTATTCCTGTAATCCCATCTGCATTTTTACTTAAATTAGGGAGACCTGAGCAAATGAGAAATTTGATTTTTCATAATATCATTATGGATATTGACAAATATTTTTTGGCTTTATTAGCATTTTGAAATTGTAAACATGAAATACAGCACACACTGATGGATATAAGAAGAAAATTGGAACCTCACTTATAAAAATTGTTGAATTTCAGTTTAGTTTACATTTTATTTCAGATCTTCAGTCTAGACCAGAAAGAGGTTCTTCAATAGTGGACTGGATTTTAAGCTAGACATGCTTAATTTACTGTGTTCATTCTGGGTGTATCAATAGGATTTGATGGATACAAGACATTAAATAATTTAACAAATTTATCATCAACAAAGGCAACAAATTCACAGTCCATTTTGAATTACTCCTCTATGAATTATGCAAGGTTTTCTTCTTTTTTTTTTTTTCTATATGGAATTGTATTTACAATATCTATCACTACCTCTGCTTTGAAATGTTCGTGTCTTCTTTTAAGCTCTTAATGAAAAATCCAGGTCTACTGTCTGATGTCTACATCAGCATAGTTCGGGATTTTAGAAAACTGATATCTAGGAGCAGAAGTAGTGGCAGAAAAATCACAATGTGATTGACAGAGGTGACATATAATGCATAAAAAATGTAAGTACCATGACAGAAAACCATAATTTGTAATTCCTTTGTAAATGGAAGCAACACATTTATAGTAATGATCTGTGTCAGCATACAAAGTATGGAGGTTAGGTGTGTTAGAGAGAAAGGTCTACGAAAGTAAGAAAGAAAAAAAAAAAAAAGTGCTAGTTATTAGTCTGCCCAGTATAGAACTTCAACAATATAGAACATCCTCCATAGAGCAAATCTGCCAGTGCTTCTTGTAGTTCATGGCAAGACCTCAGCCAGTCGCTAGGAGAAGGGATTTATGGGTTCAAGAAAACCTTGTAGATGCAATAGCCAGTTAACAAAGACCGAAATCTATTTTACATGAGGGAGAGGTTCCATCTTCTGTATTATTTTAAGTATAGATTCCTGTCTCTAGTAACTAAAGAGACCAACCACTAATTAACAAAAAGAGCTGAAAGACTAATGGCCTCTGCAGACCTTGCTATTATTTGTTTCATGACCAAGAATAGATGCATTTTTGCTCAAATGAAAAAGCTCATATTGCTCACCATGAAACTAACAACCTTTCTGAACAGAGGACCAAGAGCAATATATTTATATATTTGTGCTAAATTTTTCAAGGGTAGAAGTATCTTGAAGCCTCATTAAAAGAAAGCTCTTCAAATAAGAAACTTTGTCAGATTTACTATGAAATAAAATTTTAATATTATTTACAGTAGCACAACTTTTATTTATAACAGTTATGATATTTTATGTTCAAAACTTTTCTGGCAACTCCTAACATCTTCTCCCTAATGTTTTTTCATAAATAACTCAGTATAGCACTTCCTTTAAAATTCTGAAAAGACAGCTATTAACTCAGTGTTTCAATGAAGAGGTAAATTGAAGGTGAAGACTGAATGGGAGTAAAAGAGTTATACATAATATTTCTATGTATGTAATATTTTCATAAGTCTGTCAATGAATTCACAGGACTCACCAATGAGCAATGTATGATTACCATTCCTGGTCTCTAATTTTGGTCTCTCTTTGCTTTTAAACTACTAGACACAGGACTACCACACCTGGGAGCTTAGAGATGCTCTGGGGTCCTCAGGACAGGTACTCACACAAAGTTCTTAATTGACTGTTGAGAGACAGGTGAGAATATATCTCTGCTTATGTATTGTTCATGACTGAATTACACATGAGCATAGTAAAGTATATTTAAAGTACTTGTGTAACCAGAACCTGAATAAGACATGTCATGCATGCTGAATTTATGGGTGAAAAAACCCAAAAAGAATCTGTCCTCTTTCATCCTCTTTTTAAGGCCTAATCAGAAAACAGCTCACTGAATTCACAATGATTCTTCCTGAAAGAAAGCAGTAAAACTGCTTCTGAAAATAACCAGGAAAAAAGGAATCTTCTATCTGACTACTAATATATGTGCTAAAGAGATCACCACTTCAGAATTTACCATCCCCTACATTTCCCTTAATGCATGGCCTTCTCCATACTAATCCAATTGTAGCCTAGAAATATGAGACAGATTTTAAAGGATTAACAAATTTTAGCATCTACAAAAGAGAAGCAATCTACTGTTATATAAGTTATTTATTATTATATGATTTATTAACCTATTATGTTAAATTTCCCTCCTGTTTTCTTCTCCATCTTTCTTTAGCTTGAATTAACTACTTCCAGTGACTCATAACTACTCGGTTGTGGGGGCTAGAATAATGATAGAATTTTAATTAAAACAAAAGATAACTCTATGTTAGGAGACGTAATGAATTATGAACCAAATTGTGCCCTCAAAAAATATGAAAAATAGTAGCAAAATAGTGAATAGCCAAACCCTACAATAGAAGACCACATTGAAAAATGGATAACCTTATTTTCTGGATGCCGTTTTCCAGAGTAATGGTGATGGTGACCAACATTAACATAAGAGTGAAGGTTGCATAGTGCAAGGAGAAAACTTCACCCCTTGCTACAGAGGTCATCACTCTGGGAACTTGGAACTATGTAGCAATATATGCAGAGTTTAGTCAGCCTAGCCGGGTCTAGTCAAGCAAAGGGAAATACAGAAATTATTCACATTTTATTTAAAAATATTAAAGACCACTTTTAAATGGAAGAAGCGATTTTTCAGTGGCATAGGGTGATGGAGGAGGTGTGCAGTCCTGGCTTGGTCTTTAGTATGCTCTGTGACTTTGTAAAAAGTTTCTTCACCTCACCTAATGTCAGACATCTGTAACACAGACACATCTGAGCTAGTTATCTGGATGTCTTTTACAGTTGTCTGACAGAAACAGGCACAAGTTATTTAACCTATTTTAAACACCTATTTTATGGTAAAATTAATTGTGCTCTAGAAATGCCCCTTTTCTCTCCATTGGTTATATCAGATATATATATCAATATAGTTATCAAAGCATGAACTGTTAAATCTCACCTTGCCACCCCTATTTCCTCTCAACCTTTTTTCACAGTCACCCATCTAAGCTCTAAGATTTCTGTGGTCACTTCTAAGTTTGCTTGGGGATTAATGTAATGGGGTCCTGAATCAAGGGACTACTACAACAGCATCTTTAAACAATCAAGGCACTCTCCTACTTTTGAAATACCAGCATTACTAATGTGTTTGGAAATGCATTCCCTGCCTCAGAATTACTACAATTTTATATGCTCTAGCCCAGAAACCAGTAAACAGCTTGCATCTTGGACCACTCTGTGAAGGTGGAGACCCACTAGATATCATATGCTGTTTGCCCACACAAACTGCTTGCAGCTTTCTTAGTCATATTACTAGCACTATCCAGCATTATGTTGCAAAAGTATTTGGATTCCTGAGATCCCTCTGTGAGAGACTGAAAGAGTTAATGTCTCAAACGTGGTGGGGCAAGTTCTGCTTAAGGAAGAACTCTGCATAACAAGGAACTCTGCCTAGCAAGAAACCCCAGGTGAAAAGCCAATCAGCACCCATCAGCAACAGGTGCTGGAGGGTGCACAGCTCCCTTTTCTGATGATAATGTTGTTCTGACAAGCTGAGCAGGGCAGCTCACCATGCATGGCCAAAGATCACATCTGCAGGGAAGAAAAAGTTACTCCCCAAATGACCCCTCCAGCCCACCAACCCATTTCCAAAGGTTCTGAAATCACAAACCGCACATGACACCTAGTTAAACTAGTAAGTTCTAGTGCCCACCTGAAGGAGGGGCAAGGATGATAAAAGGACACAAGCTGAAGTCCACACATGCACACCCTCTGGAACTGGACCCTTAGACCATCGCTGGACCCAGGACTGGTGAAATCTTTCTCTCTTCCTTTTTCTCTCCGTCTGTCTTCTTCTCTCTTTCCTTTTCCTTTCCCACAGTCCCTACACCTCATCTGTTTCAAGACATAAACCATTGACCCAGTCTGGGACCACAAGTGGATCCAGCCACTACTGGGCCCTTCTCTGAGGAGAAGTCTAGAAAGCAAGGGCGTCTGCTCTGCAACTCCTGACCTAACAGGAGGGATCTCCTTATTCCCTGAATTGATGTATATGGTCACTGCAGGTTACACGGGTCACTGAGGTAGTCTCATCCCAATTCTTGTTGCGAGAAGCCCCACTACCTACTACCATGTCTCCCCAGTTCCGTTTGTTTCTGTCATGAATAAAATATTTAACTGATCATTTGGTGTCATTTCACCTTAATGTAGCCCGAAGGGAATTTCAGATTGAACACCACTCCCTGGTCTGTCCAGTCTGGGTTGTGACACCCTCTTTTCTAAAAATCTGCTGGTTTTATTTTTTTTTTTTCATCAGACGATCAGACACTCTTATTTTTGCATGACATAACCTCATTTCTTTATTAGGAAAATATAATCAGGACAACTCTGGCCTTACTCTTGCTCTTGCACCATTCAGAAGGGGACGGTAATGTCACTATGAAAATAATTTGGAAAAACAAACAAAGAAACACTTCTGATTTTCAAATTTAGTTTCAATGTTTGTTTTTATTACCTACATTCTTCTCTCACAAGGTGTGATTCAATAAAAGTTGACTTCAGTGCAACTTCCATTTTCACCCAAAGAAAGAAAACAACTTCTAAGGCTTGCTTAGGCTGCAGTGACATGAAAGCAAAAGGTTGTTTTCATTGGAATCAGGCAAAATCAAGAAAGTAAAATGATTTCCATTTCTACTAAGGGAGTATTTACAATAATGCTATTTTGCAGCTCTGTAAGAACATTGTGTTCTTGGAATGTAAATCACCTTTTGGTCTTATGATACATTTTAGCATTTTCTCACTAATATGATTGTATTAGGACCTTTTTTACTGAGAAGTGTGACTGAAATAAAGTTGTTCAGGTTTGGAGATGTGCAATTGTCTGGCCATTTCCATTGTATGATGTATTGGAAAGACCATCTTGCCTTCCAGCTGAATAGCCCATCCTTAGAGCTCAGTCATATTTACAGTCTTAACGTTTTGAAGAATTTTTTAGTGGACTTGCACCATACCTGAGGTAGTACTTGTCCTGCCTTTGTGGGTTTTTTTCCACTTCCTTCCACTGCCTTGTTCATGAAAGAGTTAACACCTATGTCTTTGAAATGACTTCATGTTGGAAATAAATAGAGCCTCAATTCTGTCCTCAGATGAGCATGCAGTTTCTGCTTATAGAGTTAATAAATGTGACTCACATCCTCTTTGTACCTCTGTAGCTCTGCAGAGAATGCTTAGAAAAGCAGATGCTATCCTCTCTGCAGAGTTGTTCTGCCAGCACAGTGACATTTATTTGTCAAGAAGAAAATAATGAAAAATTAATCCTGTTGCCATTAGTGGCATAAGGAAAAACGTCTTAAACAGATGCATCCTGCTACACTTTAAAAAATTGCACTTGTGGTTTGACAGAAGGGAAGCCCACAGGTTCTTGAAAATATCAGACAGTGTCAGCCCAGGTTAGGATGAGGTGTGGTTTTCTCCAAATATGTTTCTTTGCCCATACTGTGGGCATTCCATGCCAGGAAGTAAAAAAAGTCTTCATCCACCCTGTTTAAATGCTAACACAGGAAAGAAGAAATAAACACAAATGATTGGATGGCAAAGAGGAGGTATCTGCAGCCTAAGTACTGAATAGCCTTTTACAGACATTAGGGGTAAAGAGATTTGAAGACACCTTGAATAAGAGAAAGAGGTAACTCCTCAGATCTTGGGGAGGAATTTTTCAAGCATGACAGACAAAAAAAAAAAAGATGATTGTTTAAAAAATTAAAAAATAGATGATGGAGTGTGGCATTATCATATGATCAGTTGTGATTGTTATTTGTAATGTAATTACAGAATGAAGTATGAATTGGTAAAGAAAAGCATAAGGAGCTTTGAAACCTGATGGATGGTATTTGGTGAGAGAGATAAAAAGATTAAATAGAACAATACAAAATAAGAAAGGTATGGAAAGAGAGATGGGTGTAAGAAGTCTTAGCCCTGGTGACAGGGGAAAGTGGCTATGCTATACTTATCTGGAGGACATTGAGAGACACCAGACACCTATTGACAAGCACCAAATTTTATGTTTAGTGAATACACAGTTCAGTCAACTTCCAAACAGTTCAAGAATCATCACTCTGATTTTGCAGAGCACTAAGTTGTATGCCAGAAGAACAGTTCTACCCCATTGAAAAGTGTCCACAGAAACTACGATGAGACCATGCCCCTCTAATAAGACAAAAAAACCCACCCTTCCTTTAATATTTATACATTACAGCTTCTAAATTTCTACAGAGAGGTCTAGTTTTTCATGTGTAGGTTCTCTAGAAGAAGGAACCAGAATACAAATTAACCCTGACACTAACAGGTAATTCCTTATTTAATTGATAGAAACCAACAAAAGTGTACTTTAAATCACCTTGTATTTCAAGACCTCCTGTTGAGCCTTGAAGTATTAGAGTTGCAATTCTATTGTGACTCATTTCAAAATGCATTCAAAAGAATTTACAAAATGCATTAAAATTTACATCAGACATTGATAAATTTTCTTGCAGTAAAATGCTAAATGAAGATGTTCACATGAAAACAGAAAATTCAGATTGAGTCATAATAATAACTGTAACAGCACTTTCTACTAACAGTGAGTAATCTGAGATACAAATAAGTTAAATGTGCCATTGCACAACCTGTTCCAGAATAGGGGATAACAAGCAAGACAAAAGCAAAGTGTTAGCAAACAGCTCTGATTTTCTGTCTTGATTTCCTTCCTACAGCAGTTCTAGGCCTGTCTATGAATGGCAAGGCTTACCTATTTTGATTACTCATGACACTTTGTAAAGTGTGAGAGAGTACAAATGGGACTACAAATATGATGCATTTAACTGTCTTATAACAGAGAAGCACAAAGTATTAAAAGGGTTTCTGTTTTTTTTCTGCTCAAAATTTAAAATTTGCATTTTAGATTATTAGAATATGTAAAGATTTTTTTACAGCCATAAGCAAATCATTTATTAGAAAATTAATTTAAATGTTAATTATGACAAGAAACACCTTGTATGAGAAAACAGAAGAAAAAAAAGTGTTACACTCAAAGAGCGTTTGATCTACTCACACATTTTTTGAGGACTTGCAAGTTAACAGATGGAGCTATTTAGAGTTTGACTTGACACTTGGGTCTTCCTTTTGTACAGTTATGGATATTTCTATAAAAAATTTTGAAGCAGGTTACTCTCTTTGTCAAATATGCATGTAATATGCATGCTACTGCAGGACAACCCCAGCTAGAGGATTGAATGAAGTCTGAAAAACTTACACGGCATGACATCCATAAGGTCTTCCAAAGCAGTCATATCACAACCAATAAGTGAATGGTATTTGATGGCAGGGAATTATCATTGCAAAAACTATTAAAGATACCTAAAATTGCACAATAGCCTCAGTAAGATTAAAGATTTAATTTATTTGGTTTTGAATAAGATACACTTGAGATGGAAACAGAAGACAGTTGTAGTGCAGTGAGAAAATTGTGCATACAGTACTGTAGTGTAAGTGCAAATTGCTCCTAAACACAGGTTATACAGGCCTTATTTGTGACTATGGGGAAAATGGACCAACTCTTATCTTATAGTTATTTTAATAAAATGTCATACAGATAAAGCATAAAGGGAAAAGTATCAAGATTTATTTAATAACATTTCCAGCCACCAATATCTCTCACAAAGCATACTTTGCAGTGTTGCTAAGGAAATTTCAGAGTAAATGTCTGCACACGATAGCCTGCAAATGGTGATAACGAAAGATTCAATCTGCTCTGAAGGCAGGGGGTAGCAGACCAACATCTGCTCTTACATCTCTTTTCACTGTTAATGTGAAAAATGCAAAGAAACCAGAAGGCTGAAAAAAAATCTGGTGTGTTTAGTACAAATGACGAATACTATAAGGGAACAATAGTTCCTAATTTATTATCATGTTGGGATCTGTTCCCTTTGTGTTTATAAATTAATTGAGTTTATAAGTGAAAACAGATTGCAGGGGTGTTTTCAAAATGAACTGGGCAGATGCTGAGCTCTCAAGTGTAATAGGAAGGAATTCCTTTTGTAAGAAATAGGTTGTCTTAGATCAATGACTCAATATATTTATTTTCTGGTTAAGTGAGAACAGGAGGACAGGTTCCTAACTTCGGCTGCTTGTTACTTTTTTTAACTTTATGAATATTTTCCTCCAAAATAGGACGATTTTTAAAGAAATATTTCCATAAATGTTACATAAACCCCACAGTTTTAAAACACATTTAAAAAAAAAATTAGGAATGTGAATAAGAAAAAGATTTTTCTTTAGTAATAGCAGGAGGACATGACAAAGAGGGATGTTTCACTTAAAAATTAAGGGCCAAATTAGCTATGGTTCTCATTTAGAAAGCTTGCTTCCTGTGCAAAGAAAAGTTATGAGAAGGTCCACCTGAATCTTTAGTCTTACACCATTCTTTGATGTAGTATTTGTTGTTAACTTTTT
>JANZLQ010000079.1:5904857-5927395 GCA_026212715.1 Elanus axillaris | reverse complement strand
TTACTTCAAAAAATATAAGTTAGCAGAGTGGAGTTTATACTCTGTATGGGGGGGAGGGCAGGGGGTGTGTGCACATAGCTATAGAGTTTCTTGAAAACTTATTTTTCAGAAAAATGCCCATAGAAAGGAATGTATCTGTAGGTTCTAAAAAACCAAACAGCATTTTATAAACCAGGTTAATCCAAACTAGTGTATTTACCTTTGATTTTTTTCTTTCCCCAAGATGATACACCTTCTTGATTAACTGCATCTCAAAAGTATAAACAAACCACCTAGCTACTACACAGCTCAACTTTCTATGAACACTTTAACTGCATATTTAGGTGCTTAGATGCAATCTTAGGAAATAAATATTAGAAGTTTATTTTGAAACATCTTAAATTGTGGCTTTAGTGAAAGATTTTAAATATATCTTTTAATATTTAATTTTCCATGTATATTTAACAACAGATTCATTTCATCTAAATCTAAACATCTTGGTGAAGGCACCTGTGTTGAAATGTGGCTGCTTCTTCTAGATCCAAGAGAAAACAACAGCTTTATTCACCTGTGGTTTGAATTAGAATATATTTACCTGTACTGCCTGAACACAATGAATATGAAGATAACTATATAGTTAACTATACAGGTGAAGACAGAGTGAATAACATGGTTACAACAAAGACAGACCACTTACTTCTCTAATGACTCTACAATAAAAACCGAGTTTACTTTTCTGTTAAAGGGCACCCATGTTATAGACTCTGAAAATATATTAGAAAAAGTTTAAGAGTTTGTTAGAAAACTCTGCTCTGAAAATACAGTTGCATTATATGAAATAATTTATTAAAATTTCAATGTTAAAATAATATAATATTCTTAAAAATAAAAGAGATAAGAGACCTTTCCATGACAGGAGACTGTAACAAAACACGCTCAGAAATGTCTAGAAATCCTTGGACCTTTCCCTTTCTTACTTTTTCAAACAGCAAAAATGGGCAAGCTAAGCACAGACAACACATTTCTTTGTCTTCAATATCTTTCCCCACTGTTTGCAAAACTTCAAAATTTTTATGTGCAAAATATTAGAAGAGCTGCCCCAATTCACAGCATGCACATGCAACACATGTATTAACTTTAATGGGATCTTGATGAATTGAAAAGTAATTAGTGATGCTTGGAGATGACAAGCCCTTTAGAGGTGTGCTGCAATGAAGTCAGAAGAAGCTGTTTCTGTTCTACTGATGGGCTTTTTGACTGCAAAATGCACTTTTTTGTCCTCACTTGATTAACTGTAGAATTTGGATGGAAAGTTCTAGCAAACAGACAAAATGAACAGATTTTTCTTGGGGCAACGTGGTTTTGATCCAAATCTAGAAGTATAGGGTGCCTTTATACCATCTTTATACCATAGTCTTTATACTGCTGTTTGCAGTAAAGAACTGAGAATATTTTAATGGATGAGTCCAAAATCCTATATTGGTGATAGCATTAGTTATCATATGTGTTCCATTTCTTCAGTGAATTTTCTACAGTGATAATTTGTAAGCAATCTGAAATAGTACATGTTAATTTGTATTAGTTTATGTCTGTGTATCATGTGTCCATGAAGATTTATTATTAAAAACTAAATGCAGAATAACATACATATTATTTATTACTACCACATTAATATGAAAAGGAAAAAATTAAGAAAAACAAATAATTTGAAATAGAAGTTTTGCAAAGATTTTCAAAAACATATATAGGAATGTAACAAATTTGAGTAGGATAATATACGCTTCAAAATAGGTACAGACCTTCAAGATTGTAAATCAACCATTACAATTTTAGGAATAATCTTCCTTTTCTTTTTACATGTACTGAGATAAATAATCCTAACCTTCTTTAAACTGGTACTTAATATCTTCATATTATGAATATTTTATGGTTTCACTTCTACTAAATCCTTATTACTTACCTTCCATATAATAATTTTATTTTCCAGAACTGCTTTTCACCAGGAGTTATCTGTATTATTTTCATATTATTTTAAGCATTAACACTAGTTTGACATTAACATTTTCCTTCATATATTATCCCTAATAAGTATAGCTTTTTATTTTACTTTTGTAGAGATTTCATAAGCATTTCATGTTTTATTGAAAATGTCTCTAAATGTCATCTTTTTTTTTTGTAATTCTAAGCATTAGATATTTAAAATACGCCAACCGTCACCTGTTTTAAGCTGAAAAGATGTCAACTATTGATATGTGTTTTCCACTGTTTAAATCTGTCAGCTTTTATTTTAAGGGCATTAAACTGTTGCTAGTCCTAACAGAACAGTCTGTTTCACAGGAATACCTAAATGAAGGTTATTGTTTGAATATATTTCCAGGATATTTTATATATATATTTCTGATCATCTCTTGGGTCTAAGGTTACAAAAGGGGAAACTGCCTTATAAATTTCTTTACATCTATCCATTGTCCCCCTTTCTTGATACCTATGAACTTTTTCTATCTGCTTATTTTCAGAAGTTTTGGGTTCAGAAAGAAAAAAAAAATACTCTCTTTTTGCTGAAGATTACAGCCCATATTATAAAAGCAAATTTCAGGAACAATGGGGCCAATGGTAAAACAAAAATAGAGACAAAGGCTATATTAACTTGGAGGTTATTAAGGGTAGAGTAACTGAACAGAAACAAAAATAGTTCAACAACTAAAAAGGCTTTTTTTAAAATCTTGTTAATTTTTGATTTTTCATCCTTTATAAAATTGCGTAGTCAATTATAACATCTTAGTTAACACAACTTTCAATCTATTCTGTTTTAATAAGTAAAATAACCTTTTCTCACAGAAGAAAATTAAGAAACTTTTCAAATTTGCCTTTTTTTTAAAAAAGAAGTTTTCTAGTCATCACCACAGGAATAGGAAAGGAAACTTTAAATTTGCTGTCATTAAGCCAGTTTCATTATTGCATGGTGCAGAACAGTAGTAGTTAAATAAGTAAGCAAACACTTAGTAAGTACACAATAGATAAGCAAGCACTGAAAGCAGTTTTTCTGTTTCTCAGGGGTATGTCTGGTTTAATGTTTCAAAATTTCTCCACATAAAGGAAAACAAGGCTTACATTGATTTTGAATGCTCAAAGCTTGGCTTTAAAGTAAGCTAAGAGCAAAGTTTGGATCTAAGCATCTCAACATCTTCTACTGAAAAGAATAATGTCCTTAGTGCTAACAAATAATAATATTTTAAGTAGAAAGCTGCTATATTTGACATTGCCTATCTACACAGACACATTCTTCTGAAGTAATTCTGCAGGCAATCTGGGAAATGCCACCACGCTAAAGGTTAATTAAGCAGTAAGACATGACAAATCATGCCATAGTGCAAATCTGTACATACCTCAAAAAGACAATGAGGCAGAAGATAAAGCATAATGCCTCTGGTGAACCAGAGCTATCTGTTTATTAAAACGAATGCACACTGAATAAAAACAAGGCTTTCAAATATCTATTTGCAGTTTTAAAATCCTCAGGTGAAATGTTGGAGGAAAATTTGTCCAAACATATCAAAAGGGTTAGAGTACAATTCTGAGCCAATACACTGAGGGCTATACAAGCAACAGGACCCTAGACAAAAGGACAAATTATCACACTGCAGAAATGCTTCAGCTAGTGGACAATTTACTACAAATTAATGACAAGTTTCACTGGTTTTTCTTTCTTTTAAAGTACAGAAAGTTATCCTGTGTCCTTATGCCTAGAATTAACCTTAGAGATATTCACTGTAGTAGCTTTGGTCCAAATCCTGAGAGGAGCTGAGATGACACTGACATGTTGTTAGATCTAACTAAAGGAAAAAAATTAGTTTGTTCCTTTATTTCAGACTGCAAGTTCTACCTACAAAACATGGCAATACTCCCAGCAAATGAAGCTTTCCAAAACTTAAGCACTTGTGACACAATGTTTTGATTCTTTTTCTTAATACAGATTTTGATTGCAACACATAAACTGCATATCGTGCCTTTCTCTACTCTAACCAACCTCATGTGATATTTTAATTTTAATTATGTATTCAATTACAATCGTAGCCCACCACCTGAGGTTCCATGTTAAGAAAAAGGAATGTGTTAGTCAGAAAGAGCAGGCTTCATCAGAATTCCTGTGGTGAAGTTGCTACAGAAAAACTTTGCCAGATGTAGTTATTCTTAATGATCCCAAATTATTTCAATTTGTTTATAAGCGATTTTAAATTCATTCTCAGTGGTAAGTATATTTTATATATTATACTACAGCAAATCAGTATGTATTAAAACTCTCTCAATTCCGAAACAGCTGAGCTGTTGTTTGCTCACTGGTGTCTGTATGTGCAGAAATAGATTTATCATTTTTATTATGAATGAGTGGGGAAAAAGAGGGAGCTAAACTTTCTTTAGAAAGATGGACAAGTGCTGAAGACACCAAGCAGGGACTGTAAACAGTTCCTCTGCCAAAAGGGATTTTTTTGACCCTGGCCAAATCATATAAACACTTATTTTCCCACTTGTGCACCCTGGGTATAAATACTTCTTTTTTCATACCTTTTTATTATCTATATATTTGGAAACTACTCAGTGAAGGAAATAGATAGCTTTTCTAGCAGACATGCAGGTATCTTCTGGTATCAGAAGGATGTCCATTAATATTATCATGGTAAAAATTATCATCTGCCTTCTGCTTTTCCATATCAGCTCTCTCTAAGCACTTCTTTAGCCTGTTGACACTGCTAGCCATTCCAGTTTCTGTGGATCTCCCTCAGGCTGCTCAACCTTCCCTACATTTGTACAGGAATCCCAACTGTCCAGGTTACAGATTCTGGATCTCATATTCCCCCAAAATTAGATCTCACAGAGTTCCTTTGCACTGAGGTCCAATTGTCTCATTTCTACTGAAATCAAGAATAAACAGATGAAAATCTTATGAACACTTACAAGTCAGGTTAATGAGGAAGGTCATACCCACTGCCCCCTGACAGAGGTTGCTGTCCTTAAAGCAAAGACAGCAGCATGGGCAGCACAGATGTGCTGCAGCTCAGACAGGACTGTTCACTGAAACAGCTGTCAGTTTCAGGTTATGAAACTAGACCTGACTGTGAATTGCTAGAAATGAGGTCTCTGATTCAAAATCCCTTTCTGTATTTTAGTGTAGGAGCTGAAGGGTTTACTGGATGTGAGCAAGGACAAAAACATATTCAGCACATTCAGTTGCAAATTTCACAGTGTTTTAACTTCTTGCTATTCACAAACTGATGAAAAACATTTAAAAAATCACTCTTCATGAAATAAAATAATTTATCTATATACATTTACTGAATATTTGTGTTTCTGTAAAACCAAAATATCTAGCTGCAGTTCAATAGCATTATTCTTTTTAATACCAAAATATATTTTGAGGATAAAAAAATATTTAAAACCAATCATAGAACTCTATTCTAAAAATGTCAGTTGGGATGATATAGAATAATAAAAGCTAGTAAATTAAAGAACTAGAGATTATATTCAAACAGAATTTATTAAAAATATATACTTTCTGGATTATACTTATTTACAAGGCAATATTTCTAAACCCAGTGTAACACACCTGTTTTAAGTGCATCTTCCAGTAAAATTTCATCTCTTCCTCTCTCCTAATATAGCAATGGGATTTTGAGAAATGTGAAGGTAAATCGGTTTGTCTTCAGAGTCTTTGTCTTGTTTTACTCTGTAGTCTTATCTGAGGAATGTTTGAACCAGTTTTGTTGAACAGGAATCTTGTTTGACAGGGAAGTGGCCTCTGTGGTATTAAGTAAAAAGAAAAAAAAAAAAAAGTATACCTATGAATAAAATTTAGGTTATGTAACAATAATGTGATGAAAATGTGATGATGTTGCAAAGCAGATATTTTCATAGTTACAGTTTTTTATATAAATGTACCACCTATAGATTTCTACTAACATTATTCTGAAAGTCTGCATTAAACTTGTGTTTCCTTAGACATTAACCTGCCATTTTGATAGCCTTTACAATTTTCAGAAATACCTGGCATGAGTTTCTTAAGGTATGGATTTTCAAAGGCTCCATCTTCTTTAAACAAATGCCTTCTTGTTGGATTGTATCTTTATACCTTTTACTAGTTCTTCTCACATAGTTAGCTTATTAACTTGTTCGCACACATTATCAGTTAAGAAATTCTCTTGAGCTACCTTACCCTTTGCCACCATTTCTGCTGATTTCAGCATAACCTAAGTAGCTGCTGAAGACAGTCACAGATGCGTAAACTATTACATTTTCTTTTCACCATCTGTCATTTATAGTTTCCAGATTTTAGTGTTTCCCTGAAGAAAACTATACCTACTCCTGCACTTTGCAACAATTTTTAGTAATGCAGATCATCTTTGATTTCCTCTACATTTTCACAAATTCTGCGTCCATTCCCACAGATAACTGCACTTTTCAACCATCACTGTCACTTTGTAAAGACTTTGGAGCATTTTATGAGGCACAGAGCAAGAATCATCTTCTTTCCCAGTCAGTCCCTAACACCACATTTACATACAAAAGGCAGTTATGTGTTCAATAGAAGGTGGCATCCTACCAGACTATGATTTAGAACAGTGAAAGAGGACTCAGTTTGCATACACTGCTTTTAGAGTAGAATAAATTATTATATAGCACATAAAGCACTTCCTCTGATTAAATTTCTTTTAAAAACTAAAAATTCGTATTTAAATTTCCTATCCAGCATTCACTGACACACAAGTTGCTACACAATTTGCTATGTCATTAAAATGGCTTGATTTTCAGGGACTGGATTCTGCACTTTTGAAAATCAAAACTGCTATTAGAAATTATTTGCTAATGCTTTAATACACTTTGGGGAAAAGTTGGGCAGGAGGTGCCTTAAAAAGTGGGAATCTTTATTTTCAAAATAAACAGGTAAGAATAAATATTTCTTAATCTGACACTACATAAATATGTGCAATATTTAATCTGTCCTTCGTTTATTGAAAAACAAGACAGATCTCTACTTAGTAAAGTTATTCTTTGTACTGCATATTCTAGTACCAAACTCTTTTTAGGAATAATACTTCATATTTTTATAAGCCCATTGAACCAGGAGTATGGAGCTCCAGTCTTACAGAAATAAACTTGATCATAAAACCAATCTGTGTGGTAGGTGAATATCATTGCCATTCTTGTACTTCACAGCAGAAATCAACACATACACAAGAGAAAAATGGAAGGTTAAAATAGAAAAAACAGAGGCAAGACAACAAAGGATAATATTCACCACAAGCTCTGATTGAGACACAGATCAATTCCTCTCCACACTGAAGTTTATTGCACAGGCTTCAGTTGTGATCCAATTTGACAGAATCTATAAGTATCTATCTCTATTTCCTGTGTGTTGTTTCCAAAAGTTATGGAGAGATAAAGCTCTTGTAATGTACTCTGGTCTGCTTTACAACACATGTCCTTGGACTTCCTCATACCTGTTCTAGAGAATATCTTTGCCAAAAAAAGGAACTTAAAAATCCTGAAGAGAGTAGGGGACAGAAGTGAAAGAGGATTGCTACTTCTGAGATCCATTCCCTTCTATTGCAAGCAATGCATAACAGAAATAATTCCCTGAAAATATCGAGTTCCATCTTGAATACCTTTTCTTATTGCATGTCAAATTTAACAAAAACAGACAATTCTTCTACTAATTCTTATTTTGCTAGACTAAGCAAACCAAGTCCTGCTAGTCTTCTCCTATGTGTCTTCTGTGCTCTGAACATTGTAATAGTCTCTCTCTACTTACTGCTCTGAATTCTTATTTCTTGGGCATGTCATAAGAACTTTCTAATCTGGTACTTTACAAGACAGACAAGAAACATTTTACTATTAAAGTAAATTTTAACAATTAGGCCTTGCAAAGTGCAATAACTGTAATGTGGATGATACATTTCTATAACCAGAAAACAGGTAAAAAATAACAAAAAAAGAATGAAAAGCTTTGAAACAGAAGAGGAGATGTACCAAGCAAAATTTAAGAGTTAGAAGACTTTATGGCAATCAAATATTTTTGCCTTGTATCATTCTTCTGAAAAGTGAACTTCAGTGTTATCTGAAAACTCTAAATCAAAACTGATTTGGAGAAGAAATTGTTCATTGCCACCATCACCAAAATAAAAGCTGACTACAGAATAATTGCTGAGAGATTTTAAGATTCTGTTTGGGTGATAAAACAGAGAATTAAATTCAGTGCTGATAATACAAAATGAGTCACATAGGCAAAATCCAAATTTCTTATACATAGTGAAGGAATCTGAATGACCTATTACTACCAATGAAATGGATCATGGAGTTCAAGTAGAGAATTCTATGAAAATGTATCTCAATACTCAGTAGGTATATATAAAAATAATATAAATAATTAAAGAACAGAACAAAAAGGATCATTATTCTACTACATAAATCCCTAAGCCTTTCCTTTCAATATTGTCATCTGATCTCAAAATAAAAATAGCAGAACTGGAAAATTGCAGAGAAGAGCAACATGGGTGTTCCACAGCATGGAATTGCTTCTTTTATCATTTTAGCTCAGCAGCACTGAAGACATTTTCTTTTTTCTGTTTTCAGTTCTGTCTGGGATGTACATAACATGAAGGAACGAGCTTGACTCAATGTCACCCAGATGCTCTGTGGAACAGAGCAGCAATAACCAGACTGGCTCAAAAAATACTTGCTTACTGACTTGCAGCAGTCTAGTGGTGGTAACAGAGAGCACTACATGGGGCAATTTATCTGCATCTTGTGCCTCAATACTAACTTCACTACCTGAAATTAACTAATACTCTCTAAACTATGGTTTATTTCTAAACCCAGTTTTGCATAATTACCTGTTTAGTTGCAGTATCCTCCTCTTGCCAATTTATTCATAGAAAATGAAGACTAACAGTTTAGAAGACTTTTTTCTTCCTGTCATCATTAAGAAATACATGCCTCCTTTTCAATGGGGAAAAGACCATACCCTTGCCATTAACAAGGGTTCTTTCTCTTTATGTGTCTGTATTTTGCCCTGAAAACAGTGTTTACAGCTTTTGCTCAGAGATTTTCTCTATTTGTGGTCAGAATAAACTGTGTTGGTCGTTCTGTTAAATCAGATGACAATAAAAAAAAAACAAACTCTTGAGGCAGATCTAGAGGCATAAATATGAAAATCAGGCCCTTTGGACCGAATCTTGCCTTTTAACTACACCTTATCTCTAGTGTGAAGATAAATTTCCACTTAGATTAACATTAACTAGAGGAACACACATGTGTGGCAAGTTAATAGGTAATAATCTCATGAAGAAACAGACATTTTTATTTACATAGCAGACATAAATGTTAAGGATGAAATAATGACTGTTAGCTTGAACTGATAAAAAACTTGCTCAAGCTTTTCTCCATAACAAGCTCTCCTGAAGCAGGAATCTTTTCTTTAAAATAAATAAAGAAAAATCAGATAAAAAAAAATCAGCTTCCAGATTTGGTGCTGCAAATAACACAGGCCAGAAAATCATGAAAATGCATAAGGTTTACAAAGAAAAACATGAAAACAATCATATATTGTTATGAATTGAAAACTAACAGTATTTTGATGCTGTAGCCAAAACAGGCTAAGATTCTGTTTGCCTTATATACAATAGAGATGCAGAGGTGCTTCTCTTCTGAATAAACCAGAAAGGGTGTCAGAAAAAAACAAAGAAAGGCTGAATGGGTGATTCATCAAAAAAAGCCAGTAGCACAGCCACAGACAGGATCAGGATTCTTGACTCTCAGGTCAATTATTCATGAATCCTGGCAAATCTTCTGCCCCACATACTTGTCCAAGATGCACATCAGAGTGACTGCAGATAGATATAAACTAATCAAAACTCAGTGAATAGGTAGTTTGTGGTCTCAGATCAGTGTGCTTCCAGCAATAACAGTGGAACTCGTGAGTCACAACTCATTATTTGTATTTCTATAAATGAGATCACAAACAGGCCTTTTGTCTCTTTCATATAAACTGTGACCTTTTTTATAGGAAATAATCTTCTGCTCTGAAACTGAATGTTCAAATAAACTTCCTGCACATTAAAAAAAATAATAATTGCTATTGCACTTTCTTTACTGTACATTGAGCACAGGAGGATTTATCAGTGTTGCACAAATCTCATTTTTCATAATGTTCTGATCAGAATGAAGTATTCCTTTGCTTTGTAGAGTTTAATGTTCCCTTAAATTCTAGGGTGATTAAGTTTGAAAAGTTAGACAAAACATAAACACAGCAGAAAAAGACCTTGTTTTTTTCTTGGCAATTTCAGGATCTTAGGTAATTTCATCTTCTGAAGTCAAGTAGTTCAAGCTAAGTTTCCAGCATTCCAACTAAAAGCAAGCAAGCAAGCTTGATACTGACTTTCCTTGTTCAAAGAAAAAGGAAATGTTAAATTTGCTACTGCTTGATCTGCTAAGAAGAGTAAACACTTGTTCAAGCCTACATTATAAGTTTTGCTTTCTGAATACCCTATGGTTTTCCCCTCATGATGTAGATGAAATTCATCCAAAGATTCCTTGAGATGTTTCACAAGACGTCTCACAGACTATGTTGAAGAATTAGAAATGTAGTTTTTTGCTAAGCATGGGGCTATATTCTGGGAGATAGGAGGAAATTTGTGTTATTTGTATTTTTTCTTTCTGCTTAAAATGAAGTCATGCTGCAAGTTCAGAAAAACCTAAAAATCTGTAGATAGACTAAATTTGCTTTTCAAGAAGACTTCTGCCGCTTACTTCTGGGACTAATGTGCTAAGGAAGGTATAATGCTTTTAGTGCAGCTATTCTTCGGTTTATCCTTATAAAAGGATTCTAACCAAAAAAAGCCTCTACACTTGTATCCTACTTTTGGTGTGAATTTTACAGCTCAAACTAATCATTACTTTCTACAAAAGTATTGTGTTTTGGAAAGATACCTGACAGATATATTCATGTGCCATTTAAACCTATTATATTGTCTACAAAATACTGTGACAGTGTGTTTATGGGATCACTGTGAGGAAACCAAGAAGCCACAGTTATATTGCATAATTCGCAATGGATTCATTAGGACTGCCAAACAGTAGACACAGTGACATTGAGCAACCAGCAGCAGTGAAGCTGGCAAAGAAAAATACACACTATGCATTTTTGTGCCATAGGTAACTTTAGAAATTTATGGTATGCTCCTCCTGCAACCTCTTGGCAGGTTATGGAGTGTCTTCTTCCACCTGCTCCCCACAAGTCTTCCCATGGACAGTATGTACTGTTTTTAACAGTATGTCAGTGACTGAACCTTGAAACTCCTTGGCATTGCTTTAACCTGCCTTTTACTCTTCATCAGTGAGGCACAAGCCCTGCCAAGGTTGAAGTACTAAGCATCTACAGCAGGAAAATGAAAGTTTCAGTATCCATCTGAGCTGCTTTGTGAATCTTTTTGGTTCTGCAGGGCTACATTATCCTTAAGAGTTTTGATCTGCTGCCTTTCAGAACTCTTACTAGAACTCAATTTTCTGACATCAGGTTGTATCTGTTGTATGATTTATGTACATAAACTTAAATTTAGTCACTTAATTTAGAAAAAAAATGTTCAAAATCAATATTCTAAAAAATCCCTATCATTTCCTCTCAAAAAAAGAATAATTTTTAATGTGTAACATACAAAAAATATACAATTAAGAGCAAAATCTAACAAGAGAGAGAGAGAATAAATGAAATTGTAATTTTAAGACATTATAGTAATCAGGCTGATTTTTCAAGCCTACTTTCTGCACAATATCTATATTCTATGTCGTCAGAATGGCTTCCTCAGGTGCTATGGAGGTATTATTGCAATCCTTGTACAAGGTATGGCTTACAGAAAAAAGTTGGGTTATATATTGGTCCTGCAGTCCTTTCATGTCCTAATAGTCCATGGAAATCACAGTGATATTATAAATTAGATCAGAAATACTAGATGACTACCTAGTACCCATGGTTAGGTTTAGGCCTTCTTCTGCTTCACTGTCATCTGAGAGTGTTCCTTGGCTATTTAGTCAGCACTGCTCGTCAGAAACAACATATGGGCTGAATTCAGAGTAAGTGGTTTGAGACTTGTTATTTTAAGTCATCACTGTTGCCTTTAACTAGACCAGAGCAGAAGGTGGTGCAAGAAAAGTACTGCTAGCCTTATTCTTATACAATTTGCAGTAGTGTTACTAAAAAAGGGAAAGTGTTCATAAGAATCCAGTTACTGTTTAACATGGAAGAAAAATGCAGGGAAGATGGAACAGCAACATGCTTTACAAAAAAAGAAATACAACCCTGTCTTTTAGCTATTCAAGTCCAACATTTTGCCACCTGTAAAAAATTGGATCAATAGAATGATTTATTTAGCTTACATTTTTGTTTCCTCCAAATTTCTGTTCTCATTGTTCCTAGTTCTCTAAAGCCTGGATGGATCAAATTCTGAAGTCTGGATAAAAAAGAAAACAGTAACTCAAAAATCTGAAGCATGGTATAAAACTTTTTTTTAATCTCAGTAATAATGTATTAGGTGATACTAGACAGAAATAATGAAGAGGTTATATTAAGAAAGCCACCACATATGAAAATATCACAGTCTATCTTGCAGAATCACTTACCCAGCTGTCATGCAAATGAGCAGTTTGCTTCATGTTCTCTTGCTGGTAAATAAAATTAAAATGCTCTGCTCATATAGTATCAACATATTCAAAGCTCAAGCCTCCATTTAGTCTTACTCTGTTTCTATTTATTTTTTTTTAGTATAGTCCCTCCTGAAAGATATAAACAGCCAAAATATTTCTGTTAAATTCACAATATTGCCATGTGGTTGATGCAACTGCCTCATTCTTCATTTTTTTAAACTCTAGAATAGACATTCACTCTTTTGACTCTAAGCCAAGAATAAAAATGTAAAAAGAACTTCATCACATAAACTAATTTTTTAAGGTTGATTTTGGATACTTAAGACTTAAGTCACAATTTTCTAAAGCCTTGTTCAACTTAACTCTAGCCAACTTTACTACTGATCTATAATTCTATATGTAAATATACTTAGAAATACCCCACCTTCAAACTATGCCCTACTTCGATCCAGAAAGCAGGCAGCAGTGGTTGACAGAAGGCTTAACCTACAAAGCTTAATATGTGTAGCATCACTGAATTTAGCCAAAATTGCAATATTTATTACCCCTGTTGTAAAAAAATGACTGTGGTGATAACCATATGATAGTCTCATGAATAGAACTCTTTCCTACATGATAAACCTTGATTCTAATCCTGCTGCAGCCTGACAGTAACTGTTTACCTACCAGTCAGAAAAGACTAACTTTCAAGGCTATGTTGCATGTTAGGAATAGCCTTGTTGCCTCAGATACTTAACTTTGCTTTAACAATTGATACCACAGCACTGTGGTATGTGGACTGCACTAACTCTGGTGTCTCAGCTCAGTGTTGCTTTGAATAGTACAGACATGTCCTGAGGTTTCAGTGGAATTTCTTTAATAGGTATATAAGTTCTAAAAGTCAGGTATTTACTAATAATAGGACTATGACACCTATAAAACTATTTTAGCAATAGCAGAATATAGCTTAATATTAAATAATTTATACCATACCCAGCTTTGGTCTTACTTTTTCTTTTCTGACAAACTTTAATTCTTTACTGCTCAAGGCCAAATTGTATTGATTGAACAATCAACTTTGGAGGTTTTCAGCTTTCCTAACTGAAAGCAACTGCAGCCATCCTAAGCTGAGCTTTCAGAATCTTCATATTAGAACAAGACAGACTGAGCTTAGAAAGTAAATGTTCTGTGATGCATTAACAGGAAAATTCAAACCCTTTTATAGAAAGAATGGGTTAGTATATTGTATTCTTTCATGCCATCAATATGTCCACTATACCTACACTGCTTCCCTGACTTGCATGCAATCATAGTTGTATCAATTTAACACTGTTCCCTCTGCATTATTTATACAACCACTAGCATTGTTACACATAGGTAGCTTCAGCCATAAACCAGTGAAGACTATCACCCTATACAGCTAGGGAAAATTATCCTAATT
Source organism: Elanus axillaris (assembly GCA_026212715.1). NCBI lineage: Eukaryota > Metazoa > Chordata > Aves > Accipitriformes > Accipitridae > Elanus > Elanus axillaris. The sequence continues at coordinate 5,913,306 of JANZLQ010000079.1, read as the reverse complement.
TTAGCAAAGGAAGATTGAATAGCAGAGAAATTAATCACTTGTCTAAATCAAACAGAAAATCTATAAATGACGGAGAACTGAAGCCATATTTTGGTGGCTACAATCATAACATTCTTTGTATTTATCTAGTGACTCCACACTGAGTTTTTGTACTAGGCTATGAGAATCTGACAAACACTTCCTTGTATATTGAGTCTAAATCTTCTCTGAAGACCATAAATTCCAAATGTTCGTTAGGTATGTCCTGCATTTAGAAATACAGAAGATACTACAAATCAAAAATAATAATTAACAAGCTTGTAAAAGTCAACTGACAGAGGCACATGATACAGTAATTACAATTTAGTTTAACCCTGCCTGGTCAAGTTTCAAAATTAATTGCTTATCCAAAAGTGTCGACAAGACAGCTATTATGAAGAATAATTTCAGTGTAGCCACTATCTGAAAGGAGAGACAGCTGGCTTAAGATACAATACTTCAATATATGCCAAAACTAAAAATGGGGAGGATTTAGGGGTTTAATTTTAAAAAGTTACAAAGTTTTCACTGTTGGGCCTCCTAGGAACAGGTTCCTGCAGTAAAGAGACTCCATAATTTGGTCACCTAGACCATGGGATATATGGGAACACACTGTTGTTCCCATTCTTTCTTTCAGGAAATCTTTGAACATCCTGATGTCATCTGGTTCATTGCAAGGTATGCTTCTCATCTATTTCAGTAATAATTAACATTACAGAGATTCTGTGCAGTATTTCCTTGATGATTCCAGGAACAGAGACATATACAACTGATCTGAGCAACTGCTCTAGAGGAGCTGTGACTTCTACTGACCCATTGTCTTTTTTTAACTTCTCCAGAGTCCTGAAATTTAATAAAACCAGGAAAAAATCTGGCCTTGAAACTATAGAGAACTTATTATTGTGGAATAGTTGCTGGAAGTGACTTATTGGCAACCCCCCACTCTTAAGGGAAGGTAAATCTCCCGGGCAGAATGTGGTGGACATACACAAAATGTGTTTCGTAACAACTCCCTAAACAACATAACCTGCAACCTTAGATGTTAGCAAGACCAGGGGAATTGGGTGCGCTGACTTGAAGACAAACACAGAGGGTGGAGCAGAGTGGAGGCACAGTGGCCAGGCTCTGTGATATCACCGCAGGGTTGGGGAACTGGAACTACTGGAACAAGAATGAATGGTCCCTGCATTGAATCCTCTGAAGCAAGGAGGTGAAATAAGGAGGGGTCTGTCAACACTATGGTCTTACTTCTGATTCATATCATAAGTGTCCAGTTCTGGAGGAGTGACACACTAAATCATGTTCTCTGGGTGAACTTTGCTCATTATAATCTCATTATAACACCAGAATACACCTCCATCCCAAAAGCTACCCTCCTCCAAGGTGCAACCACCTCCCCCACTGAGCATGCGCTCTGAATTCTTTATAGCGTATACCTTTAAAAACAAAGTGAGAGAACTCTATACCAATCAAAGTAAAGGTATGTATGACTGGAGTCACTTAGCATAGGTAGAAATGCTCCAGCAAAAAGCCAGGAGTGGTTCTCCCTAGCTTACTTTTTTCAGTTGATCCAATGTTTCTTTTTTGCATCAGTTTTATACCTGCATCAGTAGAAGAATGAGACCCATGTCCTGCCATGGGGTTTACCTGCAACTGTGTGACAGTCATACAAACAGAGGTATATTTAAACAGGTCTTTTGACCTTTCCTTCTACAGCAGCATTGATCTTTCCTTCGACACAACTGAGAATTTGGGTCATGGATGTATGGTTTTGAAGCATAAGTAGCATTAGGAAGCTTAACATTCCTTTTGAAAGCACAGTTACTGCTGCTCAGTAGAGTCAAAAAGCCTTGTCATCCCAATGGAGAGCTCAAAGGCATGCACAGGTGTTCAAAAATAGAAAGGGAAACAAGGCAAGGAGAAACACTGCCTTCATTAGGGAAGTACCCCTACTTCACAAGTGTCTGTCCTAAACCAATTTTCCAAGGTGTGCATGGTTTAATCTTTATGATTATGTATACCTTGTATTTCTTGAATTCTTAAGTATTCCATGGCACTGTTTCTTAAGAATTCATGTTTCAGCTTATTTCTCCTGGTCAAGTCACTTCTCCTTGAAATTTTGATGAAGTGATCACCATATTTTGTCAAAATATCACAAAATGTTGCTATGTGGTATTAAAATAAAATATTTTGGAGACAAACACTTCCTGTTTCAGCTGCACTGATGTCTGCATTCAGTTTATAAAGCTCTGGAGGCACTTTCTCAATGTAGAAGCTATATAAATGTAAATCACTTTAATCATTTCTGCTACAATATGGCATTTCACAATGCTCATAATACATGTTTCAGAATTATTTGGGTGTTATTTCTAACTTTCTTCAGCAAAAGACTTTCCTAGTTTAACCTCAGGGTCAGAGTCTATCAAGCAAATATGATCCAAGTACCTGATAAATTTCACCATATAATTTCTGAGACATTTTTCATTCATATTCAAGTCAGAAATTGTTTTCATTTTCCAAGCATTTATTCATCTCATAATATCACACATAGATTCATACTTTGGTTTCCATTTGCAGAAGAAATTCATATTTTAAATGCATTAATTCCACAAAGCTTCATTTGTAAAAGTCATACACTCATGTTAAGACAAATGGCCTAGAGCTTGAATCTCCATTTCAAATGGAAGTACAAATGTTTTTTTGAAGAACAGCAGTTTTCACCAGATTCTTTATGTTTCTTTATCTATAAAGCTCATAAAAAAGTCCATTTCAAAACCATAGATATGGTGCTGAATAAAGTCATCAGCCTCATTGAAGAATGCAGAGACATATCCTGAAATCTGCTTTGCTATTTTTCTGTATAACTTAACATCTGAGAGAGTAAGACAAATTTAAATTGCTCATGTATCAAAGTAAGCATTATGTATAAGACTTGCATATTGGAATAGGTTGCTTCGTAAGTATAGCACTGCATTTAAATATGGCATGTATACATCATTACCAATTTGTAAACCTTCAGCTGGGTCCAAGCTTGGTTTTAATGAATATTTCATTAGAAGCCTTCAACAAAAAGACTCCTAGATAGAATGGATAGGTTAATGATTTCTTCTACAGAAAGAAGGAAATTGGAAATGTCAGTAGCCTAGCAAGCAAAGGGGAGCAATGTGAGTGGAGTGTACCACGGGAAGGATTACCAAGATGGAGAAATCAGGTTTTTCACTGCTTCGAAGTAAACCATCTCCTCTGTGAATCTTGCAAGTCCTAGCCATGACACTCTAAAGTAACCTTTGTATCTGCACTAGTATCAGTCAAACACATGCTATTGCACTGGCCTAGCATCTCCTGCCAAACTTGTGCCAGATGTCCTAGAAACAACAGCTGAGGAATAGCTATGGGAATAGTTATGGCCATCTTGGTGGAAAAAAGTTTCTCTGTTTCAGAGAAATGCTCACATATATGAGACACAAGGGAGAAAGATGTTACTAGCATAAACACTGCAGGGCAAGTAACATTATTTACAACTGTTTACTAAATTATTCTGAATAATGCCAAGAATCTGCAACCCTGAAGACTAAACAGGGCATGAAATATAATATGCAACAGTAAATTCAATGAACTATTGCCATTTGATTAAGAAAATAATATCTTCATAAGTCAAAAAAGAAATCCATCCTTGTAAGAAAGTATCTGACTCTCATATACAACAGTGAATTATGATTCACTGGGTTTTTTTATAATCTCAGATATATGTAATTAAATTACACAAAAATCACCACAGACCAGAAATTGTCACTGATTGATCAGAATAATTTATCAGTTTCATGTGCATCATGTATACTTAAAGCACATGTATTTTTGCTTGATAGAAAGAAAAAGCAATGACAGTTCCCTTACATGGAAATTCACCAGGCATCTTATACATAGCAATTTATCACTAGACTGATCCAATTTATGTTTATGCTATCCCATTGATTGAGCAGACAAGGATAAATTGGATATCATGAAACTGGAAGAACACTGTAGGAAATCAGAACCACAGTATTTATCATATGATTATTAGCACTCAGTAAACCTAGTCTGATAAGATGCACAGAACCTGAAACTCTGTTCAGCATTGTATGAAATGAAGCTTACAGTTTTGCTAGAGTATTACATAATGATTTTTTTTTCACACATTTTCCATATTTATGACACCCTGTTCAAGGGTTCACTTGGCATTCCACCAGCCTTTTAGCTTTTCTCCTGTGAAAACAAAATTTGGTTCAAAACATACATCACTCATTAAGCTCCACTATCAGCCTATAGAAAAGAATTAAGATCTTTTTTTCCAGAAAGGTGCAATATCTCAGAAGAAAACAAATGCAGAGAATCAATAAACTTTACTATTCTGCCGTAGCTGTCAGCTTAAATCTGTGGCCATTTTGCTACTTGCACACAACTAATGAAAAAGTGAGTACTGACTCTCAGCATGATAATTTTCTAATTAAATACGGGTTGCTAACAGCCCCTACATACTTATGTTAGACACATTTTACCAACAGACTTTGCTAATCATTTTTAAATCTTTACAAAGTGCGGTAAGAAAGTTGTAAATGAAAGAAAAATAGAACCTATATAGAATAACTTTAGTATATATTGAAATGTTGAGCTCATTTAGAATAGCTAAATACTTTTTCCTCCTTCCCCTCTACAGTCAGATATTTTACTAATTACGTATATATATTCTATAATTAGTACAGTATTCATTATTCATTACAATTACATTTGATATTTCCCAGTGCCAATTTTAAATATTCTTTATAGTTTTTAAAACAATATTTGATGCAAGTTTGATTCTTATTATTAAACTGTCATTGCAGTAGCTGGACCAAACCAATATACTTACAATCAATAAGCTGTTGCTTAATAATATTTATATTAATAATGATTATTGTCATCCATTCACTTTTGTACCATATTAAAATACAAAGTAACATCAAAAAAATTAAAAGGCTTGGGTTTTTTTGCAAAATATGATGGCTATGATTTTGTGAAATATATGCTACATATTTTGCACAAGGTTACCAAAAGAAGGGATGGATTTTCTGATGAGGTAAATTGCCATACTGCATATATGTCTCTGTTCTTAAAGTCAACAATCATCCAAAAATAGTAATAACTTATTTCAAAAATTAAGATACTACAAATTGCCATTTGACAGAAAGTTAACAGTGGAAACGAAGAAAAGCAATTAGACCTTCCTAATCCCTCCTATTGAAAATTACTTCTTTTAAAACATACTGCATGGAAAGCCTAAAAATATTTTTTCTCACAGAATGTCAGAGGTAAGCAGCCAGAAGCCCTGTAGTAAAGTCAATACAAATCTGTTGGTAGAAATGATGAATAATGCTATTGTATATTTAGATTCCAGAGGAACAGCAATCGGAAAGTATTGTTCCATAATTAATGAATGACATGTTTTTCAGAAGAAAATCCATGCTCCTCTTATTTCTTCTTTATCTCATCTTGGTAATGAAAGACCCATAGACAGTAACTGTTTCAAGTTCCCACAGGGCATTCAGCTGCATTTTAAAAGTCAATGTCCCGAGGATGCTCTGTCAATATATTTTAGCAGGCATGCTTCTAGGAAGAAAGAAGTTAGAGGCTGTCGTGGTTTCAGGAGAAAAGGGAGGTGAACGGGTGGGGGAAGTATCCTCCCCTCCCGCCCCCATGGATTGGGTGCAATTACCAATAAAGTCCGATAAAAGGAGCCCAACGTATGGAAATGATCTCACAGCTGTGTACAGATACCAGCTTAATCTCATGACCAGTGATGTAAGAGTTTCATAAATCGACATAGCCCAGTACAGCAAAATGAAAAACACAATCCCTCTCCCAGAGATGATAAACGGAACCACAGGCAATACATACAGCATATAAGAACTTACAAACTGCCACCATGTGAACAAATGAACCAACATTGTGACCAGCATCTGTTTATCCAATACAAGAAAATGCGTACAACAAATTTGTTTTAACATGCTCTGGCCACATCTGTCATTATTTCAACCCTTCGGGCCCCACGTTGGGTGCCAAAAAGGACTGTCGTGGTTTCAGCCCAGCCGGTAACAAAGGACCACGCAGCCACTCGCTCACTCCTCCCACCCCCCTCCGGGGGGTTGGGGAGGAGAACCAGAAAGGGAAAAGGAAAGAAACCCAGAACCTCGAGGGTTCAGGTAAGGACAATTTACTGGGGCAACACAAAAAGGGAAGTTAGAACAATAACGATACAAATAAGACAATACACAAAATGAGTGATGCACAGTGCAACCGCTCACCACCCAGAACACAGCACTCCGCCACTTCCCCACCGAAAGCCGAGAGACTCCCCCAGCCTGCTCCCTATATATATACTGGACATGGTGTCACATGGTATGGAATAGCTCCTTGGCTAGTTCAGGTCAGCTGCCCCGGCTATGCCCTTCCCAGGTTCCTGTGAAAATTAACTATCTCAGCTGAACAGAGTTCCAGGACAGAGTTTTTTCTTCAAAATATAATTATATTGAATCATAAGTATTTTCCTCCAGACAGATTAAATGTAACAAGCATTCAGGATTAATTAAATACAGGATTCCCATGATTCTTTGTGCAAATTCATAGTGAACTGCTTTCCTGGTCCAGAGTACAGGGCAATCTCTACATGTGGATTGTTCCAGTGTTGAGAAATATAACATTTCCCTGTCCTCGGATAGCGTCTGGTGTGAGAAAACAGAAAAAAAGGTAATAACTCCTAATTCCAGTCCTAATATGCTTATAACAATGCTCCCTATTGCAAAGGAAAAAAAAAAAATAAATCACACACACACACAAAATAACCCCTAAAAGCTGTTAGATACAAAAGCAGGAGAGGACAATTAGGCTATTAAGGAATCATAAAACTTGACTGCTTATGCATCAGTCATAGTGTACATGCTAATTCTCAAATGTTTTGTAGTTACAAATACAGAGATGCATTGTAAATGGAAACTTAAAAATATGCTTGGGTAGTCATGCAAAAATGTAGAACTTCAGCAAAATGTGGGAGAAAATGTAAAGTATCACTTGAGAATTTGATAAATGATCAAAGATTTGGACACTTGAAGAAATGAAGTGGAATCTCTGCAGTATACAGTGGTAGAGGTTGGACTCACTTGTTCTTATGAAAATAATATAATTTCTTGATAATAATTTTGATAAATGAAGCCAGAGGTTCACATATTATATGGTGTGACTGTTGAACACTTCTTTTAGACAAAAGTAGCAAGTGTTTTCAAAATCAAAGTTTCACCTGATGATTACAGAACATCCTGAAATGTAATTTTGTTACACACTGCATGAAGAGAATAGCTCTGAATCTTAAATTCAGGGAAAAGGGGGATTACTGAAGGGATCAATTTCACTGTGAAAGCACTTGTGGTTTATAAATTCTGAATGACTTTTTGATTTTGGCCTTCACAATGTCTTGCTATTTGTTTACACATTTAAACATTTATAAAAAGCTTCTGTTTGCATGAATATAAAGGGAATTATGCTTTCATATACTCAGCAATACTTACTCATATTTATGGCATGATTGATGTTGGCATTTGTGACTATTTATTAAATGGACATTCTCCCATGTATAAAGTTTGTTATTCAGACGGCATATGGAAATAACAGTGTGATCATAGAAACATCTACAACTAATCACACAGCAGCAACAACCAGCAAAGGTATAACTGGGAGAATAAGAATGCAATAATGACATGACACCTGCCAAAGGCCTGTGTAATCCAGTACCCTGCTTTCAATTGACCACAAGCAAATGACTAGAGCTACGTACAAAGATAGAGCTAATGTACCACAGTGCTTTTTGCCAAAATCATCCTATCTCTCACAATTCGTATGTCAGGGTCTTCCTGAGACTAAGGCACTTATTTAGTAATCTTTCATGGACTCCTTCTCTATGAATTTGTCTATTCTTACCTTGAACACAAATAGACCACTACCATTTATACTACTCTTCCACAAGTAGAGCTGATTAACTACATACACGATATGTGTTTGAACATGCCTCTGGATAGCTCCAATGCCCTTTAGTTCTTCTATGAGAAGAGAGAACAATCTACACCTCCATACCACTCATGTTTTCATAGATTACTATTAGATCTCTTAGTCATTTATTTTTTAAACTGAAGAGTCCTAGTCTGCTTGATCCTTCCAAGTACAGAGGCTGCTTTATAATTTTTATCATTTGTGTCACTGTTGTTGAGAAATCAATGAATTCAGGGTTCATACTCCTTCAAAGACTTGAGAATATATTTTGCTTTACGCATTCTGAGTGTTCTGGTTTTGGTTGGGATAGAGTTAATTTTCTTTGTAGTAGCTGGTTTGGGGCTATGTTTTGGATTTGTGCTGGAAACCCTGTAGATAA
>JANZLQ010000079.1:5858445-5874613 GCA_026212715.1 Elanus axillaris | reverse complement strand
TTCTGGCAGGACTTGTGACCCCGTGGGGGACCCACGCTGGAGCAGTGTGCTCCTGAAGGACTGCAGCCTGGGGAAGGTACCCATGCTGGAGCTGTTCGTGGGGAATTGCAGCCCATGGGAAGGACCCACGTTGGAGAAGTTCATAGAGGACTGTCTCCCATGGAAAGACCCCACACTGGAGGAGGGGACAATTGAGGAGTCCTGCCCCTGAGGAGGATGAAGTGGCAGAGACAACGTGTGATGAACTGACCCCAACCCCCATTCCCTGTCCCCCTGTGCTGCTGGGAGAGAGGAGGTGGAGAAAATGGTGAGTGGAGTTGAGCCCAGGAAGGAGGGAGGGGTGGCAGAAGGTGCTTTAAGATTTGGTTTTATTTCTCATTACCCTAATCTGATTGGATTGGTAATAAATTAAAGTCAGATCCCCATGTCCAGTCTGGTTTGCCAATGAAGGTAATTGGCGTGTGAACTCTCCCTGTCCTTATCTTGACGTATGAGCCTTTCATTATATTTTCTTTGCCCTGTCCACCTGAGGAAGGGTTTGATAGAGCAGCTTTGGTGGGCACTCAGCATCTGGCCAAGGTCAACCCACCACAACCTATTAAAAATAAAACCATAGGCTTAATATGAGTTCCCAGTTTTGTAATTCAAGCTCAGTAGCCCAAAGTCTAAGATGATCTTGTAGCCTTCTACAATGAGATGGCTGGCTTAGTGGATGACAGGAGAGTGGTGAATGTTGCTTACCTCAACCTGAGTAAGTCTCTGATGTTGTATCCTATAAAATTCTCATAGACAAACTGATGAAGGACAGGCTAGGTAAATGGACAGTCAGGTGGATTAAAAGCTGGCTAAACTGCTGGACTTAAAAAGTTGTGATCAGCAGCACAAAGGTCAGCTGGAGGCCAATCACTGGAAGAGTGAGGGCCAGTACTGGAGCATCTGGAGTGCTGTGTCTAGGTCTAGGCTACCCAGTGCAAGAGAGGCATGGAGGTACTGGAGTTATTCCAGCTCAGGGACACTGAGGTGATGAATGAACTGGAGTGTCTCTCCTATGAGGAATAGCTGAGAGAGCTGTGACTGCTCAGCCTGGAGAAGAGAAGGCTCATGGGGATCTTAGTCATGTATATAAATACCTGATGGGTGGTGGTAGGAAAGTGTAGCAAAACTGTTTCCCATGGTTCCAGTAACAGGATAAAAAGCAATGGACATAAATTGAAATACAGGGAATTCCACCTAAACATAAGAAAACTTCGTTATTTTGAGGGTGATTGGATACTGCAACAGGTTGCCCAGAGAGGTTGTAAGGTCCCAATCCTTGGAGATATTCAGAATCCATGTGAACAAGGTCCTGGGAAAGCTGCACTAGTTCAGACTGCTTTGAGCAGGAAACTTGAAGAAGACAATCTCCAGAGTCCCTTTCAACCTCAGCAATTCTGTGTTTCTGTGAAAAATTATCTTTCAAACACTCTGTGTGAATTTGCCCTTTACCCAAAGGGACATTTGTTGTTATTTTATTATTACTTCATTTATTTAGGATGATGAAGGCAAAGAAAGCAATTTCAGTCCTAAGAAGTTTGCTAGAAAAAGTTCTAGTTGCCTGGTTCTCCCCATCTTTTTTCTTTTTTTTTTTTAGGAGAGATTTGAAGTAATTTATTGTACAGGCTATGTATACATTGTCAAATAGCACAGCACAATCCAGGTAGGTCTGTAGAGAAGATTAGATGGTTCTGAGGCATCCACACCGTGTCCACATTGAACCTTTCTTCAGACAGCCTTACCTCTTGGACTGGATGCCCATTAGAAGCTGAAGCAACTTTAGTGCATTCCTGAACGTCTTATTTTGGTTTCCTTTAATCTGAAAGGAAGACAGCTTTAATGTGACAGAAATGCACCATGAAAACCAAAGCATGGGAAGTGGTGGTGCAGATTTCAACAGGAACCTGAAGGCAAAGCATGAAGAATGCTATGTCTGTGCAAGTAAATTAAATGTACCCTGGAAAATAACCTGGTTCTGAGGGCAAAAGTCATGGAATGGCCCACCTTGTTGCTAGCAAATTGTTTTAGACTCTAAAACATGATGGCCTCACATAAACTGTCTGCTAGGCAGACTGACCTTTGTCTGTGGAACATTCTTGAGAGTTTTTTGGGAAGGTACCTCTGTTGTCAGCTGTGCTACAGCACTCATTATAAATATTTCCATACATTGTTTCATTTCCTAATACAGATGTATCAAAACTAGAGGAAAAGAAGCACAGGTAGGTAGTCTGTAAATCTGGGAGACCATCAGTATACATTTCCATCTTAACATGACAGTACACTATTTTCTTTGTGTCTTCCCATATTTTTCAGCCCTAACCAGATCCTATTGTAACATTTACTTGAGTTTTGGTTTTCTTGTAGCTGTAGAGGGGAAGACAGGGAAAAATGAACATGTACAATCATGGTGTACATGTCATTTTAATTATAGATGCCAATGAACTTTGATGAAGTTAGACATTTTATGAATTTTTTTTAATGTCATGGAGTTAGGTGATGTCATAGAGCATATTATGTCATCATTATCTTATGGACCTCAATGCACTAATTTGGATTGTCAAACCTGAGTGATCTATTTCAGTACTGTAATAGCCCTAAAAGAGGTGCTTCAACAATTATATATTAGAAATCATGGAACATTGCTCTGAGTAACTGTTTGGAAATTGCTAATTAATCATCTCACTCATTTAGCTCTCCATCTTGCATGTTTACAGGCTCAGAGATTCTCAAAGGTAGGAGGGAATCAATTTCTCCTTTTATAGCTTTATCCTGACTTTTAGAGGGGACTTGACAGTTTGAAAGATTTATTTCTGGAAAAGTATGCTTAAACTCAGATCTGTTATTCTAATGTTACATTTTGTACAAGTGTACAAATAGCAACAGGTATAAACCAAATTCCTTTCTTCCTTAAACAAAAGAAACATAGTTTATTTGCTATTTTTAATTAAAGCAAAGGCAAAACCACAGTATAATTTCTTCTTTCCTTTGAAGTTAATTTTCACACCTTTCTGATAGTATAATTAAATACATGTCTGTTTAAATTAATGACATAAAAAAATCATCAAATTTATTTCTTAATTATCTGATGTTCCCTGAATCTCAGGCTGATATTTACCACACAATTCTTAAAGCTTTGATTTCACTGAATGAAGTGCTTTCAATGATTTACGACTCCTAAACTGTAAATAAGATGAAAAAGGTAAATCATACAAATTATGAAAGCTTTTTACTAATAAAATAGACCACCCCACTCCTGATTCCATTTTATAGACCGCATAGAAGAGAGTTGTTCCAGTTCCTGGTCCATTGAAAACAACAGAAAGATTTCTTATTTCAGTGATGAACTTTAGTTGACTATTTTATATATATCTATATATATATTTATATATATTTATAAAAGTGAGGTCATTTCCTCAGAAAAAGCACATGTGGTTTATCCCTAAAAGGCTGAAAAATGAGTAAACTAAACTTAATTCAGGGAGACTAGGATGTCTTTTCTTGTGCTTATTTTGGCAAGTTAGAGATGAAAGTATATAGGGTGAATGCATTTTTTTGGTATGTTTTTGTTCTGAATGTTAATCAACTTGGAAGCTGGAGTAGGCTACTCGGAGTAGCCCTGCTTTATTTGCTTCCTTGCTTCTAAATTAAGAAGATAATTTTTAAAAGATTAAAATAAGATTTTTCTGTTCTCTAGTTATTTATAAGCAGTGTGGTTTCTCACATTTAGTTATTTTAAATTATATACTGTAGAGTAGTATACAGGCTATCACTGGTCTGTTGAATATGTGTAAGTAGTTATCAGCACTTGTTTGTAAAAACTGAATTTGTGTTGGCAGGTTTTGATTATATTCAATGAGAATATGCATGCTGTTGAAGTTAATTTCAATACGTAAATTCAAAATTAGATCAACACAGCCCTTTTAGAATCCCTTTCACAGCAGAGATCATTTACTTTCATTAACTCACAGACAAACAGGTAGACAAACAAAACAGGTAGAATCAAATTTCTGTTGAGGCAGTGATCTTTACAGAAGTTGGAATCCATTCCCATGAATATCATCTGTTTGGAATTAACTATTTACCATTTTTGTCTCCATGCGGTAGAGTAGGAAATGCATTTGTTAGAATATTTATGGAAAATGAACAAACACTTATAAAAAAACAACCGACATGAATTAATATGTTAATTTCTTTAAAGCTTGCAGAACTTGTAAGATATTTGCCTAACTTTTCCTCTGTACTGTATATTAATTATGCTTACTTCCTCTTTTTTAAAAGTCAAACATTCTGTCTGCTTCAGGTAATGTATCTTAAAATACAATGGATTCACAAAGTCTGGGGCCAGAAGACATCATTAACTCATATATTCTCAGCTTTTGTGTTTATTTAACTACATTGCACCTCACTCATTCTTCTCTATGTTGAACTCAAGAAATTGCACATTTGGGTAAAGTGAGCCTCTCAGGAGGCATTAATTTTTGAAATGAGGGCATCTGCAAAAGAAGACCTGCTGAAAGTATTCAGTGTCCAGCACTGAACTGAACACCTGTCCCTGAAAAATCTTTCTATAAACACATAAATTGTAAGATTGTTTCCTTTTTAAATTGCTTTTTCAATTGTTACCCTCTTAAGGCTCTTGCAGCTTTTTCTGCCATGTTTATAGGGGCTGATATCCAATTAAGCATCCTATTGATATTCTGCTCATCTACTTTCTCTTTTGAAAAGGTGACACAAGTTATAGCATTCCAGAATTTCCCCAGGAATCCAAGATTTAAAAAGCAAGTCAACTAACAGAGCTTGTACCACTAAATGGTTAAAACTGTGCCTAGTCTACTGAATAATATCTATGAAGACATCAGAGATGAGCCCAGAGCATTGACGAGCCCAGAGGGTTGTGGTGAATGGAGTTAAATCCAGTTGGCGGCCGGTCACAAGTTGTGTTCCCCAGGGCTCAGTATTGGGGCCAGTTTTGTTTAATATCTTTATCAATGATCTAGACAAAGGGAACGAGTGCACCCTCAGCAAGTTTGTGGATGACACCGAGTTGGGAGGCAATGTCGATCTGCCCGAGGGTAGGAAGGCTCTGCAGAGAGATCTGGACAGGCTGGATTGATGTACTGAGTCCAGTCATATGAGGTTCAGCAAGGCCAGGTACTGGGTCTTGCACTTGGGTCACAGCAACCCCATGCACCACTACAGGCTTGGGGAAGAGTGGCTGGAAAGCTGCCCGGCAGAGAAGGACCTGGGGGTGCTGGTTGACAGCTGACTGAATATGAGCCAGCAGTGTGCCCAGGTGGCCAAGAAGGCCAACGGCATCCTGGCCTTCATCAGAAATTCTGTGGCCAGCAGGAGCAGGGAGGTGATCGTCCCCCTGTACTCACACTGGTGAGGCTGCACCTTCAGTACTGTGTGCAGTTTTGGGCCTCTCACTACATGAAACACACTGAGGTGCTGGAAGGTGTCCAGAGAAGGGCAACAGAGCTGGTGAGGGGCCTGGAGCACAAGTCTTATGAGGAGCGGCTGAGGAAACTGGGGCAGTTTAGTCTGGAGAACAGGAGGCTGAGGGGGGACCTTTTCACTCTCTACAATTACCTGAAAGGAGGTCGTGATGAGGTGGGTGTTGATCTTTTTTCCCAAGAAACAAGTGACCGGACAAGAGGAAATGGCCTCAAGGTGTGGAAGGAAGGTTTAGGTTGGCTATTAGGAAAAATTTCATTACTGAGAAGGTTGTCAGATATTGGAATAGCCTGCTCAGGGAAGTGGCTGAGTCACCAACCCTGGAGGTAGAATCATAGAATCATTTAGGTTGGAAAAGACCATTAAGATCATCAAGTTCAACCATAATCCTAACACTGCCAAATCCACCACTAAACCATGTTGCTGAGTGCTACATCTACAGGTCTTTTAAATACCTCCAGAGATTGTAACTCAATGACTACCCTGGGCAGCCTGTTCCAATGCTCCAATGTGCCATGTCTACATGTGGCACTTAGGGACATGGTTTAGTGGGACATAGCAGTGTTAGGTTTTAAGATCAGAAGTCCTAAATTAGACATTAATTTTTTAAAAAAATTTCGTTTCCCTGGAATGTTGTTCACATTTCACCTGTTCAGTAGGGCTTTTTTTATTTTACATTTAGGTTGACTAAGAACGGTATAAAGATGAAATATTATCTCTATGTCCAAGCTGAAAACCAGATAAGAACCCTCTGAATAATCTGATGCAAGGCTAAATCACCTAGAAATGAAAATTAAGTGTGCTTGAAGCATAAGAGAACTAACCAGGAATGATTTGCAAACTCATATTTGTCTCTCGGGGCATCTGAATTAGTTCTTCCAAAAATCAACAAACTTTTGATAAGAAAAATTATAAAGAGTACAGATCTCTTCCACTTATAAAAGTGAAAACCTCAGTGGGAACAATCCTGAAGGACTTCACCTAATTAGTCTGAATATCTTCTCTTAAAAAAGAAAAAGTAACTGCTAATAAGAGGTCTGGAATACATTTCAGATAAAAACATAAATAAAGCTTAACTATTTCAATGCATATTTGCCATGCAAAGCATGAGGAATATGCCCAAATTGACAAAGGACCAGGGAGATTCTAGACTGTAATTAAAGGTGATAAACAAAATGGAGATCATCTATTATTGCATAAGAGCAGCATACACAAAGAGATTGCAAGTGTCTTAGGGAGCCTGCGTAGACCACCCACTTCCCCACAGAAACAATTCATCCTTGACAGAGAGCCTAATGTGTACTTAAAGACCTTTGCAGCTGAAACCTAAACAATGTTCCTAATCAGTCTGCTGCAGTTTTTGACAGATTTTCTGAATAGCTGAGTTAAACTCTCCTTCTCCAGTTCAGACTTAATAGTTCTTGTCTTACTCATGAGAGACACGAAACCCAATCCATTTCTTTCTCTTCCTTTTGACATATATGAAATTCATTATGTCTCACCTCCAGCTTTCTTTACAAATCATTTTTCAGGAATCTGAACATTTCCTTTGTTCCCTTCCAGACTTTCAGTAGTTAGTTTCACCTCTTTCCTAAGGGCAGCACACAAGACTGGAAATATATTCCACGTCGTCTTCACAGTTATTGGTACAATATAGATTCATTTGTGTGATCTATACACAAAGTCAGAAAAGTTATCTTTTTATGGCTCTTCCTTCAGTTCAGCTTTCAAAACATTTCACAGAAACACCACTGCTGATCTGTATCAATAAGATATTGATACGCTTTTCCAATAGTACATTGGGTTTACAATGCTTCTTGGATTTTATAGTCCCCTGTCCTACAACTAACTGCACAAGCAACTTTCTTGTCTTTCACTTCCAGCAAAGATTCATCCACACAGTCAGCAGTGACTAAGTGTTCTCATCATTCTCCCTCTTTCTTTCTTCATCTTTTATTTATTTATTTTTTTAATTAGAAATTTACCTCTCTGATTATATCCCACAAATGTCTGCCCTTCAGGTTTTTGTGTGTGCAAAGAACATTACAAAGGTTTAAGATTTCACACTGTATTTTCACAGCATATGTATTTTCAACCATTTCGAATGAAGTTTCATTTACTTAAAAGAAAATTAAAAGCATGCATTTCTAAAATAAGAGTTTGGTATTGTGATATTTGTATCTCTAATAAGAAGGGAAATCTGTGGTTACTTATCTGAATTGTGGGTGTATAACTGTAGCCATTCATCTTGCAGCTACATTTGAGGTATGTAAGTAAATATGCATATTTTCTATGTACTCGAGAACACAGATAAGGTAACTATGAAAAAGCCACAGTGAGATTTTTTTTTTCTGAAGATCAGACCATAAACTTAGCAGATCCCACTCAGACTTTACCTGTTTATAGGAAATTCAGAACTCTGATTTCTTCAAAACATCATGCATAAGGTCATTACCACATAAATTCTAAGAGCCACCCAATATATTTGGTATTTCTGCATTTATTCTGTTTGTTGACTGAAATATATCAGTATTCACTGAATGTGTGTCTAGATTATGTCTGAGGCAAAGTGAGGGCCAGAAAGGAGGAAAGATCTGCTGTATTGGCAGCAGCAATTTATTCCTTGAAAACAAAAAGCTAGTATTTAATAGTAAAGCTGTTTTATTAAAAGCATCTCCAGATGTGCAGCCACATGTCTCTGGAGACTGCAAGAGTTCACTGAGGAATAATCACAATATGTTTGGCTTAGTTTTATGATCTTCCCTAACCAACTCCTGTTGGCTCCTGTCAGTAACAAAATGGGTTAGATAGGACTTTGAGTGGACAGGAACAGTCAAATCATATACAACTTCCTCAGTAGCAGTCAAAGTTCTGTAGATAATGACAAATCCCACTGCATTTGTTTCTTCTTCAGTTTGGAGCATCCTAGACTACTCAGCTATTGCATGAAAAGAAACATTTAGTCATTCTTGTTGCCATTTTTTAAAGCTTTCCAGGTTCTTCTATATCCTTTTTGAGGCAGCAGACTACATGTTAGTGTGTATTCAAGTTGTAGTCCAATACAGATTTCTATAATGTGAAGAGGTGCTGGTTTGTTCTCTGTTCCTCTCCTAATATTACTAGCACTAGATTTGTTTTTTCTTCATGTTACTCTGCTGCAGTTTTCATGGAGCTATCTATCATAATCCCAAAATATTGCTACTGAATGATAACATTAATTTGTGAAATTAGGTGTCTTTTTCACCATTCATACTGCTTTATATTTATCTACACTGAATTACCAGACACTTTATAACCAGTTTCATAAGGTCTTCCTATGATGCTTCATGCTCTGCCCTTGTCTTTACTGTTCCAACTATCTTAGTACCATCACAAAACTTTGTTTTCTCACTGCTCATCTCCTTCTGCAGATAATTTAAGAAAAGATTAAAAAATCTTCTGGTGCAGAGTTCTGCAGAACTCAGATGGCCTCTCTCCCCCCAAAAGAACTGGCTATTTTCTCCTACACTTTGTTTCTTACCTTTTTAACATTTCTCTCTCTGTTCAGGGACCTTCTTTCTTATGCTGACGCTGCTTAGTTTCCTTGAAGTCTTTGATCAGGGACTTTGTGTAAAGTCTTTTGGAAATCAAAATAGACTGTACCAAACAGATAATTCCCATGTCATTTCAATTACCATCTCATTTTCTTTTGCTTTTAAGGTGATTGAATATTCTCTATTGCTGTTTGGAATTTCAGTTTTATTTTTCAGTTTTGACCTGTGAAACTGCTCCCCATGCCTAAACTAGTATCTTTTACCTGCTCATACATTCAAGGCTCTTTACTGGTTATTTTCTCCTGAGATATTGATTATTGCCTACGATCTACTCTTGATAAAAGATTTCAGTGTCTAAGTAAGATTATTTGTTATAAAATCCCTTCTTCACTTCCCTCCTTAATATTTCTCCTGCACACGCCAGATAACATCAAGCTCTTTTAAACTAAAACTCTATTTCTGTGAGTGTTAAAACACTGGAAGTGGTGAGGCTGTTGCTAAGATCATCACCTCTATTTCTCATAAATGCTGTCTCATTGACTTCTTGTGGTTCTCCACCTGTCTATAGCTATTTGCCAGCTCTTGCCCTAGAATGGGATTAAAATTTGTTGAGACAGAAGTTCCCTTTAGTACTTCTGAGTATCATGCCTTTACAGGCCCCTGGCATACTGTGAGCTTTTGATCCATGACCAGGTCCACAAAAATAAGCAAATAGTATCAATACTTATTAATACCAACATCACTCTCAAATCTGGGTAGTGAGGCTCACATAGGATTCCTGCATGCAGTACTCAGATGGCAACATTTTTCTGCCTCTTGACATACCCTGGCCAGCATGTCTTACTCTGTTTGGTGCCTGCTGGAGCACAGTAAATGTATATTCTGTACAGACTGAGGTGATTCTGGAGCCACTGCAGATGACTTTGGTGTGGCTCCTGAGCTCACAAAATCTTCCAGCATGTACTCAAGCATTCCTGCATCCATGTTACACCTAACTTATGCATCAGACAGACTGCTTATAGGTAACTGAGGCTTAACTGTAACAACAGTGTATTATATATATATTTATCATTGGTCTTGTCACCTCAGAACTATAGCTGACCAGCAGGAAAGATAACTTCCTGCTAGAAAAGCAAACTCCTGATTACCTCCATAGTACAGCTCAGCAAATGAACCACTAGTGGAGGAAAATAGCTCCTTCCTACACCAAGCAGTTGAATAAGCTCTCCCAAAAGTGTTGGGTAAAGAGAGATGTGCAATATTCAAGGATCTTATAGTCAATAAGGTAAGAGCTATGTATCATTGCTAACACTTCACAGCATTGCTTCTCAGAACTTAAGGAAAGGATGAAACAAGGAAACTATTAGGAACACAAGAGTAGTAATAAGATTTTTTCCTGCTTTTCCATATTGATTCATAGCTAAAGTTCTCCTTTCTCTCCTCTTCCCTTTTTATCTATCTGAATGCAGCTGCTGGGTTTTCAATACAAGCATACATCATGACCTATCAGATGACACTACCTTCTCTGCTAAGCAACTGTTGATGATGCAGGGTAGAGCGAGGGAGACATCAAAGCCCCTTATAAATCTTCATGTGTGAAAGCAAAGAGAAAACAACATAAGAATGCAAGAAAGGATAAAAACAAACTTTGCCACAAGTTAACCATTCTCAGTTAACACTAGATTATTGCTAGAATTAGTGTTTTTCTTGCTCAGTTCAGCAAGAGAAAGGAGTCAAATGTATGTGCTGCTCTGTCTATGGCTAATCAATCTACCTGATTGTGCAGCCCTGCCTGATAGCTGCACTGGCACAGGTAAAACTGCTAATTTAGAAAAAAAAAAAAAAAAAAAAAAAAAAGGGAATAAACCAAACATAATAACTATGGTCTATCAAATGCACATTCACCTGTCAGATTTTACTACATGGAGTGAATTTTGAACATGAATTGCTTTCAAGAAAGCAGTTTTTGGTATTCACCCCCATTGTCATCTACTGCAGCTTGGGCATGTGCAAGGGAGATAGAAAGGGTATGTAATTCATTCTCTAGCTTATTGAGGAAAGTTACTTTGCTCACATGCGAGTAAGTAATACCATTATTACTGTTGCAGTTTCATATTCTGACTAATACTATACACAGCCTGACTGCCATTAGCCTGTCTTTGAAGCATTTGCTTCCCTCATAAATGGCTAAAGGGTTGTTCTCAATATATATTTGACAGTATAACATTAGACACGTAAGATATTGCACCTCTGTGTCTCCTACTTATATATTTTTTCAGACTTAGCTACCATAAGGCAATTTTTAAGTTTCAGAGAGATTTCTTCAAATATAAATAATCAAAGGGAGATTTTGCTGACTGAAAGCTTAAGGCTTTTTTTTTTTTTTAAGGTTATTGTATTGTCAAAGAAAGTTACAAAATATTTGTAACAGATAAGACCTAGGCTTAAGAGTAATGAAATTCTACTCAAATTTAACTTCAGCCTTTGTTCCATCTGTGTTTCTGTACTTGTTGTTGACTTACTCTGAGGAAGCTTCAAGTAAGTCACCCAGTAAGTCACACAGTTTTGAACGTTTTCCTCTTGCACACTCTCTTCTCTGAGATAGCAATGGCTATGGCTGCACAGCACATGCTGAACATCGATCCTTAGCAGGACACTTCCCTGGGGAGGAATGAATTTGTCAGATATATTTAGTCAAAATACCACCCAACAAAACCAGTTTCCTGTGTAAATTGTAAACCAGAATTTTTTATGGAATGGTATAATTTTACTAAATAAAAAGCAAATTGGCACATTTATTACAGTGAACAGAAACAAAACTAGGCCAGGACTGTTCACATAAAAAGACCAAAGAGCTGAGAACAGATTGAAATTAATACAGGGTCCAATTAATAGGTAATAATAGTTTCATACCAAAATCTTTACAAGTCAGATTTACTTTGCAATCATGAGAACAAAACATTCTTAGATTTTTTTAAATTTGCTTTTTCTTATTAATTTAATAATGTTGTTTTCCTAAGCAAGCTAGCAGAAGTGTGAGGGCTGATGTTCAGAAGTATCACACCTAGGAGATTCTCCACCACACAAAAACTTTACATCTTAGTTTATCTATGTTGCCTATTTACTTGCTAAGCTGTTCTTTGCCACATTAATTAGTGCATTAAAATTTAATTCTTATTATCTACAGAAATCAGTTGGTGAAACCTATTACAGCAACTATTAACCCATAACCATGTCTATATTATTGAAATTTAACATTAAGTGGTATTGTTAATGAAGAACAATACTATGTAACAAAATACTGTGTATTTATTTTTCCTCCTAACCAACAAACATGGTCACTGAAACCTTTTTTGGGTAATAATATAGCTATCAATATATCTACAATGAAGTTCACTTCTGACAAGAAGTATTTTAAACCTAGATTTGCCATACCTGTAGTTCTGCCAAGCTAAAACACTTAAGTAGGGCCTGCCATGTTCTAAGTAACACTTTCATGTAACTCCTTGTTTCCTTTTTGCCTAATTTCTCATTACCAGACATACCAAATTTGCCAAATGGCTTCACCAGGTTCAAGAAAGAGCACTGCTGCAATGGAGTAAGTGTCTTACCACAACATGTATTTAAATCAGCCAAATCAGACTTATATAGACTAAAACAGCTCTCAGCAACACAGTAAGAATAGGTATATGATAACAATGTAGTCTTTTTTATTTCTCTAGACTTAATGCAAATTAGCAAATAACTGCAATACTAATCTTCTGTGCTGTCTTTGATTTATGACTACCACATATGTTTCAGTCAGGATGTCCAGCCATCATTCTAGTGAAAGTTCGGTTTCTTCAGTTAGTTCTCAAGTGCTTTGTCCTTGTGTTTCCACAAGTGAAGAACCTGCCATACTACAGCAATCCAAAAACTTGCTTTTGGAGACTGAGACCTCGATAAAAACAAAAAAGAGAGATAAGGAAAACATTGGAACAAAAGAAATATGAAAAGAACTCAAATTCTATCCCTCTCAAAGCTGAATTATTATAAACTTAAGTATCACAATTTTTTTTTCCCTTATACCTGTGGTATAAGGTTTTAAGTACTACTTCAGAGGATGCAAATGTTTAAGAAAATCACTATGGGAGAAAAACAAGAAGTTTCCTTTACTTCCAAGGACTTCTGAAATAGACCAACTTTAAAGAAAATTGACATAGGTAGGAAACTTCTATAGAGAAGCTGCATAAAGAGAAAAACTTCTCCTAATCCACATGATTTGTGCAGGGTGGGGGTGTCTTTTTAATCCCTCTGTTTCTTTTTTCAGTTTTGGAACCGTCATCCAAAGAAAGGAACAAAAAGCAGAAATTATCTAAGGGTTACTATTGCTCAGTGCAGAAATCACTCTTCAGCTAAATAAACCCAATAATTGTTGTAAGCTGTGTCTTCTTTTGATAAGAATTTGGAAAATGAAATATTTGTTTAATTAGAACTATGTGCATTTCTTGAAAAATCAGTGGAGGTTAATAACTTTTCTGTGGTTATTAAAGCCATAGAGGAATAATTGGGGCAAGAATTTAATGACTGATTTGATCACTATATTAGATATCTAGTGAGTTGGGTTTTTTTGCGGGGATGGGTTTACATTATTGTTTCCTGCAGTAGCCCATTTTTTCTTTTCTTACAATTTAACAAGGTTTCAGCTAAAGCTATAAATTTAGTCTTAGCTAGAATCTAATGACATCATTCAGTAAGGGATGTATTGTGATATTATCATGTAAGGAAATTTTGAGTATTAAGGATGCACAAAAAGAGTAGACTGAAGTGTGCCACATGAGAAAAGTAATTTGATCCAAATATCATTTGATAACCAAAACTGGATATATAATACAATATTAAACTGTGGTCTCAGATATTACTAATTCTGTGTAATTTGCCTGCATTATTTTGATGAAGAGCTAACATAAAATTTAAGAAGAAAAGTGCATCAATCTGAATGTGGTGATTTTCTGAGCAAACAGCAAGATTAAGAATATATAAAAAACATTTATAGGGTTTATCCTTAATCAACTGTACAGAATTATGATTACCATTGTGGTATTCTCTCCTTCAAGTTTATTTCCAATTGCTTCATTTATAATTTAGTTCCTATATATTCACCAGCATATTTCAGAAAAGTCTAGAGTGATACCTGCTAAAAGAGATAAGCTTTACTACAGGCTTTCATTCCTGGGTGGAATTTGGTTCCTTCTTTTTCCCAGTAAGTTTGTATGTTTTTTTCATATGAGAAGATACTATTTTTTTATTTGACACTAAAAATTCTGAAGCTCAGCACTCAGAGGCTACATCCTACAGTACTACTAATACTAATGGGCACAATGTGGCATTCAGCCAGAGAACTCACATCTTGACCAGTATGAATCTGATAAAGTAAATAGTGTTAAACAACCACCAGTGTGTATTTTCTTTGGTGAACACAAATGCATTCAGTCCGAAGACATTACAGAAGAAATCCACAATAAGTGAAAAGTGTCCCAGGGCCCTGTAAATTGACGTAGTCCCACAGAATTAGCTGAATTACATGGAAATGTTTATTTTTTAGTAATATTGACCATTTACTTAGTATCCAGTGACATGAGCTCTGCAGTCAAAGAGCATGCAGAATACTGCGAGCAGGCACAGAGAATATCAAAATCAAAACTCTAGAGGACAAAGACTACTTCTGGTATTTTATAGCCAGCTTGCTTGTAGTAGAACTTAGAATTTTTTAAAGTATGCTGAAATGTGCATATGCACTTTGCTTTCCAGGAAAATGAACAAATATTCTATAACTTTAAAAGCTCTAAGGGAGAGGATTGCTTCTGACTCTATGATCTGATATGATGGAAAAAGAAAGGAGACGAAGGTGAAGCATTTTTCTAACAAAAGTACCAGAATTTGGATATTGCTTTAAATCATACAGGAGGCATATATTCCTAAAAGATGGTGACTTTCACATCAGGATAAATTAAGAATATCTTCAGGCTGTAAAGAATATTTTGGTAAACCCATTAAAGTATTTGAATAGCCACATTTAGGTAGCATATCTAATTTTCTAGTACAGGAAATTACAGCTTGGATAGCTTTCAAGCCATGTCTCAGATGCCACACTGGTAGTTTAAGTTCCTGAGTTAGGCATCAAGTACAGGTATGCTGATGCACTGTATGACCACATTCCTTTATACTTCACTGCTCACAAAGAGACAATAGTACCACACATAGGAAATAAGATTTGTTGAGGGTTTTTTGGGGGGGTGGAAGGAAGATGCAGGATGTGTACAGCATAAGCATTTCAAACCAAATTTAGAAAAAAAAACCTTCCATTTTAAAAATCTTCATGACTACAAGGACCATAAGATCATGCCACTCACTGAAGCAGCAATGGATCATGCCACATCACATTTCTTTACCAGAATGGCAGATATGTTATTGAATGCCTCAGAATCATTAGTTATTGATGATCATAGAATCACAGAGATTGGAAAACACCTTCAAGGTCATCGAGTCTAACCATCATCCATGCCCACTAGACCATGTCCTGGAGTGCCTTGTCTACTCACTTTTTGAATACCTCCAGGGACAGTGACTTGACCACTTCCCTGGGCACCCCATTCCAGTGTCTAACAACCCTCTCAGTAATGAAAGTTTTCCTAATATCCAACCTAAACCTCCCTTGCTGCAAATTGAGGCCATTACCTCTCGTCCTATCACCAGGCACCAGACAGAAGAGACCAGCCCCCACACGTCACTACAACCCCCCTTTCAGGCAGTTGTAGAGAGTGAAAAGGTCCCCCCTCAGCCTCCTTTTCTCCAGACTAAACTGCCCCAGTTTCCTCAGCCGCTCCTCATAAGACTTGTGCTCCAGGCCCCTCACCAGCTCCGTTGCCCTTCCCTGGACACGTTCCAGCACCTCAGTGTCTTTCCTGCAGTGAGGGGCCCAAAACTGAACCCAGTACTCAAGGTGTGGCCTCACCAGTGTGAGTACAGGGGAACAATCACCTCCCTGCTCCTGCTGGCCACAGCATTTCTGATGAAGGCCAGGATGCTGTTGGCCTTCTTGGCCACCTGGGCACACTGCTGGCTCATATTCAGTCAGCTGTCAACCAGCACCCCCAGGTCCTTCT
>JANZLQ010000079.1:5839086-5852472 GCA_026212715.1 Elanus axillaris | reverse complement strand
GCAGCGGGTCCATCTTAGAGCCAGCTGGCATTGGCTCTGTCAGACACAGGGGAAGCTTCCAGCAGCTTCTCACAGAAACCATTCCTGTAGCCCCCCTGCTACTGAAACCTTCCTATGCAAACCCAATACATTGGTCTTCAACATCACTTTCCTGAAAATCAGTCTTGAAATGATACACCCTGTTTTTCTTAAAACTGTGCAGTAGACCTAGACCACCATATACCTTCACATTACTTTAAACCCCATTGTTTTTAAATGAAATTTTAAAATATTACTAAATATTGAACAATTTTATGCTAAGATATTCATACATTTTTATTATCTCTAAACATGATCATGATGAAATTATAGAAATAATGTATATAATATTACATCTATTTTATGAATATATAAAACACTGAGAAGTGTTCTGTTTCAGATGTTAATTTTGTTTCCAAATTCATGATTGTGGAAGGTGGGAGAAATAAGTGATAAATACTACATTTAATTAGTTTGGCACTAGTGTGTTTCACAGTTATGTAAAAGATGTTAGCACCGTTTTTTCTCGGGAGGACAAAAAAATTCGGGAAAGTCACATTTTTATGTTGATTCTTTGAAACTATATTTTTCTGTATTTACTTTCAGAAACTCACACAATATTATGTACCAGAAGAAAACATGGTGCATAAAGGAGAAAATCAAAGTCTTACACATCTGTAGCATTTGAGTATAGAAACTAAATACAACTTTTGAATCTATCCCAGATACAATGTATTATTCTCCTTTCTTTCTGAGGAGAACCCAACAACCAGCAGTGCATGATCTGAAAACAATAAAAGGTTTGGCAGTATATATAGCAGTACAGCTGCACCAATAAATATTTCAGGAAATGTTTCCCCTCCCCCTCTGAATAGTTGAAAGAAGGAATATCAGTACCACTCTTACATATCAGCAGTGCAAAATATAAGAGAGAATAACCTGTTTCAGACTGCTTCTTGCCATTTTATTAAAGATCAAATCAAACTTGTCTATTCTCAGTACGTTCACTTCATCCCAATACAAGAAACACAAATTCATATTTTAAAGCATGGGAGAGTACCCATCTGTTGCATGATGATTGACAGAAATCCCATTTCTGAAAGCTGAAATGGCAGATGGCCTTTCTTGATCTTCATCAGATGGATTTGTCATAATATGAAATGTGTCCTTTCATTTGACATGCTCTTTCTCATTGATTTCCAGATGACAAATAACTAAGAAATGCACTGAGAAATAAACAAACAATGGCCTTGGACCTTGATTCATAAGGACTGGAGACTTTCTTGAATTTTAATTTAATTTTCAATTAAATGAAGATATACTGTAAGAAAGTCAACTTCATAGGGATTTTGAAATGGATCCTTTAATTGCCCAATATAAGAAATGCTTCTAAAAGCTAAACTGTTGCAGAACACCGATGCAGATATTGCTGTAGAGTTCAGGTTGCAGGCAACTTTTCTAGATGTGGACATATAGTACAGTAAATATATTTACCTTTTTTTCAGTGAAAATTTTCAGAATGTGGCTTTAATATCTTTTTCTTTCTACGTACTTCTATTTCTGAATACAATTATCTATTTACAATAGTCAGATTTGAGGTTTTACTGACACTATAAAAGACAAGTTACTACCCATTCCTGCTACGTAGGAAAACCAGTTTCCTCTACACCCAGTCTTGGCACAGGAGTTTACTTTTTAGCGCTTTAGAATACTAAATAAAATGGGGAAAAAATAGCCCTCCTTTTTTTCCACAATCATTGCATCATCTCAATATGGACCAAAAGGTGTCTGATTTTGTTTCATAACAGCAAGTCTCCCTGAAAGACTGCTAAAAGGATATACCTTACCTTGTCATGTACTTACAGTCAACATGATGGAAATGACTCATAACAATGTCTTTATACACCAAGATGGCATACAGTTATCTTAAGTGTGCCTTCTACAGAGGACCATGTTTCTACAAGGGCTGTTAAAACATTGGTAATGATCAATTACTTTCAAAAGTAATAATGTAGGAATGATGTCAAGTCTTCGTTGCTAACTGCTCTTGTTGTTAACAAGGCACATCTAAAAGAAACTATCTTCTTTTGAGGTTCCCTTTCTGCCTTCTCCCCCATGATAAATGATGGATAAAAACATGAGCAACATATGTAGAAAAGCCCCTATAGCCAAGCGTGCAGCATAAAAAGGTAGTCTTTCTTTCTGTAGCACTGTTAAGAAGTGAGCAGAGAATCAGTGCAGAAGCACTGAAAGGCCATAGCAGTGGAGATGATGAGAAGGTGAGGAAAAAGATTAAGCAAGGAAAAAGACAGATTTGCTATACACTGGAGTAATGAGAGGTTGGAATTAAACTGCGATGCCCTAGGAGTTCAGGCATACACCAAAGGGAGCCAGAGTTCTACAACAATTATGGTGGACCTAGGAATGCAGTACTGCCCACTTGACAGATCCCCCTGCATACACAGGAGAGAGACGAGGGGATAAAAACCTAAAAACCAGAGCAGAAGTCTTTCCACAGTGAATATCTGTGCTGTATGTGATCTAGGATCTATTTCAGTCACAATAGCTAGGAAAGGAGTACAACTTCCTTTTTATGAGTCTCAAGCTTTTCAGTATTAAGCACTGCAGAACCTGAAAGACTGCATTAAACAACATGCATGAATGCAGAAATGTGTGTAGACATTTCTCTCTTTTCCTTAATCTCTTGTACTGTATTTATTATATCATTTAATCTGATGACAACTTCTACTCCTAGGCTTAGAGGCATCCTCCTCAACATTCTCCTTCTTCCAGACACACAACCTCCTGAAAACACACAGTAAGAAAATCTCCAAGCTAGAAGGCCAAGCTTTCATTGCACGTACTCACTGAACTGTATTGACCTGCTTCCAAATTCAGCTGGTAAACTGGAAAATGACAGCACTGCAAGAATTAGCTCCTTATTCTATCTAAAATACCATGTTCTACGTACTATGTGCCTTCGTCTGGATTCTTTGTATTTCCAAAATCATTGTACCTGTATCTTTTGACTATTCAGTGGAACAAATATTTCATTTCACTTCCCAATGAAGCAATAAGGTCACTGTATTAAGCATCCTGGTTTGTTGAGGTTTTTGCCACTCCATGGTACACTGAAGTTACAGTCAGATTGTTTCTAAAGGAGACTGTAGCCTTAAACAAAATGAACAGCAATTCTTCATTCTGGAGTCAAGCTCAAGATCCGTCACAGGCTCCATTGACATGCACACAAGATGGTTGCCCAAATGAGCAATCACAGATGTGATGGCCTAGAAGAAGACCTGAAAATGTCAGATTAATATGTTTATAACTTCTGCTATATTTCTGGTGAGCATTTCTTTTTGAGCACAGCAGGCTGAAGAATCCAAGAAAATAGAACACAAAAAGTAAATTTGAATTTTGAGATAATGTGATTCCAAGAAATTCTATTTATTAGTTAATACTTTCTATTTCTTGGAAACACTTTATAGCACAAGTACTTAAAGCCCATTAAAATAAATTATTAGAACCAGTTTTAGACTAATATTAAGGTTCTTGAATTTGTCCAATCTTTAAACCCACTTTATTCCTCACGTCTTCTCCACATGGGTCCTACAGACCACTAGATATGTGTCATTATCAAAATATAATTTCTCTGAGGACCACAAAACAATGTTGATCTATGAATTCATGTTTTAAAAAGTTTTTGAAGTGAATAAAAGGAATAACAAAGATATTAGGCTGAAAGCCATTGATAACAAAATTTGTTATTTAATTGAGGACAACATACTTCCTGGAACCTAACAGTGAATGATTTGCCTATTAATCCCATCTGTTTCAACTAACCAAATGAGACCACCAGAACATTACTTATGGAAATGATACAGGATCTAAGTTGTAATTATGATTTGTTTATATCCAAACCAGTTTAAACACTCTAAATTGAATCCAACATTGTAGTTGCAGAAGCACAGAACGCCTAAAACACGGAGTTTGCAAAGGACGTTGGATAAATGCAACTAAGCTGTGCTAAACATCATGCTACCACAGAAGCTGTTATCAGTAGCCATGGCAGGTCAGGGAGCTTTAACTCCAGTTATGGGCAATAACAACGTAATTCTTCTGCATGCAGCACTTACAGAAAATACCAATTTATTGAAAAAGCTGCCAAGAAACACTTCAAACAGCAGAAATATCCAAGACTGAGGGGTGTAAAAATATGATAAAAATCTTCAAGTATTTAAGAAGCTGAAGAAAAAAAGAAAAAAAAAAAAAAAAAACCAAAAAACGGTGCTTCTTCCATGTCTGCAGCAAATGGGCTAAAAAGTATTGGTTGTAGCACACAAGTTTCTGAATTATATTACAAAGAAAAGTACTGGAATAAATGGGAATAAACTGCTCCATCTCTGTAGGCCTCTAAAATTGGGTCAAAAAAGCCATCACTGAAGATTAATCGACTTCAGAGCAGAGGGCTGGACAATATCTCCTCAAAGACACTCCCAGCCCCATGATTTACTTCTAGAAAAAATATCACCAAAAAAAAGTAAAAGTATGTAATTATGCTGGTTTGTTTAAATCCACACATCTTCACTGCTAGATATCTTTTCTCTCATGCTAGATCCTATGACAGGCAAACTAGTGAGTTATTGATGGGAAAGTCTGATTCTGGCGACTCTCTGCAAGATTTTGAATGACATAGAATATAAAAAAGTGGATTTGAGATATTTGGAATTGAAAGGCCTTAATCCTGGCATGACCTAACCAGACAGATATACAACCTTCCTGTGGCAGAAAGTTCATATTTTGCTCCCCAAACAGAAAGAGTTTAACACAATTCCATTTTAGCGACAGCCAGGGACCATTTTCTTTGGCAGGACTGGGAGAGCTCACCACATTTCATATACTGGAAGGACAGTTGTACAGAAAATCTGCTTTCTTCAGGGTCCTTGAAAAAAAATTAAGACTGGTTTGTTGCAGGGAGCAGTGGTAATACCTCAGTAAAAACTGAAACACCCTACAGTCCTTTGAAAGAGGACTGTGCTCTGGCCAGTCTTCTTGCTAAAAGCCACCTGATATGCTCTCCAGCATGATTAATTTAGCTTTATGCTAACGTGTCTAAGTGCCTTTGGAAAGCACTGACTTGCAATATGTCAGCTTGTAGCATGGGTACATCTAGTATGCAGCTGTCTGCATCTGATCCAGCAGGCATGTATTGCGTTACTGCAGAATACTGCTGGGCAGAGTTATGCCTAGAACACGCTATTTTGCTATTGTAGTAGCATCAGGATATATAAAGCTTACTGTATCAATTTCAACTTTCCATTTTATAACACTTTTAAAACCAGTTTCAAAAAAAACACAAAGCAAAACTTAATTTTCACATCACCGAATAAAAAGAAAGCCATAATGAGCCTTAATGCAAGAAAATGTGATCAAATCTGCTTAAATGATCAGTCCTGTTGAAAAAAATTTTCATTTCTCATGTGAGTTTAACTTGGGTAGAAGAGGTCACATAGCCTCTTACAGAAAACCTCAAAAGCAGCACTACAGGCTCATCCTACCTATCAGAAAATGACTGAAAGGCAGCAGCACCCCTACTGATGTGATGGAAACACCTATGGTTTAAGTGAATGTGTGTACCATAATGTGGTATGATTAGATACAGTTTGTTCATACATCCCATCACACAATGAAATATACAGCTCATATGAGCAACAGTCTGCGTTGTGTAAATCTGGCCAGAGAAAAGGAGTTATTACACTCATGGTCTTGTTTGTGGATAAGCATCTATTTTGGTGGGGAACATTAGAGCAAGCTGTCAGCTTCTGAAGTCCCTTGCCAAAAGAAATATATTTGTGTTGGTGGTTCCTTCTTCATCCTAGGACCCTTTTGGAGTCTTTCATACAATTTCCACAATGCTTATACAACTTTTGCTTTACTCATTGGTCTGCAACTTCATGCTACATCCCAACTTACTGCAAATACTGACTTTTAGTTGTGTTGGTTACTACTCTTTTGTTTGCTTTATTACCCCTAAAAAAGTTTTGTCAAGCTCCAGCTCTGCATTTCTTTAACCAACCATGGTTGAGTTTCTCATAGCTGTGGTGTCTCCAGTGCCAAGCCTTTATAACCCCATCCCTGTGCTCCTCTATGTCCTGTAGAGGATGTCCTCCATCTTCTCCATCTGCTCTCAAACTAGGCCTGTATTTTTTAGTGCTACATCATTGTGTTAGATTTGTAAATACCTCACTCTACACAGAAAAACTACTTGTTGCTCTTATCTACATAAAGCTACAGTTGTACCACAAAAAAAAAAAACCAAACCAAAAAACCACAACCAAGCAAACAAAAAACAACCCACAAAACAAAAAAAGCAAACAACCAACCAAAAAAATCCCCAAATAAAGTAGCCACAGGTACCCAGTTAATTAGAGAAATTGATGTCACAGTTAAGCCAACAACAAAGCCGCAAAGCCCAGACAAACTTAAGTACTGAGACCTTACTAATGCAACAGAAAGCTTATGGTCTTCTACCAGCAGTGGCAATAGTGCCTTATAGGGCTATACAGGTGCAGAGCTGAGCGCTGTGGTGTTTGGCTCTTTGGTGCTTCTTAGTGGCATGGGGCTCAGCCTTACCAAAAGACAAGGCACCATTTCCTTATGTCATTTTATGTTTCTTATATTCCACTTTTTTCACCCAAGCATAAACATTTCATTACAAGTTATTTGAAAGTTTTTGCAAAATTTTCAAGATCAAAATATTTTAATAATTGAAGTCAAATTTGGAAATAGTCCTACCAGAAAACAGAATGTATTACTTTGACAAGCTCCAGTTAAGATTTTTTTTTATTTATTTATACTTTTTTCCTTTTTCTTTCTTTTTTTTTTCCCCCCTATTTTTTTGGTTGGTTGGCTGTTTTTTTAACCTTTATAGTAAAATTATTAGCAGTTTCTTTTGTTTATTCTCAGGCTTAAACAAACTGACATCAGAAAATGACCTATAGTAACAGCTTACTGACTAACACTGTACCTGTATGTCAGCTTCTGACATACTCATGCCTTGCACCACATTGCTGTGAAAGCCTCATGGTCCCTTTCCTACCAACTTCTTTGTAATTCCTTCCATACATCTTCCCCCTCTCCCCCATCAGTAATTAATGAAAGCAAAGTGATATAGCCCAGTTGAATTCCGCCTACTTTTCTTTGTATGTTGCCCCCTTCTTCAGGTTCTGGCTATCAAATCCATTACTAATACTTTTCTCTGCCTTGGGATATCTCACTCATCCTCATAAACTATTGTTAATCCATGGGTTAATGTGTTTCTGTTCATGATTTTCTAGACAAATAGGTATCAACATGTGCAGTGGAGAAATTCCTTTGAGAAGGAATTTATTTATTACTCATGCCTAAGCTGTCTGCACAGTATGTTTGATCCAAGGCTCATGCAATGAACAGCAGAGCTGATCTGCACAATATCAGTGCTCATGAATTCAGGATGTGGGTGGTGCCAAGCAGGTTGCTGGATTCCTGAAAGTCCTAGGTTTTGTCAAATAAATCCAGATTTGAGACAAGTGCTCACATGTCCCTGGGTAAGGCAAGGAAAAGGACATACCCATGGACACTAAGGTATATGTTCACTTTCTGAGTTACGTCTATTTCTTTTCACTCTCCAAATCCTCCACACATTTTGCCAGCTGTGCTTCTGCCACAACATGACTCCTGTGGATCTGCAGCTAGGTGTCCTTGTCCAACACACACAATGATGCATCTCAGATGTATCTCATTCCCTAAAATCTCCTCCATAATGGTCCTTATTTTCTGCTTTATACAAAACTTCCTCTCTGCTTTCTCCATTCCATAGTCTTTCTACAAGACCTCCTTGTAAAGCTTTTTTCATTTCTATTGGGGTTCAAGCTGCAGTAAAGCTGCTGCCTGTGATGTGTAAGCAGCAGAAGACAGCAGAGATTCTCAACCATAAACTCCAGGATGTTTGCCATCTCCCTGCTGACTTTCCTCCTAAACACGTTCTTCTAGTATTCTGTTTGCAATAGGAAAAAAAAAGTGAAAATCAGTTAGGTCATGTTATCCAGCTCCTTGAACTTTCACTGAAGTTACAAAATTGATCAGTTTTAAAGTCATTACATTACAAACAAAAAGAAATCCCATTGAGACAAGGTAGACTTCTCCACCTCTACTTTTAACTCAGCCAATTCTTTGCTTCATTTACCCGATGATTATTACAGAGCACAGTAATAGCAAAGCAGCTCACAAGGTCTGAGAGTCCTTTTTTATTATGCACTTACAAACAAGAGTCTTTCCCTCTGGGAACTCAAAAATCTATGTTTCAAATGAAGCAAAGTAAGTGACTAAAGAGACCACAGAGAAAAGGGAGAGCAAACATATAAGAAACTACTAGGTTTGAATTAACAGTTAACATTGCTTACTTACATACCTAACTAACCAGTGTGAACATGCAAATAAAGTTTTAAGCTTTTACACAGTCATCAGCTTCTACTTATTAGAGAGTTTCACCCAGCATTGCATAAAATAATTGCGCACTGTTCTATCAATTTGCAATTGTATGTTTGGCTTGGCAGTTCATTAGTCCTATTAAGTTAAAATACTACAATTCTGCATATTTACAGTATCCTACTTCTTGTATTATTAACAGCAATGAAATACTCAGGTACTGAGAAAACAAGGAGACAGCTAAAGCATTAGCTTTTTAATAATGTAAATATATAATCAGTCACACAGGCATCTCACTGCATAGTTTACTTTGCAGATTGCTTTACAATTGCATCTCTTCATTATCCGGCATCCCCCACCTGATTACTGACATGAACCATTAGGCATTCAGTCAAATATAATATACCAATAGCATCAAGAAAGTTTCTGCGTCATAAGGAGGAAATGAGATGAAAACAAAAATATTCTTCCTGACTGGTAGTTTCAAATACATATATTATGAAACACTAACTTACAGATGGTAATCTCTGCTGCCTTCCAGTAATTAAGATTAAAACTTATTACTAGAGTTTAGTTTTTCAGTGAACATACATTTTTTAAAATGTACAAGACTTGGCAAAGGATGGTAGTTCTGTATCTTTTAATGTGACCACAGCTGTACATTAGTAAACATACTGCTATGAGCTGGTGAGAACTGTTTTCAAATCCTGAGATTTTAAACAACCATCTGGCATTCAGCAAAGTCCCCTTTTGGCTAGAACTTTTGACAAACACACAAACTTAATACCTGAATGAATGACGGAAGTCTCACTACTGCTCTGCCAAAAGAGAATATTATGCCTATCGATTCCAGTGGGACACTTGTGTAGCATTCATTCAGCTTGTGAAAAGTATACAACATGGAAGACGTCTTAAACTGTAGGCACTACTGATTATGAAAAAAGAACTTTATTTTAAGCTACTGATAAAAAAACCTATGACCTTGTACATCGGTCTAATAACAAAAGCTTTGGGGTTTTACCCAGCTGCACCAGATGTCAAGTGAAGGAAAAGCTCTTCAAGAAGGTGGTATGTTGTTTGATGATGGGTCACTGAAGAGAGGTTCTCAAGACAAATCAGATTTCCATACCCGTTCCTCAGTAGCACCTTCCCCAAAGACACATGGCCCTTCTAAAATTTCAACTCATGCACACAGACAGTAATTCATGTCTCAAAAGCAACATAACTGTAATTATACATGGTTGTGATATAACTAATAAGCCATACCTTCTCATTTTTTCTTAGTCAAAGCATCAGGACTTTCTTCTTTCTAGTGCATGAAGGTGGATCAAATAGCGGATCAAAACCATCCTTCATTGTGTAGTATAGAAATGACTTATTTTCCAGGAATCATTGGGATACTGCAAAGTGTATAGCACATATTTAGGACTCACTATTGTATTGTATTTAAACTAGAGGCCAAATAAACAGAGCTGGACCAAATATTCTGCTCATAATAATTTTTTTGGAAAATATCCTTTTCATGTATAACTTATGACAAATGTGGAGAGCAACACTGTGATTTGTTTATACAGAACTTAGTTCATTGTATGAACTATACTGAAGTATAATTAACTCCTGACTATTACAAACTATTTACATGCACGACATAGTTTTGAATATATAGCTGTTTGGGAATTCTTTTTAAACTCAAGTTTTGTCTTTTGTTCTGCATAATATGTGCAATTACAAGACATGCATTACAATTTGTCTAGGTAACAATTTAAAATGTTATCTTAGTTTATATTGTGTAAAATACAGAAGTGGTGCAGAATAGTTATCATTCTCAGTAGAATTCCTCCCTCCCACCAGTGACACAATGGAGTACCCCAAAGCCAAAATAAGTATTAGGAAGATTCATTGGAAGAAAGGCTAGAAAATGCATGGCCCAAAAATACATTTGTTTTTAAAAACAAAATCTCTTTCTGTCTCTGTATAATATAAAACAAATCTGGAAGTTTTCACATCTGCAAAGTTGAAGTTCTTTCAAGCTTTATAACACTGTAAATGTTACCATCTCCATGAAATGTCACAGGGATGTAATTTTAGGTGGATTTGAAAGATGCAGTGGCATTTCCAAAAGCACCTGACTTAACAATAAATCCATAAATGGACTTCAAAGTTAGTTGTTGTAATGTCTAAATGGTCTGACACTGTCTGGAATTTGAGTTACGCGTCCTGATCTCAACAAAGCACAGACAAAAAGTTAAGGGCTCCACCTGAACTGCAGATTCTCTTGGTCAGTGAGGTCCACAACCTTGGTCCCCAAATCATTGATGTTGAACAGTTTGAGCACATCATGGCTTCTGTGCACTCTGTCTATCTCTAGACAGGTTTCTAGACTTCCTTACATTCAAAGAGTGGAAGAAGATTGATGGCAATCATCAAATGTCCAAGAAGTTTGTATTCAGGACATGAAGAGTTTGTACAGCTAGTCCTAGGAGACAAGAAATGCTCCAACATCTGACTACTTAAAATGCCAGCCATGCAGAAGCGTAACTGAACTGTCAAATTAGAAATGCAAAGTAGAATTCTACCACCACCACCATCACCACCACCCAATATTTTAGTTCCTATATCTTCCCATTTATGAATTTTGTTCTGTGTATAAATCCCACAAGAAAATGAGCAGTCCCCAGTTAACACAAAGCAGACTATACTGTGGCAGTAATCAGCAAGGTAGACCACTTCAGCTGAATTAGAAAAAGAGATTGTCTGCCCTTAAACTTGGAGACACTCCTATGAGCTGTGCTGGAAGCAGCTCTTCAGTCTGCTCTGCTGAAGTGGTTCTGGTTTCATAACGGATTAGTCTTCAATGTGAGCTGGACCTTGGCTTTCACAGAACTTAGTAAGTGTCCTCAGCAGCAGAAAACTGACACTACAGAGCAGCAGGTGGTGTTCAGAGCTAAATGCACATTAAAGCTGGCTCAGAATTATTGATGTTAGTATTAGCATCAGGACACTAAAAATCACCATTTTAGAGTTAATGACTGTTTAGAAGCTTTTGTCGTTGAAGAGCTCCATCAGGGGACAGACCCTGAGTCTTCAGCTCAGCAATAAGGCAACTTGGTTTCAGGAAGCTGTTAGTCAGTTCTTGCTGAGCATCAGACAGAGCACTGCAATGAAAGCAAGTTTCCTACATCTCAGCAGACAGCCGAATCACTAGGCTATAGGCAGCACAAATTTCTGAAATAAACCTTTCCATTTTCTGTCTTTCCAGTCCTGAAAGACCTTCCCAGCAAGCTTCATCAAAGGCATTTGCATTTTCAGGAAATGTTTGGCGTCACAACTCACCATTTCTTGCCAGTAGCACATACGTAAAAAATTCCTGACTGGGTCTAAATTTTCTGTGTAAGCAACACATACTAAAAATAAGTTTTCCTAATATGTGTAGATGTATTCAGGACACTAAGTACACATTCACGGGGACATGACTGCATACCATACAAGCATATGCAGAGAAAGTTGGTTTAGAGTTGCTTAAAACCACAGACACAGCTCTGATGGTTATTCCAGGTGAAACCAAGTATCAAGAGATGTTGGAAAATGTTCAAATTTCTGTTAGCAAGTCACTGTCTTCTTTAAACATACTGCTTCAAATAATGAAAGAAATAATAATATTTATAAAGGCTGGATTTTCAGAGAAAGCTGAGGGAGGTTTCTCCCTAAGCAAATCCCAGCTGAAAATATTAACATTTAACTGCAGTTGAATGGCAAATATTGTGCATTGGAGTTTTGCCATTTACCTCAGAGTGTTCAGCAGTATGCCCAAAATCTACAGAAAACTACTAGCCCCTGCCAATCACTGCATTAATAAAGTACATATTCAGTATGAAGAGCAAAATATATAACCCTAGATATTCTAATATTACCATTTCAAATATTAAGACAAACAAGACTTTTTAAGAATAGGGACAAAGAGGAAAAGAAATCTCACCCTAACAGCCTACTGTAAAAGATATGAGCTGACCTGAAAAGAGTAAATGCATCATGAGAATGACATCAGTTTGAGCACTGCAATGACACAGTCCTTATTCTGCAGTTCCTCAGTGATGGTGGCCTTCTTGGCTGACACAAGATACTGAGCCACAGACATCCAGCCATCAATAATTCCATCAGAAGCTTTTAGTTTTGGTAGTCTGAGCCCCCAAAAAGCTTTCCAATGTACCTTAAACTGGTGGGCCCATATTTTACTTTAAGTTGCTGAATAGTTCCATTGCATTCAGAGAGAGCTTGCATATGTGCATATGTACATTAAATATAGAAGGGATCATACTTAACACTCAACTTTTATGTGACATTAGTGTCCACAGTCAGCACCCATCAAATAAGTTGCAAGTAATTTGTCCATTAATATGATGCAATATATTGTAGAAGATGGATTAAACAAAGGTCAAATAAATAGTCTGGCAACTATTGAGAGGTCCCACTGAAGCAGCAGCAAATGTCCCCTACACTGAGATCACATCCCAGTCAAAAATCATGCATGTCTTAAGAAAACTAAGTAAATTTTTGCTGTATGTTTTCTTTCCCATCTTTTTTTTTTTTTTTAAAGAAAGCAAACAAGGGTTACACCGAGGGAGATAAGTTGAAAATGATGGTGTGTCTGCCAGCAAATATCTAGATGCCAGTCTAGCTAGAAACAGCACTTTGAACATACAGAAAAGGAACAGTTTCCTTAGCAACAAGGGCGAAAGCTCTAAGAACATCTCTTCTGCTCTGTGCTGCTTTGCCCTTCCCCAACTCAGTCTGCCACCTGTCACTCACAGATTTAATTTAGTTTAAGCTCTTTTGCGAGCTCTTGGGGATGTGACAATTTGCTCCAATTCAGGACACTTGCTGAGGGTTTATCTTGCCTAAGAT
>JANZLQ010000079.1:5818458-5836788 GCA_026212715.1 Elanus axillaris | reverse complement strand
CCACCGGAGGGGGGCGGGGGGAGTGAGCGAACGGCTGCGTGG
This sequence comes from Elanus axillaris, assembly GCA_026212715.1. NCBI lineage: Eukaryota > Metazoa > Chordata > Aves > Accipitriformes > Accipitridae > Elanus > Elanus axillaris. The sequence continues at coordinate 5,836,746 of JANZLQ010000079.1, read as the reverse complement.
TCCTTTGTTACCGGCTGGGCTGAAACCACGACATTCTTATACACAGAACAGTGATAATGTTGAGAAAGTGAAAAGCATATATAAGGAGAAAAGCTGAGTTTCTGAATCAAGTAAAATTCACGTTGATTGAGGTAAATCAATCATTCAACCGGAGAATGGAGATGAACTGTCTGAAAGGAAGTGAAAACTGAATGAAGATTATGTTAGAATAGGAAGGATGGTGCACAGGAAAAGAAGAGATGTGCTCACAGAGCAACAGCTTTTCTGGTCCCATGGTAATCAATGGCAATTTTGATTTCAAGAGTCAGGATATTACCCATGTCATTTAAATAGCATTTGGCAGATATTTAATCTGCAGATGGAAAGAAAATTTGAAGCAAGATGAGAAAATAGTGTCCCTATAGCTGTTTAACAATGAAAAGCTGTTGCTCATTCATAGGCTTTCAGAAGCTAACGCTGCTATTTTCAGTTTATTGTTTAGATTGCATTTAGTCTGTTCTAGACTAACTGACCTGACCATTAACAACATATCTGAACAGGGAAAGAGCAGATTCACTTGAGATAGACTGGTAGCCCTATCATCCTCACAGCCATATCTTCCATCTCAGCCCAAACCACACTTGGAGCTTAGAGCACTGGCAGCATAAATATGGCAAAACAATGTAAGTGAATGACACTTTTCAACCTGGTAGACACAGGCTTCATCATTCCCCATGAGTTGCTGCAATGTGAGAGCAGGAAGCTGGTTTGGGTTTGTGTGGTGGGGTTTTGGTAGCGGGGGAGGGGCTTCAGGGGTGGCTCCTGTGAGAAGCTGCTAGAAGCTTCCCCGGCTCCAAGTCAGACTTGCTGCTGGCCAAGGCCGAGCCCATCAGCGATGGTGGTTACTGAGTGACTGGCACCTCCGGGAGACCAGATTTAAGAGGGGAATGGGCAGCGAGTAGTGGGATTGGAACGTGAGAGGAACCCCTCTGCAGACCCCGAGGTCAGTGAGGCAGGAGGGGAGGAGGAGAGGGGAGGAGGGGATGCCCCTGCAGCCTGTGGTGAGGCCGCAGGCTGTCCCCCTCCAGCCCATGGAGGGGAGTGGGGAGCAGATGCCCACCTGCAGCCTGGGGAGAGAGGAGCCCCCTCTGGAGCAGGAGGATGCCCCCCAAGATGGCTGGGACTCCATGGGAAAGCCCACACTGGAGCAGTTTGTGACTGAAGATTGGCCTGTGGTAAGGACCCATACCAGGGAAGTTCATGAAGCACTGTCTCCCATGGATGGACCCCACAGTGGAGCATGGGAAGAGTGAGGAGTCCTCCTCCTGAGGAGGAAGGAGCGGCAGAGTTAACGTGATGAACTGACCCCAACCCCCGTTCCCCATGCCCCTGCGCTGCTGGGGGTTGGGGGATGAGAGAAAACCAGGAGTGGGGTTGAGCGGGGAAGGAGGGAGGGCTAAGGGGAAAGTGTTCTAAAATTTGGGTCTACTTCCTAACATCCTTGTTTTAATTTGATTTGTAGTAAATTAAATTGATTTTTTTTGTTCTCCAAGTTGAGCCTGTCTTTTGCCCATGACCATAACTGGTGAGTGATCCCTCCCTGTCCTTGTCTCGACCCACAAGTGTTTCTCTGTATTTTCTCCTCACCCCGCTGGGGCCGGGAAGGAGGACTGAGCAAGTGGCTTTATAGTGATTTGTTACTGGCTGGACGTAAACCATGACAGAAGCCAAGAGCAGATATGTCAGTTCATAAGTTCAGTCAGGAGCTGCAGGGGAATATGTTTGGAAAATGAAGGGAAGTGACATAGGGTAGAAGGAGGAGGAAAAAGCTTAACTGAGAGGAGTTGTTTAGATTGTAGAAGAGAAACAGCCAAAAAAGAAACTGGTGTTCCATTAATATTACAGTTATGTTCTTGAGGGTAGGAAGCAGAGGTTTCCCTCTATTTCCACTGCCTTTTAGGTCCTGAGCAGCTGTTAATGTCACTGTTGTGTATGATATTACTGGATACCTGACAGCCCTACTTAGAGAAGAAAGCTAGGCACTCGGGAAACTCTTTCGTTTAGACTGAATTTATATACAAAGAGAGAGAAACAAGTGATCATATTTGTGCAGTTCTCCATGTAAGTTCTGCCCCTCACTGTACAAAACAGTATTCCAAGACTGTGAAAATTACATAAATCCTTTTATCCAAAATGAAAGTGAATTGGACACACTTTCAGGAACACAGGTACTGCCACAGGTACCAGAAAACTTAATAAAACATAAATACATACATTAAACTGAATGATACTGAATGAAGCTGAAAAAAATGCAGCAGTGGTAGGCTCAGAAGAAATATTTCCACATCCTTATTCACAGCCTTCTGAAAATCCATGGATTACTTTCCACTAAAGTTTTACTAGTATTGCAATATTTATGCCAATTCCTTGAACAGTGTACCACAAATATTGTGAAAAATATGCTATTGCACATCACTAATTCATTTCCCCCTTCTTGTCTTTCCCATTTTGGATGAATTGTTATGGCTTTCCTTTGGAAAAAAGTAGTTAAAAGACAACAGAAACTATAAATCTCAGATCGACGAGTGCCTCACCACAAGATACATTTCTGTCCTCCAGTTACAAACTTGTAATCACTTTATTCCCCCAAATACTTTTAAGTTTCCTGTTCTTCCACAAACAAAGATTACTAATGGTAAAGTAAAGGTGACATGTCAGTAACTCAGTAATCACCTCACACACCCATTACTGATTTGATCTAATATCTTCTTATTTTGGTGCTTTACTGAATTAACAGGTAATCCCACCAGGCAACCAAAGGTGACACAAATCTGTGTGGAACACCCTTATAAAATGTCAGCAACATTCTCTGTGTTGGCAAATGCATCCCAGAAGCAAGAAGGATCCTAAAAGAGTCATAACAAAGTAAACAAGTTATTCTGAGTAATGGAAAGCCTGAACAAAACCAGAATTCAGGCAATTAGAATCTAGATGCAGCACAGGGGAGAAAAAACCAAACACCATAGTCCAAACATAATGCAGCACTTCTCGGCAAAGAGTAATTGCTCCTCTATGTAAAAGCAAAGGCTCTCAGCAAGGAAAAAAACTAACATTCAGTAACTGCATTAGCTGAAATCATTAGCTGAACCCAAGTGTCTAGAATAGCACTACTTCAGAGCTAAGTTTTTCCAAGCATGAGGAACAGTCCTAGAGAAATACCATAAAGTCAATGGCAAGAGCTTTCCTTAGCACTTCGCTTAACAAGAGCATTCTTTGGATTAAGCTTTAATAAGTCCTTTAAAAGATTTGCACTATTCTCTGCAGGTACAATCAAATGTCAAAAGAAATTGGAGAAAGAACAAATCTCAAAAGTCACAGCGTCTCAGTTCAGCTGAGATAAGCAATAACAAAATCTTTTTTTTCACAGCACTTAAATCTCTACAGCCATGCTTGACACCTCCTCAAGAGGTTTGTAGAGCTTCCTGCTCCAAGACAGAATGGAATACTACCAAAATAGCCTCCTTTGTAGTTAATCAATATCACTGCTTTGAGCCTTTGCAAGAACACTACACTCCAGGTTAAACAAATATTTTTTAAAATGGAGGAAAAATACAGTGAATTTACAAAGCTTGAAGAATAACATGAGTTTCCCACTTTTAGGTGACTCCCTTCCTTGTTCTGAAATAAAGAGAATGTTTGTAGATAACTGCAAAGCTAAGCAGCAAAATATACAACAATAGCAGTGATTAAAGACATGTAGAAATTAAAAAATACAGCTACCTGGGAAAATTGTCCTTTCCGCTAAATCTAACAAGTACAGATCAAAAGGTTATACTAAATTCCAGCCCCATCTCTCATTATAGTATGCAGAGTTTTGCTGCACCCATTATTTCAGTCAGTTGCATCGTTAACTGGCATTCTCAAGCCTCATTAATAATTTACATACACCATATTTAAGTCTTTTAATTAGACTTGTAATTATAATAGCAAGTAAAGCATCATTACAAATTATCCCCCTAATCAGAGTTCTCCAACCAATTTTATCTCCTTTTATAGTAACCTAGGCACATAAGAAATTAAAGGGGGGGGGGGTAGCTTTTTTTTCCCCATCTCATTAGACGTGATTCAAAAATGTAAAGCCTCACTTTCTCCATGCTGGTACCACCAACATTCTGCAGTCACCCATATTCTCCCAGCTTCCTCTAGAGCATTTCTTAATGCTCTGTCAAGATCCCAACTGCTTTGACTGGATTCTTCTCCCACTTACAAAATACCAAGTGTAGATTACATGTCTATATCCAAGCCAAGAAGAAATATATGGATAAATCCTTCATAATTTATATTCAGGCTGCTCCTACTCCCTCCAGTATTTGGGATGGAGTCAACTATCTAAAACCGATCACACTCACAGTGTCCCTTTGAACGAACTTCATCCTGACAGTACTACACTTACTCCAGCATACACTTGGATTTGAACTGTGGTCTTGAAGTTTTCCGTCTTCACGTTTTGTCATACACTGAGGTAGAACAGCGTAAAGTGATCAGTTTATTACAAAAGCAAAACAAGAACAATCTTGTTCTCTTAGCTGTCAGGGGAAAAAAAAATCACTTATTACTTTATCATTCTCTTTGGAAGTTGGCATAAGCAATAGTTAGCAAACAGACTGTGTTTAGAAATCTTATTAAGAGTACTCAAATTGTGTGAATGGTCACATTTACTGGGTTTGCCACCTTGCTGAAGGACCTGCAGTTTTTTAACAGGGACAGGCTTTTTGGTGTTAAAGACTTGTCCATTTTATTCAGAATTTAAGATTTTTGTAGATAATTTTAAAATGGTTAATGTCACTCAAATCTGTATTTACAGTGGTACTGACCTTTTATTTCTGAATAAACTTTCATAATAAATATTTAAATATTCACCAAAAAAATAAATTAAAATATTTGAATGTTTAACAAGTCATAGTATGTAATTAATTTATCTAGTATTTTTTAATAAGTTTTTATGCCTACACCTTCCAACTTCATTCAAAATCAACAATTTTACTTAAAAACAGAGATTCTTATATCAGTAATTTGATATACATAACCAGTAACACGGGAACTCCATAGCCCATATAAACTTCTTTAGGTAAAGTATCAGTAAAATTTCTTTAGGGAACAAGAAAACCTTGAAGGTTGAGATTATTGAGTCTGAGATTACTTGAGAGGACAAACTGTTAAAGCAAGACCCAAAGGGCAGTTTTCTTTTATCAGGTGTAACAGGTAGTGAAGAGGACCTTGGAAAACAATTCAGCTTCCTTTTCAGTGTAGCATGAGACCCTGATAATTGCTGACATCAAATAGGTTACCTAATTTGGAGTGGTATTGTATGCAGAAAGAAATACAATACTTTTCTTGAGTCAAAAGTAGTATAAAGTATGAAAGATGGCAAGTATGTATATATTTAGGGTGAAGATCACCCGTTGAGAAAAGCAAGAAAGAACTGAATTCCTTGTTGAGCCTGCAAGAATATTCTTTAATTGCTTATGGCCTTGGGATGTCTTTCTGTTTGTCTTTTGTCTTTCAACCCAAGCAGCTTAAATGGAAAGTATGATCCACCATGGGCTGCCTCTAAATCTCTGTTCAGCTCTTGTCAAATGGCAGGGCATGCTTTGCCTTCTTGAATAGTTTTTCACTGGTCTTTGGGTATGCCAGCAGTGTTTTCCGAAAAAATTATTCTGGCTACCTACAAAAAATACGTTAACTGACAACTCATTTATGGAGGCCATAAATACGTGTTAAACAAAAAACATGCATTTAATTGAGAGGTCTTTGTGGAGTCTTCTTATTTTGTTCACTAGCAGAAAAAATAGTAAACAACTCTGAGTTCCAAATAACCAAAGATGTCTCTGATGATAAGGGTATCACAAAAATATTAATAAAATGTGCTATAAATTCTTTATTATTTTTAAGCGATATCCATATATGTTATTTGACAGTGGAAGCTTGGTCTGAACTGTTTGGTCAGTTTAATAGAAAACCAGTGGTATCACTGTTCAGAGTTCTTCCATTTGTTTGGCACATAGAAATTTATTTACTTTTTCCCCTGAAGCAGCCAGTTTCCTGATTTGGTACAGATAAAATCTTCATGTATCAGTCTGGGTTTCTTCTCATCTTACATTTTATTTTTCTGCAACTTACAGCACCAGGAGATGTCAATTGATTTTGCCATTCAGCAGTTCCAAAACATTAAATCTAACATCTTGGAAACAACAAAAAAGGCAAGCGGCACTATTACCATAAATAACTGAAGTAAATATTAAGGTACAAATGGCCTTTGGGGTAATTCTGAGTTAGTGCTGTATCCCTCATAAGAATTGTAGGTATTACAAAACCAAAACATGAGGAAAAATTGAAGCTACAGCAATGTGCTTTATCTCAGGTATCCTGTGAAATACAATCTTTTAAGTCAATGTGAGGGATGTAGTCAACGCCCCTTAGCCAAACCAGCTGCAGTTTCGTACAGGCTCCAAAGGACATAAAAGCCTGAGCCAAGCAGGACCAAGAACTCCTCTAGCAGACCCAGAAAGGAGCAGAGTGACAGAGAACAAAGAAAGTTGTGGGTACAAGGAGTCTTGTGCATACGTCTCCCATTGTATGCAATTTGACTACAAGCCAACCACTTTATCCCATAAATATGACAGCCTAAGTGAGTCTTCTTTGACCTCTCCCTACTAGGCAGCCTGGCTGCACAGTGGTGATCTCCTCTTGAGCTGGAACATCTCTCAGGGTTGTTCCTTGAAGCAATGAGATCTTTCACCAGCAACAGATTGTTGGATGAACCCAATTTGAGTTCTCCCTTGACAGCAACTGGACTGCACACCAGGCAACTCTCCCGTTGAGCATGGATGCCTCTCAGTGTTAAGAAATACTAGTCATTTAGCTTGAATAAGCAAGTTTTAAACAGAGTGAATCACTTAAATTTATAATGTGTGATTTAGTATGCTGTTTGCTTAGCTTTACTTAGCATGAGTGGCTAGATGTGCTGAAGCCCTAGGCTGCAAGCTGTAAACTTTCACTTATATTTACTGAATGTGTACCTACTAATTGAAAACAGGGGTCTGGAGATCCAACATAAATCAGAAGATAAGGAGGCTTCAAGGCTACAATGCCAATAGCACCTGCAACTTGACAAGATGAGAAACAGCCTGTATGGAGACAGTGAAGGAATCCAACTAGGAGGCAGAAGGTGTTAGACCAGAATCACTATTGGACTAAAGGGCTTGTGGAAGATGCGCAAAGAGTGTGTGAGGGGCGGGTGCATAGTCTGTAAGGGTATAATTGCCAGGGATTTCTTTGTTCAGGTCCTTCCTCTCCTTCTCCACTCCTCCCTGCTGCCCAGGGGCACCCAGCTCAAGCTGACACTGCTGCTGTACCACTCCACTAATTTATTTAAGACTTGAGGCCTGAGAGTCTGTTTCAGAAAAAAGAGGGATTGAACTTTGGAGTGAAGTAACACCAGATGCCTGGATAGATCAGTAAGCAATTAATAGCATGTTAAACTTTTAAATGATAACTAACAGATATAAAGTATCAATTGTGCACATACAATCTTTAAGACATAAACCGTTGACCAAGCCTGAGACTAAGTCGAGATCCAGCCACACGACTCCTCTCTGAGAAGGAGTTTAGAAAGCAAGGGGGTCTATTCTGAACCTCATGTCTCAACAGGAGGTTTTCCTTACCATTTGAATCTCTTAGATATAAACTGCTGATCAGGTCTGAGACTACGATTGGATCTAGCTGCCCCTAAGCTCCATCAGGAGCTTAGAAAGCAAGAGTTCATTCTGAACCTTATGACTCAACAGGAGGGTCTGTCTTACCTTTTTGCATCTCTGGTCTCTGCAAATCATGGAAAACTGATTCTAACTCAGTTTTCCTTTGTTTGCTTCTCCCCAAGTGACCCTTGCCATCAAACTCTGTTAAGTTGAACTTTTACAAATTATTTAAGTGATCTAAAACACTCATCTATGACAGTCAAGACTAAACTGGAAATAAGGTAGTCAAAATCTTAGTATGGCAGGCAAAGTCACTAGTCCAGCAAGGGAAGCAGTGCAGAAAGCATGGACTAATTTAAGAAACTAAAAATGTATTCTCCATCCAAATTGTAACCCCAGCCAGAAATTCACTTAATGAACTGTATCAAGAGACTGCATTTAATAGACAGGGGCATAGGGTCAGATTAAGTCAGCTACTCAGTTTTACACATGAAGATTAGCAACTATCCAACCCTGGGCCCTTTCACTTTTTTAACTTTATGCAGCGTATTTAACTTATCTGTATGCTGTGCAAGCTTTGTCTGAAATCATTCACTCTCCAGGCATTGTCAGTAAGCAGAAGGAAAAAACTCCTTTTCTGACTGGAAAACGTAGAAAACAGTGATCAGACAGGCACATCAGTGCATCTATGATTTTTGCCAAATTATTACACAGACAGGGATTGGCTTCTGAATAAAGTTTACACAGCCATACTGTAATTTTTATATAGGCTCCTTTCAGAGTTATATGCCATAGGAGAAATCACTGTAGTTCCCAAATCAGTGGCATCCTGATGGATGGCCTTGATGCCCATACATGCTGCTCTTGCCCCTGAGCGTATCACCCTACAAAAACTAAGACTTTTTTGACTTTATTTTTTTAAACATTCTTCACCTTGCGGGAAAAAAAAAAAAAAAAAAAAAGAAAAAAGAAAACCTAGGAGACCCTCAAATTTTCATTTCTCAATTCTTGTAACTTCTTTCCCATGGGCTTATTGTCAGGAGGCAGATGATGATGAGCAACTACCTTACTCTGGAAGAGTATTTGCAGAGGATTTAGGACCGCATGCTATTGAGAAACTGTGCTAATAAGGGGATAAGTGAATTAGATATTGACAGAAATGAAATATAATGATCTATAAGGTCACTCCATCACTATACCTGTGAACATCTTTGAAATTATTTCTTCACATTAAAAAAAATTTTAAAAGGTTTGATATTTTGGCACAATGTTTTGTTATTTTGATTGAGTGAAATGACAATCTTTTCATTTCCATACTAAGCTTTCAGCAGGTAATAACAATTTTAATAAAGTGAATATGTTAATATGAATAATATCCCTCTTTCTCATGTATCCCATCTATGAAAATATCATATTTGGCAAGTGTTAAAAGAAAATTGTTTGTCAAAATGTGTTATATAAGTAATTTTTTACCAAGATAACATGTACCTGGATTCATGATAGTGTAAATGCTACCTCCTGAAATAATGAAATATTGCATTTAATTCAATGTATCTGATCCAGAAAAAGATGATAGATGGTGTATTGCTCATATTCCTTATTTTCATTCAACCTTAGACTGTAATTCTCAAAAAAAAGATATTTGATTTTCATCCACTGTTGAGATATTAATGTGAATCATAAACAAAATATTGTTTTTCAGGTTCAGTTTTTCATGGAATGAAAAAAAAAACATGAAAACTTTGGTTGTAAATATTCTATTAGAAAAATAAATACAGTGTGTCGACTGAGCCATTATTTCCTTACCATTGTGTTCTGTTGTAGTTTATGTTTTATGCCTGATTCAAAATCTAATGAAGTAATAGTATTATTTTAATAAGTTTCAGATTTGTTCCAGAATGGCTTATTTATAATGTAAATGAAGACACGAACAGTTATGAACACAGAGCTGGAAAGCCAAAGAGCAAACAGTCACAGAAGCAGAAATAGCACATAGAAGTAGTGACATAGTTTCCAATGTTCACCTACTGATAGATGCTACAATACGCAGACTTTGTTCTTCGCAGTTTTTTGCTAGTTTCCCTACTTTTTCATATATTATGATCCTAATTCACATAAGTAATCCCACTGGAGTGAAACTGGGCAACTTTCTGAGAAATCAGACATATATTTCTTAAACATGAATGTTCTGCCATTAGATTTTACAGAAGAGCCAGTGTTAAAAAAAAGACAAGAATATTTAAAAAACATCTCTAAGTTTTACTAAGGGAATTTGGTTGAATAACTGGATTGCAGTGGGAAACACTGAAGTCAAAGAAAAAAATATATTATAGTCCTATAACTGAATTTGAAATATATAGAAAGGAGTGAAAATACAGCTAGTGCCATTTTCACACATGAAATGAATATGAAAAAGTGTCCTATGCAAAATTAATACACAAAAAAATTTTTTTTTCCTTTGTTTAGTTGGCTATTTGTAGTTTCAAAATACAGTCGCTGACAGCACCTAGTGTAATTATAATTAGCTAATCTGGAAAACTCTTGAGGATCAAGAGTTCACAAGCCCTCCATACTCTTCAGAAATTTGTCAGAATTGGGCAACATTACACCTGGTTAACTTACTTTTATCTGCAGCCACTTTTCTTACTGTACTTAGCTTTTTCACGGTGCTAAAGAGAAATCAGCAGTACCATTGACTCTGCTCCTTCTTGTTACTTAGTCTTTATGTTCCAGTTTCTTGGTGATTTTTTGAAAAATGTAGTAAACTGTATGTTACCAAAAAAAGAATACAGGTGCATGAAAAAAACATTTAGTGTCAGGTTAAAAAAAAAAAATCTAACCAATCAAAAAACATAAAAGTCATTTGATCCTAACAGCTCTAACCTTCTGCATATCACCTTAGCGTGACGCTGCTCCCTCCCGTTGCCTGTCAAAGCAGAGTAGTGCCCTTAGATTATGCAGTTAATGCAATTTGTAGTGGGGAAAGAAATAGCTTGAGTATAGCTGCTCTTGTTAATATCTATCTCATCAACAGGAAATGCCTTATCCATTAAATACCTCTTTAGCTGTCTTTTGTCCAAGACAAGGAAGAAGAGTATCTCTGACAGCAGGGTAATTCAGCCTTAAACAAGTGACATCTCCGTGACCTTAAGCAGCCAGACCCTGCAAAATCTGGTGAAGGCAATGAGTTTGGGGGTGGAGATTGGGTGGGTAGAGAGACAATGAAAAGGAAGGATAGCTTCAGAGTTGTCACCGATAATCTCTGAGAATGTTAGCCATCACTTCTGAATACAGACACCTGCAATTAAGCATCTAGATAAAAAGTGTGATTGTGTGAATTAGGAAACTCATAAAATTAGTAACTCTGTGGTATAGAAAATATAAATGAGGGGTCCATATAATCCACAAGACTGAAGGAAATTGGAGGCATGAAGAAAAGAAAAATAAGGACAATAGAGGGGACTTGCAGTTCAAGAGTGCTATTTTTCTCCACTAAAGAAATTCTGGACAACTAGCTCAGATGCAGATACATAGATAATAAACATACACAGAAGCATGACAGATTATTAATCTATGCAGATACTTTTGCTCTGTTTAGCAAAAGTGTTCATGGCACTGTGATTGATGTACATTGAAAAAGATGAGATCATCTGGAAATTGCATAAATAATAGGATTTACTCCTGTGATTAGTAACAGCACCAAGTGTATTTAGCTCTTAAGTCACACTCACAATTAGACTTAAGCAGCAAGCAAACATTCTACTAATAGTTTAAAAGTCTTTGTAGAGTCTTGTGTCTGTATGACTTGCACTGAAGAAGAAAGAGTCTTGCAGATCCTTCCTATAAGCTATGTATTGTTCACATTGTGATATTGAGAAATAAAGATATCAATATCACAATGTAATATCGATGACATAAAGAAAGCTAAAACTTCTGAAAACAAAAGGCTATAATTTTATTTCTTACTAGCAAGAAAGACTAAGAAAAGCAAGAGTCATCTACCACACCCAGGTGAGTCACCCTTGTTTCCAGATCTTCAGTTTGGTTAGTTGCAAAAACCAGGAGAACAGGAACAAAGACAGACAAAAATAAATGCATTTATTTTACAAGATATCTTTGGCTCCTTTTGCTACAGTGGTCTAAGCAAAGGTATTTTGCTCAAGCTACATTTTGCAAAGGTATTTTGCTCCTCCAAGCAGGAATCATGAAAGCATTTTTCTCTACTGACTGGAGAAAGGGGAATCCTCTTACGTGCTGAAGAGTGTCTCCACAGCCATGCATTTCTGCAGCTAATCCTGCTTCTCCCCGATGACCTGTGTAAGCATGATCTTCCAGAGGCAGCCTTCCAAAATGATCCTTGCCATTGCAGCTGTTGCTTCTCCTTCATCTTCCCATTCAGAGATTTATCTGCCTTCAGGAGAGTATCAGAATCAATTTCTGAAGTTCTTTGTGCCATGCTTCAAACTACTCGATCATTGATCAGTCACATGGCTAATCCCTGTAAATTGACTCTGTTAATGCATTATATATTGAAAATACCATGTTGGGTTTTTTTAAGCTGAATTCAATGCACACTTGGAGATTAATTTCAAGCTTTACTGGGAGGCTTAAAATAAAGACTGTACACTGAAAATTATTTTTTCTTTTTTGGAAATACCTCTTAAATATTTCTTTAAGGAAGGATAGTGAGAAATGTCCTTCTGTAAATGAAAGTAGCTTGCTTATTAACCAGTAAAATGTATAGTTTAACTTACCTAGCAATTTACTTGTTGGAAGCTGACACGCAACTTGTCACAATTTTTAAATTATCAGGTATGAATATCATTCCCATAGAAATGCTGTAGGGAAAGCTTTTTCTACATCACTGACACTATTGATCCCAATGGAATAAAAAACCTGAGAAAAATATCAAAAGACAACAAAGTTTTAACATATTTTTCAAAACTGATCTTTGTTTTTATAAGACAGGTGGTCCTTAGAAGAGAAATTTCACTTTAGGAAAATACATCTCTGTGGTAGATTGACATCAGCTAACAACCAAGCACCCACACAGCTGCTCACTCACTGACGTCTCCTGCAGGACAGACAGCAAATAGAAGGTGAGAAGAATTGTGGGTTGAGATAAGGACAGTTTAACAGGCAAAGCAAAAGCCATGCATGGAAGGAAAGCAAAGAAGGAATTTATTCACGGTATCCCATCAGCAGGCAGATGTCCCATCACTGTCTGGGAAGCAGGACATGAGTACACATAGTGGTTGTTTCAGAGATGCCATAATCACAAATGCATCATGTGTCCTCCCTCCCTTCCCCATAGCTTTTATTGCTGGTCATGACATTATGTGGTATGGGTTATCCTGTTGGTCAGTTGGGGTTAGCTGTCTCAGCTGTGTCTCCTCCCAGACTCTTGTCCACCCCAGCCACCTTGCTGGCAGGGGTAGAGTAGGAAATGGAGAAGTCCTTGACCCTGTACAAACACTGATCAGCAACAGCTAAAACACTGGTGTGTTAACAACACTGCTTTAATTTCCAATCCAAAACACAGCACCATAGGGGCCGGTGTGGAAAATGTTACCTTCAGCTCAGACAGACCCAGTCCAGTCTGAAAAGAAACAAATATCCATGTATCATGACAGCAAGAACAGTCCATACCTCTCGAAGTTTCCAAATAGGCAGAAGGTCACAGATTGATTTGTCTTGTGGCCTCATTTTGCAGTGAATTTATTTGTTATTGTACAATTTATACAAAGAATAGAATTTTGTACCTCCACTTAGGGATTTCAGCACTGAAAGACCTTTTATTATATTGGAGTGATTATAGCACTTTGATAAAATGTGCTTCTGATATAATAAAAATGCTATGACGTATTACGTATGACACAATAAATCCTACTAAAATATTCAAGCGTAATCGCAATAACCGTCATCATCACAGACCACAACATAAGAGTTGTTCTACCAAATAACTGGTAGAATGGGAGATACAGACTCTGTGAAATAACATACAATGGTTGTCATTTGCAAAACAAATAAGCCTTTTAAATATAAATTATGCTTCTTGACTTTTCTCAAACACAGTATCTCTAAGGCTGTCCAAAACCAACATGTGATTAATCCAGTCACAAGGAAGCTAATTTGAGCTAGTCAAACAGTGAAAAAATTTCCTTGAAAACAATTTTAGGTATGATAAAAAAACCCTAAATCCCTATTTATATTAGGTATTTACTATGCATTTTGGAATTTTTCCAAAGCTAGTTTAATACCATAATTATTCACCCATTATTTGCAAGAAAAAAAGCAAAAGGCCGAAGAGAAATTATTTATAATAAATAATTCAGTCAGCTCTAAATATGACTCAGAGGAGGTTTTAAAGTGCTGCGGTGCAAGTGCCTTGTATAACACTTGAAGTGTTATATGAACAACTAATGTCTGTTTGGTACTTACATCTAAGCTAATCACCCCAATTTCCTGTATTCAGAAGGAAAGTTTTCTAACATGCGGTAGAATATTTAGAAATAGGTCAGGTGCTTTTTTCTCTCCTGTGACTACACAGACAACCTCAGGTATCTAACCTGACATAGACATCCACTCTTCAAACTTCTAATGCTAAAGGAGATGAACACTCTGAGAAGGGCTCAGATTTTTTTTCCTTTTCCTTTTCCTGGGCATTCTGTACTAGTCCAACAGAACAACCCTAACTGCAAGCCAACTATGTGTTTGTATCAGCCATGGCCAAATATGACCCACCAAAATTATTTTAATGGAAAAATCCTCTAGCGAGAAACTGAAGTTTGTGTGTCCTTCTTTAAACTTTTTAGAAAGACCATCTTGTTGGAGTATTTCTCTTAGTTAAAGCTGTAATATCTAGTGAACTGTCTCTCCAGCATCTTCCCATAGGCGAGAAGAGAAGATAATATAATAGGTGAACAGCAAAAAAGCAAAGAATGAAGTTGGAACAGTCCCACTAAAAAATAAAAGGTTGTATAAAAGTTATATACGTAACTAGAGCTTACCCCACATAAATCATATAATTATCTTAATGCTGTGCTTTTACAAGTCTTATCTCCAAAGCTTTGCAAAACACTTCTCTTTGAGGGGAAAGAAAACGCAACAGGTATATTTTTGCATTTATTCTGTATCAGAAAAGTAAGCAACTGTTTACTCCCTTTGCCTTCTTTTCCTCTGCTTAAATTCACTTTCAGTATGATAAAATTCCATTGTAAAATGGAACAGTATTATACAGCCAAAAAGTAAGCATATGGTATAAATCACTTAACACATATCATTTACCTGATGTAGATGTACTATGCAAATATATCTTTACGTATATAAAGAGGACAAGATATATTGAAACAATCCACTTCCTTTAAATATGTTTATTTTGCTTTTTTTTTAAAACATCTGAAGACTTCTCAGTTTTATTGAGACTAGTATTTACTATATATTTTCCATAATGTTTCATACTTCTTCTTTCCTTCTTCCCTGAAACTTTAAATCTTCCAGCACCCAAGGGAATCTGTAAAAATAAGCAGTTAAAGTTGACTCTTTCCATCCTGAATTACCCATTTCTGCCTCCTCCAGATTTCAATTTATATTTCAAGAGTCTTGGTGGCTGGCATGGGATTAAGTATTTTTTTTTAATTTAAATGTTGATTATTCTGTTCCAAACACTACGACTTCTAGGACAGATTCACGCATCAAAAATTCACAACAACAAAACATAAAATTGCCTTGGGATATTTCTAGGGCACATTCAAGCGTTAAATTTGTTCATTACAATAAGAAAATGAAATTGCCTTGGAACCTAGCATTAAACTATTTTTAAAACTGTCCCATTGAGGTGATGTGCAGTAATCCCTTTTCGTCTCTTATAAAGTGAATTGCATTAATTAAATAATTAAATAATTTTCAGTTCTTTAATTAGCTATATTTCACTCTTGGCAACATCAAAACACTGGGTTTTTTTTCTTAAAGGAATACTTTAAAAGTATAAATCTACATATCTGTGGATTCCCAGAATTCTCTGTCATATATATTTCTTGCATATTTACTGAAAAAATATCCAAATATCTATGATCCAAAGCCCTTTAAAGTCAACGGAATTCTTTCCACTGGCTTTAGAGAGCTTCAGGTCAGCTAAGTTTGCCTTGGAAGATTCCTGAAAATTCTAGGAAAAAGTACAGCAAAATGATTAGAGAGTTCCTGGACGTTGTTTTTTTTTAACCTACAAGTAAAAGAAGCCTCTCTTCACATTCTGCAAATTACAATATTCACAAAGCAATTTCATACTGAAAAGTTTTAGAATAAGAGAAAATGTAAGCAAGAACACCCATGAAACAGCATGCTGTATCAAAAGGGTTAGAAAACTAAAAGCTACATGCAGACTGCCTGTTGCAGATTAAAGGCAGTCTGAGAAACTACAAAAAAAACCCAGAGTCGAAAGAAGGAAGAAAGCAATGCAGTATAATAAACTCTTACTGCTTAAAGTAGTTTAGGAAAATACTGACCAGAAGAGGTCAAAATACTGAAATTGCTTCAACAACTTTACTACATATTAGTACAAGGGAACAGATTCCATTAGATCTTATTGTTACAACTAGAAATGAGAATAAAATAATGAAAATCATGCATGAGACCTCTAAAGCTAAAGATTCAAATCATATTTCACTTCACTTGGTGATGAATACTTATTTCCTGTGATCCATATGATTTTAAATAAAGTGTAGCTTAAAAAACTTTAATGGTAACCATAATATAAGACGCAGAGGCATATATTGTAATGTAAATACAAATTTGAAAATAATAAATGGAAAAAAACCTTGTAATTTCCCTGGTAATAAAAGAAGTGTCTTGGTTTCAATATCCTCTGCTCCTGGACCAGATTTGCTAAGAGATGTTAACAGTACCTCAACTGCAATTTTGGGGGGGTTGGTTTATTGTTTTGGTGTTTTTGTTATCACTTGCAAAATTAGAGACTTTTTAGGAAATAAAATAATCTTTAGGTTAGTTAGATAAGACTACAGAATCAGCTCACCTATTCAGAATGTCTTCAACTTACCTGATATAGGAACTATGAACAGTGAAACTCCAGCTCCACACACATCAACACAAGACAAACAAGGGTACCCAGAGCCATGAGAGCTTACTGAGATTAGCCTCTCACTGAAATCCACATTTCTGTGGTCTTGCTGCTACATAGCTAGTTTCAGTCTAGCATGTCTACACTATGTAACTGAACTTACAAATATGAATGCAAATATTTACAATCTATTCTTGTTGTGGAAGAAGAAAGGCAACCAGGCAATGGCAACATTTTAGCTAGCTGTGCTATTACTGGACCAAATATATATATACATAGTATTAAAAATTAGATAATGTATAAACTTTTGTATTTTAAAAATTATATAATTTTAAAATCATAACAGCTGAAAAAATGTATTTCTAAAAGGTGTAGGAGGCATAAGTTAAAGTTTGAAGAATAATTCCAGAACCTTTACTTTAAATGACTGCAGCAGTAAATTTGTATAGTGACACGAGACCTGGAAACTCAGAATCTTCAAAAGATGAAGTCTCTTTGGGTGCACAGCTCACATCAGCTTCTCTCCAATTACTTTGTCCATAAATGGATATGTACTGTGACCATCAGCGAGACAGGTGATACTCGGCAGCCCACAGTCTCAGGAGGTGACCCTCCACTTGCAGTAAACGCAAAGGGAAGAACTCTTCCTTGTTAGAAGGAATCACCTCAAGCTTTTCATCCATCCCTGTTGACTTCTCAGCTCTTCTTACTTTCCCCATATAGTCAGACAGCAGGTGCCCACCAAAGCCACTCTATCACTCACCTCCTCAGCTGGACAGGGAGAGAAAAAATAACAAAAGGCTCATAGATTGAGATAAGGACATGGAGAGATCACTCACCGATTACACTCACTGGCAAAACTGACTCGACTTGGGGAAAATTAACTCAATTTATTACCAATCAACAAGAGTAGGTTAATGAGAAATAAAAACAAATCTCAAAACACTTTCTGCCACCCCTCCCTTCTTCCCAGGCACAACTTCACTCCCGGCTTCTCCACCTCCCCCCCACCCCTCCAGCGGCACAGGGGGACAGGGAATGGGATTTATGGTCAGTTCATTACACGTTATTTCTGCTGCTTCATCCTCCTCAGGGGCAGGACTCATCACACTCCTCCCCTGCTCCAGCGTGGGGTCCCCCCCACAGGAGACAGTCCTCCACGAACTTCTCCAACGTGGGTCCTTCCCACCGGCTGCAGTTCTTCACTAACTGCTCCAGCTTGGGTACCTTCCACGGGCTGCAGTCCTTCAGGAGCACACTGCTCCAGCGTGGGTCCCCCATGGGGTCACAAGTTCTGCCAGAAAACCTGCTCCAGCGTGGGCTTCTCTCTCCATGGGGCCACAGGTCCTGCCAGGAGCCTGCTCCGGTGCAGGCTTCCCATGTGGTCACGGCCTCCTTTGGGGACCCACCTGCTCCGGCATGGGGTCCTCCACAGGCTGCAGGTGGAGATCTGCTCCACCATGGACCTCCATGGAC
>JANZLQ010000079.1:5800144-5817436 GCA_026212715.1 Elanus axillaris | reverse complement strand
AAATGCTCAGTGCTCAGCTGTGAAGAGGAGGGAGAAAAAAAAAAGAATGCTTAACATTGTGCTAAATGTTAAGTTATCCCCTTTATACAAAAAATGAGACAGAAAACCTATGACAGCAACACGGCACCACAGTTAGAAACACAACCTTGGCTCTCGCAGGAAATAACATTTCTGCAGGTAATTCTTAATTCTCATGGTACATGGGCACAGGCAAAGGAAATGACTTTGCTGCTAGTCAACCTCTCACTTGCACTACCAGAAATATTGCTCTAGAATTAGGATGAGCTTTGGAAGCAGACTAGTATCTCAGCTCCAGTTATCCCTAAACGATACACAAACTGAAGAACCAGACTTGCTGTGACCCACTGCATGCTCTCTTTGAAGGGTGAAACAGGATTCTTGGTGAAAGGAAGAGGGGATAACTTTTTTTTACCCCATCAGCAAGTCTCTGTTCCTTGCTGCCAGGTATACTGCTAAAACTGAAACAATAATGTAAATATAAACCCTGTCATAAAGAATTTTAAGTGGCACCTGAGCAGAATAAATTACTGTCAAAAATATCAGAATTGCTGTTTCCACCTGTGTGTACATGCAAAAGCAGAAAAAGAAACTGAAGTTTGATTAGAAAAGCTGATCAGGTACCCACTGGATATGGTCCCAAAGCCTACTGTGAAAGAAGTAATGGCCCTGAGAGAAGTCTACAGGGAAGCAAACAACATTGCTGGGCTGTCCACACAGACTTGTGGAAAAGGTGCAAAAGGCAAAGGTAAAAAAGGGACTCCAGGTGTCACCCAGGACTGAAATACTTGACCCACATAATCTGGAACCTTCAAGATCCCTGCTTAACCACTGGTTGATACTGGAAAAGCTTCAGAGTCAACTTTTGACCTGAACATTCCCTGAAGCATTTGTGTTTCTGCTAATTCCCAGTGCTTCTTTCTTGATAGTGCTGAGTTTTGCTTGTATCTGATTCTTACTGGGATTCAGAAATAACATCATCTCCTGCATAAAACTCTTAAGGAGTTCAGTCTAATAAGTGTTCTGAGACTAAATTTAACACATGCACCAAACCTGGAGAAATCATAAAACAGTACCAGCCACCTCCTTCCTTTCGAGTACAGCCAGAGGACAGGCAATTCTGTTGCTTGTTCAGAAACCCAGCCGTTAGACTACTTGCCTGGTGGCAATCACACAATGAAAAGTAATCCCTCAGACACAGTTATCTTCCACAAACTTTATGGCTCATGTGTACTTTATCGTCCTAGCCCAATGAATCTTTCCTAGAAGCCAGCACAACACAGACTACAGAATAGAATCAGAATTAGTAAGTCTCTCCTTTCCCTTCCTTGCCATTAGCTATGGAACTGTATCCCAGCTGGCAAGAAATGGAGGGATGCTTTTGTCAGAAGGAAACATATAAAAAGCAGGTAGCAGTCTTCTGTAGATTTAAGACATGCTGTGGTTGCTTTCACAATGAGGATGCTCTCTGCAGGAGAGCAGTCATGACTTTTAAGCTGGATGAAGGCATCCTTCTGAAGCTATGCACAATAAAGAAGATACATCTAACAGGCATGAGAGAACTCAGCACTGCCGACTAGCCAGCAGTTACAGTCTTAACTGTGTGCTCATGAAGCACATCAGTTGGTTTTGTCCCATTTTGAGATATGCAAGAAATGTTATAAAAATCCCTAGCAGCCTTGGTACTTAATGCTGGTTTTATATTTTATATACAAAACACTGGTTTTATATATTGCAGGGTGGGTTTTTTTGAGCAACTGATATAGTAAAAGATGCCCCTGCCCAGAGCAGGGGGGGGTGGACTAGATAATCTTTAAAGGTCCCTTCCAACCCAAACTGTCCTATGACTCTATGCTACTTTTTGGTCAAGTGGCCTTAAAAACAGCCACTGCAGCTGCATGCTGTTGTGTTTGACCTGGTTCTTTTCCCTATCAGAAAAGACAAGATGCACTAATCAGAAACTGGAGGTTTCTTACAGAATACAGTTTTCATCAACAAGAATAGGACAATAAAAATTTATTCCTGTGGTGATTAGCTGTCTGATATAAAGTCAAAGACTGTAGATCCATGCCTATGGATTTTCTTAATTCATATCAACAGAAGAGGCTCTGAACTATGAGCAAGCAATATTATGGAAGTACAGGAGCAACTGGGAGCTTTGCAGCTTTTTATCTACTCCCAGTCTAGTCCTTTTAGAAGCAGCACTAGAATGTTGCATTCAAAGATATTCAGGATAAAAAAAGCCTAATGAAAACTTATATTAAGTGGATACGCATATCTGTCAGATCTTACAGACTTTCAGATCTGTTACTGAATGCACTGAGAAATATCCATTACAAATGACTATGGTTTTGTTCATAGTGTTTTTATGTTGGGAAAATAATTTTACATGCACTACGTCAAAATTGTATATCTAAATTAAGGAACTAGCTATCCTAGAGTATCGAGATTAAATTCATTTCAATAAAAGCAATAAAACTGATGCAGTTGAGTATTTTTCATTTTAACTGTGATTGTCAGCAATGTAAGAACTTGCATAGATTTCCTGATTTGCTCTTTATTAAAGCCCAATTGATACTAATTTGATGAATGCAGAAATACTGACTACAGTTTTCAGCGAACCAACCTTATTCAGGAATAAAGAAATATAAAAAGCATGCCACCACTGCATGACAGCCTTTGTGTACAGCTTTCTTCCTTTTAGCTTTACTGTCTCAGAATGAGACAAATATGAATACACTTGTTAACAAACTAAATTCTGGGAAGTCAGAAGTCCTGACCTGGCAAATAAATTTGTTATTTCATCTGCTGGCATTTTCTTTTCTTTCCATTTGCCACATTCTCCTATGCAGGTACACAAATAATTCTGGAAAATATGCATTTCTATTGTTTTTCCTGTAGCTACTGGTATGGAATTTTTAAAATAGGACCAATTACATGAGAAGATCACAGAACTGGAGGAGGTTATCTCAAAAGAAAGTTGAGTCAGGGGAGACAAGATTTGGCCTTTCTAGGGTATACCTTGAATACTGCTCATAAACAGATCAGTTGTGGTCTGCATTACTCAAAGATATACATCCAGATGTTCCTTTCTGTTCATGATTGTGGATGTTCATGATTCAGCTGCCAAAACAAAATGAGGCTTTTCAGAGAAATGAAGCATCAGATTTTTTTTTTTTTATTTTTTTTTAATGGTGCTGTCTGGTTTCAGTGTTCTTAGAAGGAAAGGCTATACTGCTAAGGATACAGGAGACCCAAGACCAATTTCATCATATAATGCATAACATTCAGTGACAGGTCATGTAGCTACTGCATGCCTTATGCTCCAGGTACAGAAGTACTGCATGTTCTTAGAGAAGTGTTATTTAAACTAAAACAATAAAACTTTTCATGTTCTTCCATAACTGGTAGCAATGGCTACATCAGCACAATAGATGAAGCATCCTCAGATAACAGTTAGGTTCCTTTCTACAGTGATTTGGCTTGGAAACTTTTTATACAAAAGCCTGCAGATACTGCTCTCAGCCTTTGCTCTGCTATGTAAGGCTCATCACACAGTCATGACACAAGGCAACAAGATGCTCACTGCATTCATAGAAAGAATGATGTCTTCTTTGTCTTCTCCTGAACCTTGTTCCAGCTGTTAAAGAAGTGATCCGTAGAGCTCATGCTTCTAAGAGATTACTTAGAAATCCAAACAATTTCCAAATTTTTTGCATTCATCTATATTTATTCCTAAAATAACAAATTATGCATAAGATATCTGTGTTCTGTAGAGTCTACTTAGAAACACTGAGTGGAAAAACAGACATGAGAAAAACTGCTTAATTATTTAACAGCATTTAAATAACTAAGTTACTCAGGCTCATTAGAGGTCAGACTGTGGCATAGCTGATGCTTTGAGAGGTTTTAGTTTTCTTTGATTTTTTTTATTCCATATAAATTGAAAGACACGATAGGCATATTTTAGCTCATACTTTCAATTACTATGCAGCAGATAATATAGCTAAAGCACAGCAGCCAGCTTAGAAGAAAAGGAAATGGTGTCTCTGTGAAGTTAATTTGCTAGAAAGCAAAGGGCACAGTCCCATAGTTCCTCATTACCCTTAGCTGTCACTGCCTTCCCAGGAAGCTGGAAAAGCTCAGTGTGGAAGATGGCTAGCACTTTGCATTACTGGGTCTGATGTGCACATCTGCTTAATTTTCATTGAAATTATGGTCTAAATTTTTATTTGACTGAACCTGTCATCCACATAGGCATACAGGAACCAACCATTACTAGGGATCAAACCCAGAAATGTGAGGATTGAAAGATCAGACTTGTATCATATCAACTGAAAGATTGATTTCAAGGTGGAATAATTAGACTGTTCAGTTGCTGCAAACAGGTGCTGCAGGTGCTAGCTGAGATAATAATTTCTGTTTTGTTTTTTTGATGAACGTATGTCTAAAGAAAATTAGACACTGACCATAAAAGTGGTTTTACACAGGCTACAAAACAGCCACTTGAAGGAGACTTTTAAGTTCTCACAACCTGAAGCAGAAAAAAACTCAAAATCAAAAAGGAAAGGTCCTTCACTTGGTCATAATACCAACGTTTACACATCTCATTTTTAACAAAGGTAAGATGAATGTTGGCAAATGCAAAAGTAAGCTAGCACAATACTACTACCTTGGTCTTTTTTTCTGCTCTATTTACATGGTGTATAATTATTTAGTTGTATTTCTTAGCCATCTACAAATGTGCAACCTTTAATTAATTACACATTCTTCTCAAAATGAAAGTTATAATTATGTATTTCTTTCACTTTTTTTTTCATTTATTCTATCTTATTACCCATTTTGCCACAAGCATTATTCTGCTCAATCCTGTATAAACAATATGGTATAGAGATGTAAATCATACATATCTTAATGGTAACTGTTTCATTGACATAGACAAATTCAAGCATGGTTGCTGTCCATATGGATTTGCATAAACCTAATGTAAATAGACAACACACTGTCTAAGACTTTGAAAATATAGATTGTTTAAAAATTGATGTTTTGTGATCCTAAGTCACTTTTCACAATTATCTCATCTGTAGTTAAAATACAAGTTGTTGTAAATTATTATAGATCAAAACAATGGGATCTTTTTTTAAATTATGAATCAAAGGGAATCACCTACAAATGATGTACAATAAATTGTCAGTAAAATACATGAGGGTCTAAGTTTTATCCAGGAAGCTGCTCTGAGGCCAGGTTTGAATCAGTAACCTTGGACTCTTTAAACAATTCTCTCACTTGACAGAAAACTTGACAGGAAGTGGGGATGAAAAAGCCAGGTGAAATCAGCTTAAAAAGTGATATATAATGGAAGTCCTCTAACCTTTTTGGATTTTGATTATTCGAAATTCTGCTGGAATGTAATAAAATAGAGGCCAAGGAGTTTATCCTTTTGAAATCACTATCAAATTCATTGGCTCATTAGGCACAGGATAGATCTCATACAGAAGCTCTGACATGCTCCATTCTGGGCATAACACAGGTTGTGCTATGATCACAATTTCTGAAATAGATGTTATGCTGGCACTGAGCAGGAAATGACCAACAGTTGAGATGAAATTTTCTGAACTGATAAAATAAGTGCATTTTCAGTTTGAATTAATCAGAATGTTCAACTGACATCAAAATAATACTGTTCAATTTTATGGATTTTTGTGACGATGACAGTTTCACTTCGTATTAAATTTCTAAGTATTATGCACTTAAATTCTGTTTCAGATAACATAATCAAAACTTTCACTGAGACAAGGCAAGCACATGATTTTATTAAAATAACTGTTTTCAATGACATTTGCTGAGAAGTTAACTGAAACAAACACTTTATCTTGAAAAGTTTCTATTTTGCTAAATTACCATTTTCAACAACAATGTCTTACAATATTGAGATGTCTTGCTTTTTAGGAAACCTATCTTTTCACTTTGTGCTAATACTTCTCTAAAAAAAAACAAAAACTCTTTTCCAAATGGTAATGTTTCCCACATTTTAAGATATTTATCTGAAATTACTACATATTCCAAGGCTCCCTATATTGCAGTTTCTGGCTGTGAAGGATTCTAGGATATTGCTGCCTTATAAAACACACTATATTAATAACTAGAAAAGTAGACTGGTCCTGTACTTTTAGATGTTTAACACATCTGTAGGATAAAGACGGGACAGCTCTATAGCAGTTTAGAGTTATATCTCATGCGTTGGTAGAACATTTTCTAAATCTGTCTCACAGGTCTGTCTCTTATGATCTGTTCGTTATTTCCCTTGTCCCTTCCAGTCCACTGTACTCCTTAATTAGTTTTGCAGAAAATCAAATATGTCTGGGTAGAGCAAAATGCCCCACAAGACATCTAAAAGGTGCTGCCACTTTGCCCATGACTAATAAACAATAAAAACCTCCAAATCCCTCTTCTTTTACCATCACACTGACAAAAATTTTTCTTTCATGTTTTTCTTCATTGCTGTTTACTGTTTTCCACACTCAGAATACCTATCTTTGTCAATGCAAAGAAATCTTCTCACCATTATGTCAGATGTGCTTTGGTCAAACTTCTTGGCCATGTTACAGAGCAGGAGGGAAAGGTAACTTTTCAAGCTGTTAAAAATATCAACATTTCCCAACATCATCTTCATTTACCTTCCACACACACGTACTCACCATTTCCTGAAAACATTGGACCAAATGGTCCTGATATACAGGCCAGAACAACTAGCCACACTTCACACTAACTAATGGAGATGCACTGATGTTATATGTACATAACTGCCAGGTCTTTGTTTGCTATACCCTGTGACAATTTCATCTAAAGGGTCAAGTCAACAGTTGCCTAAGAATTACCTGACAAAGAGGAAGAAATACTAGGGGCAGGCTTCAAACCTCCCAAGAATTATTTCTAGACTTTCATACAAAGTGATTGTGCCTGAAACACCAGAGATGTTTTTGGTCAAAAAATACAGTATAGATAACTTGAATGAAAACCACATTATTTTTCCTGAAAATAGAGAAAGAGAAGGAAAAGAAGCTTTAGGGGACAGGAGAAAGGAGTTAAGGAAGCTTCAGACCTCCAATAGCACACACTCTGCAGTCATGCAATATAGCTATGTGCAGCAGTGTTTAACTGCTTTTACTTTAAACTATGATAAATGTTACTAATGCATGAAGTAGTGTTTTGTAGGTGTGTGTTTAGTAGAATGACTAAGCCAAATCAAGTAGTGCTGGGAAAGCTACTGGTACCTGTGCCCATGTTTCGTTGACCTGAGTGGTCCAGATTCCACTTCAGAACAGCTGTTTTTCAGTGTGATTTGTACGGTACATTTTTTTCTCTGAAATAATGAGGAAACCTTTGTCAGAGGGGTGGGGTAGGACTGTAATCTTCTGCATGATTAGATGAGTAAAAATCACTCAGAAACTGACTCTTGTTTAACTCTCTTGCCCTCTCTCTTAAGAAATCAAACATGATTGAAGACTCGTTTTTATTCTCTTTGGCGTTAAAATAAATTATTACAATGAAAGATCAACGTGCTTTACAAAATGTGAAGAATAATGACTTTACAGAGTTCATAGACAATTTGTGTTGCTGATTTCCCCCTCAAAGGCATATTTCATTAAATAGATTTCTAAAAGTGCAGTAATGTAAGACTGGATTTATATGTAACCTATCAGCCCTTAGCTCTATTAAAAAAAAAGATAATAAAATTTATGATTAAAAATAATAAACTAAATATTTGTAAGATTTCTTCATGCCTATTTCTGGCACCACTCTCCTGAATCACCATTTCTTTTTCATTTGATAGCACTATATTTTATTGTTAACAATCACTTAAAACCAAAATGAAGCCTTTTTTATGCCAGAGAAACAAAAAAGTGATTCCCTAATGTTGATGTTGAATCTTTCTTATGCATTTGGGAAGTTGATCCAAGTCCAAAAATCTGTGGGAATTTTCAATAACTGCATTCCTAATCTCCTTCAACATTTCTGAATGTGCTAATTCTATACTCTGTAAACAGTTAAACTGTCTTTGGTCAAATTATCCCAAAAAAGGCAAAATGTGTGCAAGACTTTGCAGGATAAGGTCCTAAACCACCTGAACAGTATGTTTCTTTTTTGTAGTTCTGCTAGGTTTTCTGTCCCTTCAATTACAGACAGACTTGAAGGTTTGAAGGATGTGGCAATAAGAGGTAGAACACAGGGGAAAAAATAAAAATAAAAAAAAAATCTCAACATTTTATTCAACAGCTCAAGTCTTCACTGAAAAGCAATTATTGTCAAATTACAAACATATTACAAGGTCTGCACTGAGCTATCTGATCCTGCAGCCATGTTTGCAGCAATGCCCCAGATAATTTTTTGAAAGGTAGTTGAAGTATGGCTACCCAGGTTTCAGTCATAATTGCAGTACAACCATTTTAAGGCAGAAAAAAAAAAAAAGAAAAATGTTGCTGTGAACTTAGTAACTGGAGTGCAGATGCAATTCTTTTTCTGTGCATCTACTCAGTTGTCCCACAGTACTGCACTGTGACGTAAAGGGGAATAACACCTTCTAAATTATAAACATGAGAATTATAAGATTCAAACCAAAATACTTATTCCAACAAAATTGCATTCTGAAAAAAAAGGTGTCAGGAAGGACACAAAATGCATCCAAACTTAGGAAACTCATTAAAGGCCTGACTAGAGAAATTAACAGGTAGAACCATCAAAAGTTATGATTGCCACCTTTCAGGTCAGCATCAGGAAATTTACCAGCCTAAGATATCAAGCAGTCTAAGAGTTTTCTAAATAAATAATGAATTACAGAAGTTTGACACTGCCTTTGGCCCGTCATCAAGATCTTCAAACCGCAACAGGTCCATTTCATGTTCACCTGATGGTAACTTTTCTTGTGAAGAGGCAAAATAGTTAAAGGCAGCATTCATTCTTCCTCACCTCTGAAAATCTGGTTCTCACAGTAATTTCCAAAATTCCCTTCCAGAATTTTTGCTTTGTAAAAACTAAGCAACTGTGCAAACATTTATCCCACGGAAAACAGCCCAAATATATCCATGTAGCTAGTATGTATTAATTTGCTGTAAACATTGTATTCATCCTTCACATCTTTGTATGGTATGTGCTTTTCAGGGGAGTAAATAAGATTAGCCCAGCATGTATGAATAGTTTTTCATAATTAATACAATATTTGAATTGCTAATCCTATATGCTTTGGGTGCTCAAAAAATTCTTAAGGCATTTATGAAGAATAGTCTAGAGAAACTTTGGGAGATCCATAAGAGCTACATTTCTAAGAAATTTATAGAACAGACAGTAACAAGCACTTTTCCAGAGGTTTTTTTTCTTCCAAATTATTTTTATCATGCAAAGACTTGATTCATGTTTAGTGAGTGGCTGTTTTAGAACTAACTAGAAGTACAAACTGAGAGGTTCTCACTCTAGTTAGATGAAAGTTCCACAACACGTGGAACATCAGGCAAACCAATTCTTCAAAGCCTGTCCCACTATCATGATCTTATCTGCACTGTAGAAACAGAAAATTTGATATAGATTATATCTGAACATTTTAAGAAGTCATTCTAAATGTTTTGCATTATAATCTTTGTGGCTATAGTTAATTATTTTGATTAGATTAGTGAATAGGATTACCAGATAGTCAAAATCTAAAATTTCATTAAGCACTAAATCAAAACAAAGGAGAAACTTCAACTCTGAATACTGTATTATTGTAGTATTCTTAGCTGTGTTCAAGATATTAGATGCATGTGTCTATGTTACCTCTCCTGAAAAGGATACCTTTAGAGGACACCATATGCTTTTATGTAATGCTTTTCAGCTTTAACACATACTTATAATTAATTATTACAGGGATTTCTCAAACTGCTAATGAGTCAGGTAAAGTATTGACTGACATCTTGTCTAATTGAGGGATTTACCTCAAAGCAAGAGGCCTTGTTTCAATCACTTTGTTCATTCGCTAGTAAGCACAACGTAGTAAGTACTCAGCTTTTACTTCAAAACAAGTAATTTCTTCCATTTAGCTGGAGAGGAGGAGTGTTCCTCTGAAATATGCCCTTGCTATTATAACTGTGTGTTTCAATTTTCGTGCTGTCTTATGACTCTGCATTTTATGAAATTTGTTTGGGGGGATATTCTCTTCTCAGCTTAGAATACAATATCTAATGAAGAATGTGTCCTATTATAAAAGTCCAGTGATTTCTGTCTCACAGTCGACAAAAATTAGCACCTTTTTAGGCAACAACTGCTAATTGAAGCAGCCAACTGTGAAGCTGAAAGGGCTTCAGCTAGATTAATCAATCACTGTGTTACTGAGTGATTCAGCTGCAATAACACTTTATCTAAAACAACTTCTCCTTCACCTATACCAAAAAGTAAGAATAGGACTGAGAGTACAAATAATCATATAAGTAGTAATATTGATATGCCACATTGAGAAGGATGTCTGATAGGAAATGTGACTCCATGCAACAGTCTTCAGGATTTACCAACCACACATGGAGTTTTACCTATGCTCTGAAAGATTCCATCTCTCTTCTGAAGTACATGTTCAAAATCGTTTGAAAAATCTGCATGTTCTGTTTACTGCATTAAGTCATTACTCTGCTATGTGTACAACACATTGGCTATAGATACTGCTAAGACCAAGATTTGTATGCCTATTAGACATTCCTTGAAAAATGCTCTATGTTTTGTAAAAAAGAGGGGTTTCAACTGTCTTGAAACTGTTGACAGTCATATTATTTCTGCATAAGACCTAGCACAACAGGTAATAAATTTCACAAACTGGAAGTGACCTTTCTCTACTTTACTCTAACAACTAGTTCAGTATCATAGAATATACAGATCTGTGCACAATTTTGTGGGATAACCCAGAAAAAATCACCACGCAGGAAGGAATCTGCTGATTTATATCTGAAATATAAATGCTGAAAATAGCGCACTAGGACAGGTAAGAATACAAACATTAATAGTGCTAGTGCTTTGCAACAGTTTAATGCTTCATCTGACTAAATATTTCATTGAATATTTGGTTTGTAGGACATTCAAAATTTCAGGATGATGGTATGCATACTTCTGTGAGATTACAGAGTAGGTAGCTGTGAACTAGACAGCTTAAGGCAACTAAACAAGAACTACATGCTCTGCTCTGTGCCAAAACCATGACAGCAAAGAGAGTGCCTACAGAGGTTGCAAAAAAGATTTTGGAGACTTTCAGAATGGAGTGAACAGTCCTCAAGATGTTCCCAAGCAAACAGGACTCATCAGGGATGATTTATGGTGCAGCCCCAGGGGACATGTAGAATCCTAGAATCAGTTAGGTTGAAAAAGGCTTTCAAGATCATCGAGTCCAACCATCATCCATGCCCACTAGACCATGTCTTGGAGTGCCTTGTCTACTCGCCTTTTGAATACCTCCAGGGACAGTGACTTGACCACTTCCCTGGGCACCCCATTCCAGTGTCTGACAACCCTCTCAGTGAAGAAATTTTTTCCTAATATCCAACCTAAACGTCCCCTGCT
The DNA here is from genome assembly GCA_026212715.1 of Elanus axillaris. Lineage (NCBI taxonomy): Eukaryota > Metazoa > Chordata > Aves > Accipitriformes > Accipitridae > Elanus > Elanus axillaris. The sequence goes on along the minus strand of JANZLQ010000079.1, from coordinate 5,805,847 downwards.
GCAACTTGAGGTCACTTCCTCTCATCCCATCATCAGCCACCTGACAGAAGAGACCAGCCCCCACCTCAGTACTACCCCCTTTCAGGCAGTTGTAGAGAGTGATAAGGTCCCCCCTCAGCCTCCTTTTCTCCAGACTAAACAGCCCCAGTTCTGCTCTCCATCCTTGCCTTCCAGCTCAGGTGGCTGAGTACCCTGAGGATAACTGGTCTCACTACTAAGGCCTGAGGCAAAGCATTAAGTACCTCAGCCTTTTCCTCATCTTTGGTGGCAGTATTCCCCTCTGTATCCAATAAAGGATAGATATTCTCCTTGGCTCTCTTTTTATTGTTAACGTATTTGTAAAAACATTTTCTGTTGTCTCTTATGACAGTGTCCAGATTGAGTTCTAGCTGAGCTTTGCCTTTCTCATTTCCTCTCTGCATGACTTAACAAGATCCCTGTACTCTTCCTGAGTTGCCTGCCCCTTCTTCAAGAGATGGTAAACTCTCCTTTTTTTCCTGAGTTCTAGCAAAAGCTCCTTGTTCAGTGAGGCCAGCCATCTTCCCCAGTGGTTCATCTTTCAGTGCATGGGAATAGCCTGGTCCTGAGCCTTTAAGATTTCCTTCTTGAAGAACATCCAGCCTTCCTGGACCCCTTTACCCTCCAGGACTGTCTCCCAAAGGACTCTCTCAACCAGTGTCCTGAACAGGCCGAAGTTTGCCCTCCACAATTCTACTGTGTTGGTTTTGCTGACCATCTTCCTTACCTCACTAAGAATTGATAATTCTATCATTTCATGGTCACTAAACCCAAGACAGCCTGCAGCCATCACACCTCCCACCAGTCCTTCCCTGTCTATGAGCGGTAGTTCTAGCGATGCTCCTCCCCTGGTTGGCTCTCCTACCAGCTATGTCAGGAAATTATCCTCCACACGCTCCAGGAACTTCCTAGACTGCTTGCTTTCTGCTGTGTTGTACTTCCAGCAGATGTCTGGAAAGTTGAAGTCCCCCATGAGAACAAGGGCACATGATTGTGAGACTACTGCCAACTGCTTGTAAAATGTTTCATCTATCTCTTCAACCTGGTTGGGTGGTCTATAACAGAATCCCAGCAATATATCTGCCCTGTTAGCCTTTCCTCTCATCCTTACCCCTAAGCACGCAACCATGCCATCACAATCATGTAGCTCTATACAGTCAAAACTCTCCCTAACATAGAGACACACCCCACCACCTCTCCTTCCTTGCCTATCCCTCCTGAAGAGCTTATAGCCATCCACTGCAGCACTCCAGTCATAGGAGTCATCCCACCATGTTTCTGTGATGGCAACTAAGTCATACCTGCTGCATGATGGCTTCCAGTTCTTCCTGTTTATGGCCCATGCTGTGTGCATTGGCACAGATGCACTTGAGCTGGGCTATTGTTTTCCCCCCAACATTGGCATGCAACCCCCCCAGGCTCATCTCTGGTGAGCCTAGTTTCATCCCCTTCCCCCTTCAAACCTAGTTTAAAGCCCTCTCTACAAGCCTCACCAACTCATGAGAGAGAATCCTTTTACCTCTTTGAGATAGCTGGATACCACCTGTCACCAGCAAGCCTGGTGCCATGTAAACCTCCCCATGATCAAAAAAACCCAAATTCCACCGATGGCACCAACCTCTGAGCCACATATTAATCAGGTGTGTTTTCCTGTTCCTTTCAGTATATGTCACTGTCCCTGAAGGGACTGAGGAAAACACTACCTGTGCTCCCGATCCTTCCACTAATCAGGGATGGCAGGGTGTGGGTGAGGGCCCTCCGGCACCAGTCACAGGCTCAGGCACTCTCTGCAGCCAGAGACCTGGACAGCTGCATGTTTGCTTGGGAGCTCTGTCTGCATCGTCACATTTTTCCTAGCAATGGCTTTCACCTGACTGGCAACCATAGCTGGGTCTTCTGAGAGGATGATGCTCACTGCTTCAGTAACCTCAAGCTATCATCAAGCTATCAATCATGTACTGGATACATGCTTTACCTACCAGTCTGAGTGTCCTGCAGTGTATATGACAGCTCCAGACCTGTCCAAAGCTTGCTGGACTGTGGGGATGTGTTCATTTATTTACAGGTATTATGTGATTATTTTGTTTTCTACACAGTAAGCTCTGTACACCTCTATCTATTCAGGCAAAATGTTGGATGCCAAGTCACCACAGGGTATGTGTCACCATTAGTTAAACACGCTCTGTACACTCTTATTAATTTTACATTAAGTCGATTTCACTGTTGGGGAAATAAAAATGGCAGCACATGGCATTGCCCTGTGGGGAAACAAGGGAAACACTGCATATTTTAGTAATGCAGAGTTCATTTTTCCTCCCTTCATAGACTACTTCTCTATAGGCAGTATTTTTCACACATGACTTACAAATCTCCAAATTTTAAAAAAGGATGAAAGATGGCTGTCCTGGTTTTGGCTGGGATAGAGTTAATTTTCTTCCTAGTAGCTGGTATAGTGCTGTGGTTTGGGTTGAGTATGAGAAGAATGTTGAAAACACATTGATGTTTTCAGTTGTCGCCAGTTAGCGTTAGACTAAGTCAATGATTTTTCAGCTTCTCATTTCCAGCCAGCGAGAAGGGTGGAGGGGCACAAGAAGCTGGGAGGGGACACAGCCAGGGCAGCTGACCCAAACTGGACAAAGGATATTCCATACCGTGTAACATCATGCTCAGTATGTAAACTGGGGGGAGTTGGCTGGGGGTGCAGATCGCTGCTCAGGAACTAACTGGGCATCGGTCAGCAAGAGGTGAGCAATTGTATTGTGCATCATTTGTTTTGTATATTCCAATCCTTTTATTATTATTATTGTTATTTTATTATTGTAATTATTAGTTTCTTCCTTTCTGTTCTATTAAACTGTTCTTATCTCAACCCACGAGTTTTACCTTTTTCCTTCTGATTCTCTCCCCCATCCCACTGGGTGGGGGGGAAGTCAGTGAGCGACTGCGTGGTGTTTAGTTACTGGCTGGGGTTAAACCATGACAATGAACTTTCATGGCAGGAGAATACTTTCAAAAAAATAAAACCACTCAATATTTAAAAAACAACAACAAAATCCTTCTTCTCTACATATCAGTCCATGGAATTTGACAGAAAGCTCACACAGCATTTCACTTTGAAAGGTTGTGTACTTTCACTCAAAAGGCCTATTATAGGGCTTGAGAAACAGGATTAGACTGGTATTGGATGAACCCCCTACTTGATTTGGAAAGATAAAAGGAGCATGATTCCCACTGGCAACTGTTTGTACTGTAATGTGGGAAGAAGTTGCAGCTGAGGAGTTCTGTGACAAATCAATGTTCCCAGGAACTAAAAGCAATCAGGGCTGGTGAAGCATGAGGTTAATGTGATTGTATGGGAACATCAAGAGGAGAGGATGAGGTAAACCTGCTGCTCTGATGGAGCACATTTCTAGCAATATTAGTTTGTTATAGCCATCATCTGCCTTTGCATTTTTCTGCCCATTTCCACAGTATGCACTTAGGATTCCTTTACCAGCAAAGTCTCTGAGCACAGAGACTATATCCTTTTCAGAGTTTCATGGCCATAGAACATTGTCCTAAAAAATACCTGTGACAGTTTGACTTCCACTTGATCCCTTGGTCTCCAAGACCAGTGGCTTGGCACAGTTTATTTAGAGCAAAATATGACATAGCTGCTGTATTTTCCATGTGCAACAGTTCACTATTATTTTTTCCCTGAAATCAGCCAGTAACAATGGAACATGAGAAACACATTAAGTACAAAGAAGATAACCATATCAATACAGAGACAAACAAAGAAACAAGTAAAATAGGAAGAAACCCCAGCCAAATTGATTCTGGGCTGATATGGCCTCTGTACCATGGCTCCTAGAGCATAGGGTTGTGTACTGAGACTCTGCCACACAACCTGGCAGGATACATGGTCAAACAGGTAGAGGCTCAGCAGGACTTGACCAAAGGAGAGACCAAAGTTATAGATGATAACTCCACCTTAGATTGTTTAAGATGTGCATTTCTTCTACTACAAGCCTAGTCTATTGGAATTAGTCTATCTTGCAGTAGAGAGGTCCTGATTTCTTGCCTTTCTTTTTTGCATTTTACCCCCAAAGAACTTTTTCTTCTACCACTTCACATCAGCTTCCACTGGGGACCAAATATGTTCCTTTTTTTAAGTCCCCATTTCTAGATACTAAGCAGCAGCAGCTTCTTTCACAGTATCCTACAGTTTTAAGAAGGTTTCATGAGTTTTGTGTGTTTCTTTTAATAAAATTCTGCTTTTCTTGTAAGTTTTGAGCTTGTTATATACAGTACATCTGTAACTCCCAGCTGTGAACAAAACTAGGGTAGACACACATGATATGAAGGGCTGCACTTTTCATTTCAATGTTAAAAAAAAAAAAAAAAACACAGAAGAGACTAGAGAGTATCAATAATCTTTTCAGAATATGACACAGGTAAGCAGAAAAACTTAACTAAACAACTGCATTTCTATACACAGTCCTAACTTAAGAAAAAAAGTCCCTAGACTAGGTGGTCAAACAGCATAAAGACTATGTGATTTATGACAGCTAAGAGAAGCCAGTGCCATAGATGCTGCTTCTGGAACAGCTGAAAAGGTAGCATATATTTTACTAACAGGAATAAAAGTCAGGTTGAATATATTTTGTATATTTCCAGACTTCCAGGCAAAAATAATGCCCAGTGTTGCACACATGGCTTTTGCCACAAATACAGCATTGATAGATTTTGCCAATCCACCCCTCTTGTTAATGGAATATGTTGAATAAAGGGAGAGGAAACCATGTTCAGATGTTCCCCTCTCTTCAGGTTAGGAAGTTCACCAGTGCTCCCCAGGTATTCCTACTTCAGGATAGTCTAGACTATAACTCAAGATATGCTCATGAATTCCATACACTTTGCCTGAAAGAGCTGGCCTGTACCCCTCTCTCTGCACTTGATCCAGGTGTTAGATCCCAAAGCTGTGAGAAACAATGAAGACAGCTTTCTGTTTCACTTTGCTGTTTCAGAAGACAAAATGGCATAGTTCCCTGTTTTGGATGCAGGAAGACATCTTCTGATTTCTGAATTCTGTTGCATGTTTCTTGAGGATCTGTTTGAAGTTCACAAAGTTCACAGTACCTTAAGGATGCTTTGCAACTAATTTTAGACGTAATCCTAACTCTGTGGTATCTGGTTAATAGAAACAATTATGTTCTGGATTTTGCTTATTGCTACAGTATACTTCTAACAGATTTCTACTGAAAATAAAAAAAAAAAACCTCTAACTTTTGTATCGATTACTCATAACCAGTACTGTACCATGCCTTATTTATACAGCACAAGATACTTACTATAGTAACACCAGGGAAAGTATGCATGTGTATCAGTGGCCAATCTCTTCAGGGAAGCACTGTCTATACCTGACTTAGAGACACAATCTAGTGGCTGAATTCAGAAGCTCTATGCAGAACAAATTTCATTTGTGGGCAGTTCAGAGAAGAAAATAAGTTACAGAAAGCCTAGAAGGTCCTGTTTTGTCAGAACTAAAATTGGAGCATATCTCAGTTAATCTGCAATGTGAAACACGTCTTCCACCAAGACAGTAAGAATGGTGATTGCTTATGCAATTGTCCTGGGTTCAGCTGGGATAGAGTTAATTTTCACAGGGACCTGGGAGGGGGCATAGCCGGGACAGCTGACCTG
>JANZLQ010000079.1:5771917-5800044 GCA_026212715.1 Elanus axillaris | reverse complement strand
CCGGGTTCCGGGTGGTGAGCGGTTGCACTGTGCATCACTCGTTTTGTGTATTCTCTTATTTGTATCATTATTGTTCTGACTTCTCTTTTTGTGTTGCCCTAGTAAATTGTCCTTATCTCAACCCTCGAGTTTCCGGGTTTTTTTCTTTTTCCCTTTCTGGTTCTACTCCCCATCCCACTGGAGGGGGGCAGGGGGAGTGAGCGAGCGCCTGAGTGGTCCTTTGTTACCAGCTGGGCTGAAACCACGACAGTCATGCTCACCATCTTAAAGATGTATGGGAAAAAGCATGGGCACATACCTCCGGGTTGATTACTGGACTACACACTTGCAGTCAGCTCTGATTAAGGCAACTAAGCTCTAGGGAGGCGTAAAACATAAGCCTGACTTCATTTACAACAGATTGGCCCCTAAGTATATTTAGCATACTGGTTATCCTATTAGAAATGTCTGGTTTTCCCTAAGCACTCTGTAGCCCATGGGTATCAGATGCCATCAGCTGCAGTTTAGGATAATATTGGCACAGTTCAGACTAAGAAATTGGGGGAAAAGGATGAAAAATAAATTTTAAAAAGAGCTGAACAGACTACATTATTTAATATCTGGAGATACTAGCTCATATTACAAATGCACTTTATAAGTTAGCCAGCTGGTAAAGGAACTCCTAAGAGAAGGGACATATTAGCATCCCCTTTCCACAGATAACACAAGGCACAAAGGAGTTTGGTAGTTGTCAGAGGAACCAGCTCCTCAGTCCTGAAGCTCAAAACCATGACTGGAAGAGGTCTAGGACTAGCAGTCAAGGCATGCAACTAATTCTGACCCAGAATTAATTACATCAGCAAGATACACCTCAAAGGCAAAGGCCTTTGCAGGGAAGGATCTCAGAGAGGAAGGGCTTGGAGAGGGGTGTTTTACTACTATCAATACCAAAAAACTTCTTTTTAACCCTTGGGGAAGGAATGTAGATTTAACTGGGGGAAAAAAAAAAGATAATTTTGTTACAGATTTTAGTGAGGTCAATATTTTATTTTAAATTTCTCTTTCCTGGGGATGTAGGTATTTCTGCCATAACTCCTGATGGGCCAGATCTTTAGCACATTTTTTTAAAAAAAACCTTTTGGCAAATACAAGAATTGCCTCATTTTTTAAATTCTTTAAAAGCTAAAAAAAATTTAAAAAGAAAAAAAAAAGACCCAAGAAAACCAGAAACTTAAGAAGACTGGCACCTGGTGAGCAGCCTCATCTACTCAGAATGGATGTCAGACCTCTTTTATATTTTTAATTGAAATGATAAAGTAGAAATTAGTTCCAGCATGATTCTGTAATGTTTCTTAAAACACCTTAAAAAGGTGCTCAGTTTTAATATTTCTCAGTTCTTTAATAATTTTATACCCAAAATAATAAATGCTAACAGCATGACAAGGCTTTGGATAAAGTTAGAAGATACTGAATTTAAAACAAATAGAATATATTATTCTCTAAATATAGTACAAAATTATCATGTCAAGCTTGCTGTCATAATATATGGAGCCCAGGATTTCCAGAATTTCAAAAAGAATAAGGCATAAAAAAATTCTAGTGTGTGAAAATTGTGTTATTTTTTCACATTTTTTCCTGTAATTTTGAAGAGTTTTGTAATAAACATATTAGGCTTGAATAGTCATCATTCCTTTAAGCGTAATCTTTTACTCATAGGCTATCTAAAATAGTTTTTTTGAATTTGTGGTTAGCAACCATTAAAAAAAATTAAAATAATCAAAGTTCATCATATAATGTCTCCAGAGATACAACTCTAATTTCTTTGGAATAACTGGGGACTTTTATCATGGCAGACAAAGCCAGGACTCATTCAGTTCCTTATATTTCCTCATTCAGTTTCTTTATGCACTCCAATAGCAGAATATCACAAGATTTCTTCAGACACAGACATTTTGTGTAGATATATATATATATATATACACATCATATATATATACACATCATACATATATAAATACACGATGAGTGGTAGAAAACAGTAACATAAGCATACAGGAAACAGACAAAATTAAAGTAGCATAGCAAAAATACAATTTTTGGGCCTGGAAACAGGTGCTGAGAACTGATTTTAAAACACTGGTTCAAAAACTGCTCATCTTTTTCCTCTTAGAGATGCTATCCCCTACTCAGACAGTCATTAAAAAGGGATGAACACATACCATGCTAGTGAACAGGTCAGTGTATGACTCTTCTTCAGGTATTTAAACTATTGTATTGGACTGAGTTGCAAATTTTCCTTTCTCACTCACATCAGCATTTTGGGGATTATGCAATTTAGAGTCTCAGAAATTTTGAAGCTATTTTTCTATTGCAGAAACTATATAAAATTGTTGACTATTTCAAACAAGTAAAATTACATAAAGAGAGAATAAAAGTTAATAATTATTTTAAAATGAAGAACACTGAAAGTCATTTTTACTTGTATGATAAACAGTAAAAAGCTTCTCTTCTGCCAGTTCCAGAATCTCAACTATTCCCCCCCAAAAAAAGTTCAACCATTTATCTGGATATTTTCAACTGCTTTCATACATATGCATAATGTAATTGGTTTCCTCCTAGTCTGATTGTAGTAATTTATCTTGTATACCATGAAAATAAAAATAGCTCCTGGGCAGTTTAAATTGTCTACCAGTGAAGATTATAAGGGAGCAAAACTCTATTATCTTCCAGTGCTGCAGAAGTCAATGCTTAAATAAGGTTAGTATGTCAAAACATATTCAATCACCTGAAATTTTGCTACTAGAAATATTTCATCATTGTAAAAATCAAGTGGCCACTGACCGATTCAAGAACTAAAAGGTGAAAGCATAAATTATTTGGATAGAAAGGCTTTTTGAAGAAACTATATCATAATATCTTTTCAATAATAGTAATACTAATACTACTAATAATAGTAGTAACAACAATAATAATAATAAAGATGTTTCTTTAATAATATAGAATGTCTTTTTGTATCATAAGTCAATATTGAGTAGGTGTCATGCAGTAATTCTGATTTTAATTTATCTTTAGAGCAGCACCAGTTTCTCCTGTATTGTGTTCTGGAGTGGGAATTTGTGAATTTCCTACCTAAAGTGTGAAGCTTCACTGGGCATTAGTCCACAAGGTATAATGTGATTGTTTATGCATTGTGAATAATTTTTAGTATTAACATGATGAAAGGTTAAAACCAAACTGACCACTTGGGTAACCCTAATGACATCAACGCAGCAATCTGAGCAGATGTATTTTTCTGTAATTCCACTGAGTTTCATGAGCTACAGCAAATTACACTTGACTAGGACTAGTGCTGTCTGCAGGAGTGCAAATGAGACCACCTGTTATAAAGACGTATCAAGATAGAGTACTTATTTAGGCACTCAACAAATTAGCCAGTTTCTAACTCTCATGAAACTGTTAGAGCAGAAGTAAGGAAGACCACTGGGGGATTGTTGTGTGTCTATTAAGTGAGTTTAATAAGGATTCTGTCTTCTGACAACTAAAATACTCAAGTCTTCAGCTGTCAAGAAATCTCCCTGAAAGCAGTGACTCATTCACAGATAAACTGGAAGTTTTCATAATCACTGTGTAAACCAACACAAAATACATGCTTGACAGGTAATTTTTCACCATTATGAATTTTACCAATTTCTTTGGGACTTCAGTCAGAAAAACCTTTGAAACACAAATACATTGTTTTCTCATTTTTCAGTTTCTTCTCCAGCAACTCTTTATTATTCTGGATGGTCTTGTAAAGCTAAAACCAGTTACTGCTCATAGATCAAGACAGATAGATTGTTTTCTACCTTAAACCATGGAGGGTTTTCATTCTATTTTCTTGGGGGAAGGGGGGGGATAGTTACCTTCAGGAAGTCTAATTTGACAATCATTTCAGCAGGTTCAGTTTTCTATGGGTTTTATCGTATTATCAAATTATTTGAGTAGAGGAACCACTGTTGTTTAATACATTCTAATACCAGATGTATGGAGATAGAGTTACCCTGTCCTTCTAGAGATTACTTATTAATTGGTGATTAATTTAATTTAAAAATCCCATATTTTGTGAAAGATACTCTTACCAGAACTGTGAATACTCTTGGTTCTTCTTGGTTTTTAAACATGGAGTGAGATGTATGAATGTATGGATGTATGTCTATGTATGTATATAGGAGACACTATTTTAGATCAGTTCCATGTATTCAACTGGCTTCCCTGTCTTCACTCCCAACCTGTAACTCAAACCTCCTTTCCAATCATTCACCACTTCCTGGCATAAATTGTAATTCTAACTAATATTCTAGAAATTTTTCATAGATTTTTTCCACTTCATGACTTTTTTTATGTTGGTACCTGTGCAAAGAATAATTTCTTACACCCAGTGCTTCTTCCACCCCTTTTCAATCAAGTTCCTAAAAAAACCCTGTTGCTGCACAAGGCTTCCATTGGTTTTAATCAGTGAAAAGTTCTGGATAAAAAAGCACCATATTTCTACAGAATCCAGAAGAATTTTGCAGTTTATTTGGCTGGGAGGAGGGAGAAGCAGTGATGTAATTCACAGACAGCAACAAGAAACTAGCATCCTCTCTTACTGCTGGCTAGCAGAGCAGAATAAGGACACTCTCCCATGATACAGGGGATGCCAGTTTAAGTTTATGCTCAGTCCAGTCTGGAGCTTGGGTATCATCGCTCTTGCATTTACCAGAGAAGTTCACAGCTAAAAGTGCTTTAAAGAATTATAGTTTGGAGTCCTTCCTGATCCCTCCTCTCAGAGTGATACCACACAGTATAAAATACTTATATTCCAATCAGAAAGATCAAATTAAGAAAAATGGGGAATAGTAGTAGAGATGGGTGATTACAGTGCTTATTTGAAGGGCAGACAGCTAGGATCTTACTGTAGTAATTTCTAAGTATTTCACTCAAAGTGAATTGGCTTTAAATGATAAAACTATATGTTAAAATATCTTCTAACCTGAAAGTTCTCCAGGAAAATGGGCACCAGAGTTCAAAGCACCCCAAACAGAATATGGTATTTAACAAATCTTCCTATCTGAGTGCCAGTCATTACAATAATGAATTAAAAAGCACTGACTGATGCTATAGCCTTCTCATTTTGCAAACCCTTCTCAGAGTTCATTTCAGCTGCTTCACTTTCATTAAAGATTTGTGAAAAGAAAATTAAACATTTTGTTTCAGGCTGGAAGGAAGAAAGACACTTGTGAACAAATCTCTATTTTGAACATAATTCTTTCCCCCTAAACCTTTCTGTGGTGGCAGCGAGGGCTGGATACTGAAGCCTTTATGTCTTTCCCTTTATGCAATCTAGGCTAAACTTTGTTGTTTTGCTGTCTCCTTCATTTAACTTGCATTACGTTGACATTGTCAGAAATACACTTAACACTAGTGATATTCACCTGTTACTGTGTTACTGGCAGATTTTAGTTCAATAATTCAATAATAATTACTCCAACACTCAGCAGGCATGCATAAGAAAAATGATCATGATTCTCCTTCAGTCTGTATCCACACAAAGACCTCATCAAACTTTTGCAGGATTAATATCTATTAGCGCTTGATTGCAGGACATTCCCAGTTTCATTTTTTCCTATTCTCACAATCCTCTGAGGTGAGATATCTCAATGATGACATCAACACAAGCTGTGTGAATGGAAGTTGGCACATCAGCATAGACAAGCTGGCACACAGCCATACTTAATTCTGCCCAGCTGATCCCTCAGCCCTGCCATGTACCAGAAATACTTCATCTTCAAATAGTAGCAGAATTCTCTACCATAAAAGTTACAAGCAATGCTATTAATCAAATTATCCTAGTTTTTTATACAAAGCTTGAGAGGATTCTGTATAATCTGGGAGGAATACTTGCAGCATCCCAAACACTTATATTATTAGTTTCATGGTTTTAGCATCACAACCTTCAGTTTACACCAAAGACTCAGTCTTTATTAAACAGAGGAATTAAGTAATATCCAGCAGGAACAACACACATTTAATGGATATGGAAAATGGATATCTAACACAAATGGATGATGTCACTTATTTTTGTACTGAATGCATACCCCTGGGAGGGCAGGACAGGGATAGCAATCCTAAACATGGGTATAGAAGAAACCAATCTAAACCAGATACAGAGATTAATCTTCACCCCTTCAAAAAAAAAAGGGGGGGGGGGGGAGGAAGAAAAAATGAAAGGAAAAAGAAGCGACAAAATGCAGCAAGTGTACAAGTGTATTTTCTAGTAGTTTCATTGGACTTGGCTGGTCTGAAAGGTGTGCTCATTCATGGAGTAAATAACTTCCTTCAGAAACCACATAAATCTTATCTGTACATCCTTCACTGCTCTAGGAAAGAATAAATTTCAATCCTAGTCTTCAGGTCTTTGTTTACTATGTATTATACCTGAAGTATTCTTTCACCATCTCACTCTTAAAACTTTATTTAGGTCCTTTCAGTACCATCCTCTTCTGGTCACTGTAAAATCTTCTTAGGTATGACTTAGGCTGTTATTTCATCTGCATTATGAAAAAATAACTGCTACAAAATGAAAAACTTCTAACAGTTTTTACATTTATTTCCTTAATTGAGGCTTATTGTTTTTATCCCTTTTCTATATTTAAACAAGTAGAATATACATAATTTGAAAAATTCAAGCAAGTGAACTTGACATACAGTAATTTAATGTTTTCTTCTAATTACTCTCCAATCTCTAAATAATTTCCTAATTCTAACTTCAGTTAGTGCTGAGGGGTTGGGGGGGGAGGGAGATACTTTCCTCAAATTAAAATATAAGTTTGCCCAAGTGAAATTTTTGCAAAGAACACATCTTGTATCATCAAGAATGAAATACACAGTTTCCTAAGGAAAACAACTTAAGTAATTAATAGTCCGAGGCTATTTGGCAGCCAACAGATATGCAAAACTTTAAATTCCAGATGGCTAAATTGAGAAAAAAAGTACTTTGGTGCTCATGTTTCTGTTTCTGATAGCCAGAATTTTCCAGAGAAAAGCCTTCCTGATCAGCCTTCAAATAATCCAACAATATCTAGCTGACATTAACCAATATATAGTTTTCCTCTGACTTTTTATAAATAAAAATCATATATTTAATCAAACAGAAAAACCATATGCTTGTCTTGCACGTTGGGATGGCAAAAGGTATGGCAAACCTTCATTTTACAAATCCTGGTGATTTGGGGAAATCAGTTCATATTCTGCAATCTTCAGCAAAACCACAGGAAAACTGTCTATCCAGCCTTAAACTACCATCTTCAGGGGAAAAAAACCCTGCTATTTGTAATACATTTACACTCGTGTGTTTATTGTGTCTCTATACAATAGTTAATAGTAGACAGTTTTCTCTGGAAATCATTTGTGTTAACAGAGAAAGCATAAACCGACATAATTCTTTGGGAGATAAAACAATGATCAGGCACAGAATCTGTTTTGTAATCCTTACCTTGTAAAGTACTTATATATTGGTATGTTAAAAAAAACCTGAGGAAATAAAGAGCTATCTCTTGTGGCACTTTATCTTCTTTCCATTTCCTGGTACCAGTAGTTTGCAGGTATTTCTGTTCCATCTCCATGGAACTTCATTGTAAGGCTAATGTAATACTCCACTAATACCTCCATCCTGGAATTAAAGCTACAGTAATGTCTTTCCATAAACCCCATCATACTATCACCTAATAAAGTATTACCTGTACAGAAAGCAGCTATTATATCCCTTTTTGGATTTCTTTATTTTCTGTGTGTCTTGGTTTAACGCCAGCCAGCAACTAAACACCACGCAGCTCCCCCACCAAGTGGGATGGGGGAGAAAATTGGGAAAAAGAAGTAAAACTCGTGGGTTGAGATAAGAATGGTTTCATAGAACAGAAAGGAAGAAAGTCATTACAATGATAACACTAATAAAATGACAACAGTAATAGTAAAAGGATTGGAATATACAAATGGTGCACAGGGTAATTGCTCACCACTAGCCAATCGACACCCAGGTAGTCCCCGAGCGGCAATCCCAACTCCCCCACCACCCAGTTATTCCCTGAATGTGACGTCCCATGGTCTGGAATCCCCTTTGGCCAGTTTGGGTCAGCTGCCTCAGCTGTGTCCCCTCCCAACTTCTTGTGCCCCTCCAGCCTTCTCACTGGCTGGGCATGAGAAGCTGAAAAATCCTTGACTTAGTCTAAACACCACCCAGCAGCAACAGAAAACATCAGAGTGTTCTCAACATTCTTCTCATACTGAACCCAAAATGCAGCACTGTACCAGCTACTAGGAAGACGCTTAATTCTATCCCAGCTGAAACCAGGACACTGTGAAACTCAAAGACACTGTGGTATGTAGCATAGTGACAAATGTCCTGACTACATATTTTACCTCCTCCCTTAAATGGCCAGAGCATCCCTCCTACTTACATAACTACACCAGTAATGCTGCATCTGCAAAATCTGATAATTTGAAACCAAGGGAACAGTCCTGCTGTGTTCTCACCTAGGTGCTCTCCAGATCAGCCTGATTGAAAGGGCATGCCCTTTAACAAGTAAATGCCATTTATCCCAGTATGAAGGAATATGTTGAGATGTTAAATTTTGAAAAACATATCCAGGCAGTACAAATGCATCTCAGTGTGGTGATTCCAATGTAATTATGTTTAAATATGTCCTTCTTAGGGATGAAAGTAGAGAGTTTTGAAAGAAATAATCTTTTAAAGATATTTGTTTCTTAAAGTGCTGTGTAGTATAAATCTCTTGGGCAACACTCTTGCTTTTAATAAAGTATAAATCAGTTGAAAATTATACTGAATCATATTTCTGTAGATGGGCTACTCTCCAGCTTTAGGCAAAGTATTACAAACATCTGCTTCAATATATCTACTGTATATCAGCAGTCTGCTGATGTTAGAGTTTTTACTGTATTTTTAAATGGCTCTGATTGGATGAATATTTTGTGGTATTTAAAAACAGCTTATGTATACACAGGGATTTGTTTCGAAGAATGATTACAGCTATGAGAACACACTTGACAGATACATACTTCCAATTTTTATATGTAAGAACTGTTTAATACTAAACATTCAGGAAATACATAGCACAGAATTGTTTAGATACCAGGCTGAACTCTCCTCAGTAAAAATCTTGAGCTTTGCCTTCATATGCCAGTTGTTTGGACATAGAAACACACATTGTGCCACAACACACTAGGTTATTCCTAGCATGGACAGGACAACACACCCCTGTGAGAGTGACTCAAGACTTTGTATTCTCCACTTTCTTTCAATGCATCTAATGTTGGATTTAACATTACAGTAATAAAAGAACAACAACTAAATTAGCTGTTCTTTATAAAGAAAAAGATCAAAGAAAAAATCCACGGCTTTCATAATGCATATAAAAATAGTTGAATATCGCAGTACTTGGATTTACCATAGAAATAGATTATTGTCTGAGAGTTTTTCAGACAGAAGGTTTACAGATTGTGCCATAGCTCTTTGATTCTCAAGTCTCTCAATCAGTGATCCAGAAGTAGTCTCAGAAACACCCCTTGGTAAGGAGGAGACCAGAGTGGCTTGCCTTATGATGCACTCAGATAACCACATCAGGGAAATGGATATGGTGTAACAGAAGGGCTAATAGAGAAACAAGTGACAGTTTAACACATGGTTGCCTATCATCAAGATACAATGAAAGAGATAATTCTTGGGTACCTTGCCAATACACAGGTGCCTTATCCAGTGCTTCACCCAAGCCAGATAAAAGAGTCCAACAAACTTCTGAAGAAAACAGTTACTGCTTGTTTCTGAAGTCATTGATCATAAAAGTTCCTGCTTGGATATAAAAACCTATTAATGCACTATACAACCAAGAGGTCTGTGCCAAATTTACCAAAGTAGTTATTATTGTGATAATTCATTATAATCCATTCATACCCACACAAATTCTCTCATAGAGAAAAAAAGAAAGAAAAAACAAAAAAAGAAAAAAGATAAAAGGAAAAATTTAAAATAAAAAAAAGAAAAAACAGGGTGTCATGTTCCATACAAAAACCCTGCCTCTAAGAGAAAAGGTAGGTTTTTAACACTTAAGAAGTTTTGCCATAAACAAGTTCTTAATTCTTATAACTGTATATATTTATTATTCTGTGCAACTTACTAACACTAGGATTCATGGGAAGTACTTCACAATTTAGAATTCATTCTGGATATTTCAATTTCTGGATGTCTCTGATGAGATAATCCTTTTTAAAAGCCTTGCAGTATGAGTGTGACTGCTCAGGATTTTCTGAAAATCCAGCCTCAGAACTGTAACTCTTCCCTCTTCAAAAATCACTACTATGAACACTGCTTTTCCATTACTTAAAATGTTTTTTCCAATACAGCAGAAGCTGAGTAAAACATATTTATCAAAATTGGTAGCTATTTGGTTTAAAAATAACCTACTGATTAATATTGCTATGATGTTGATTTTTTTCTCAGTGGTTAATAAGGGCTTGTAGAACAGTAGGTGTTTGGTCTTACGGCTGTGAAAGAGAAAAAAATATTCTAATTGGGTAAAAAAAATAATAGCCTTCTACCTGTCAAAGTACTATATCCATTTAGCCTTTACCATTCACTAACGTATAACCTCAGCAAATTAAAACAAACTGCATATCACTGCAGTAGAAGCAGCTTAAAAGTAACAACTGTGTTGGGGGTAGTGGGGTGAATAAAAGCTTTGAATAAGCTTTCAGATAAGTAAAAGGCTGAAAGTAGATAATAAATTCTATTCTTAAAAATAGAAGTATCTTTTATTAGGTACCTGCTCAGCACATAGCACTGGTATGAGGGTTAATGAATGCTTATGGGAACTTCTATGTTACAAATATTAAAAGTGATTAACATGCATTTCAAAAAGGTTTTAATAAGTGAAGAAATCATTCTTCTTGTATACCCCTAAGATACCCAGATTTTCTAGATGAGTTTTGGATAACCTCAGAATGAACAGAAATTCAGGGACAATGTTGGACTTAAAGCTCAAACCACTACTGCATTTAGTGCCTAAGTCACAAATTCCCATTGTAGGCACTTCAGTCTTACATGTCTTTTTTTAATATACTTATCCATCACCTAACTGGAAGCATCTGAAAGTGTCTACATTTTCCAAATATATTTCCCAAGTTTAAAGTTCTGCTTCTGGTTGTGCTCAGAAAGTCTACACTTCAAGCACAAGCATCTCAAGAACGGTTTTACACAAACCTGTCTTCATCCACATACATCATATGAGGGCTCCAATCAGTTGAGTAATCTTGACAAATACTTAAAGCATGCAGAAAACAGCCAAAGGAAATAGCCATTCCCCTTTTAATCCAGCAGTTTAGTCTCTAGGCCACCTCCAGAAGATGCAAGTTCTCTTCTACCTCAAGCAATTTACAACTATGTACTCCCATCTCCCAGTAGCCCCAGCCATCAGCCAATAGCACATTCTAGCCCTGAGATGCTGGGAAAAGTTAAAATATGGCTCTATCAGAAGAGTGAGACCTAGGACACAGTTGTCCAGTGGGCAGTTGGGGCAGCTGCTGCATCAGCCTCAGCTGCTGAGAATCTGGTGCTTAGGAACCAAGTTGTTCCATGCATTTCAGAGACAGCTCCATCAGCTAAATCTAGGACATGAATTCTGCCATAGCAGCAATATGACACCTACCCTATGTGCTTTTGTGGTTTTAGTCATCACTGCTGCCAGTTCAAAACCAAGTTTTTGTAATTGAGCAGGTGCCACCGCTTAAAAACATCCAGCAGATAAATATTTTAGGCCTCTAAGTGAAGCCTTTCAATAGCACAGGTATTCTAGTTTACCCTTTCTATTTTCCTCATTTGTCATTTTCATCTTAGTTTTACTTCTAACCATCTCCTCCACTCATTTATTCACTGAATGGCTCATCTTCCATCTTCCATCATTCATCTTCCTCTTCAACATTCCTTTCAAAACTCTCCTTTTTCAGGAAGACTATAACTCAAGGAGAAAATGACAGAACATTTACACATTGTTTCTGTACTCTCTTAGAAAGCATATGAACTTCTGACTGCCCATGAAAACAAATGGAAATGATGATGAACTTATGATTATAAAAGTTGGATTGAGCTAAACAGCAGTGAAATACTCAGCATTTCTAGCCTTTTTTGGTTTTGTTTTTTTTTTAAAAGATTGCATTTATGCTCTTTCTGATAGACTTGTTTGATGGAACACCAGCATGTTTAGTCTGATCCTGGTCAAACAAGAAAATGAGGAAAACAGGTATATTTAAATAAATGTTAGAGATTCAATAGCTATATACTGGGGAATAAAAGACAAATACAAAAGCTCAAATCCAGTATCAAGGTTAACTTGTAAAAAGTATGTTACTACAATTGAGAGACCCTGGACATTTCTTAGGGACTAATTTAATAAATCCTGTAAATTGGCAAAGACACTAGGCAGAATGTTACAAAGGCCCACAGAGAATCTTCCAAGAATTCATAATGCAGAAATAAAATGCATTAACCAAGATGAAGATTTAAAGAGCTGTGGATAAGAAAAGGATCTTGGTGCCCAAAAGTGAGTATAACATTCACTATAAGACTAATTAAAGGCCTGTCTTTTTGGTACCTTATTGTAGTGCCCTATGTGGTGGTAAGATCTTGCTTCTTAGAAGGTCAGATACCACAGAAGATGCTGCACTCCTGTAAGTTTCCTGACTTTGGTGTGACAAGAATAAACTAATCTAAGCCAAAGATAATTTGCTAACAGGATTCAATAAGCCAAAGACAATTTGCTAACAGGATTCAGTAAGGATATTTGAGCAATAACCTTCTGAAATCCAGAAGGGAAAAACAAAAGGAAAAAAAAAAAAAGACTGTTTAAATGAAAGATAAAGTTGAATATCAGCAAATGACAGACAGGTGAGTTAGATAAAATTAATAGCATGGGACTGAATTCCCATCTAAGCAGACACCTCCTTTTTGTTAAATTCTGATATTGCTAAAACTAAACTAAGCACTGCTGCCTTTCTTCAGTTATTAAATTTTGTTTATGGGGCACTAGCACTGGCAAAAAAACATATTGCTGAAAGAAAGGAATCTAGGGAAAACATCCAGCAAGAGAAAACAGTCAGGGAAAAATGTAGATAGATTAGATTCTGGCAATAATTCACAATAAATTTAATATATCTCCCTCTCATGCCTAGGAAAGGTAAACAAGGTATTATATTTAAATGAGTGTTTATAAGTATGTACACATTGTAATAATAAATATATACATAAGCCCATACATAATATGGCTATGTTTCAGTGAAGAAAAAATTTCTGCTCAGATGTGTGAAAAACAGAAGTCATAACATTATAGATTTCTATCGATTTGCTTAAGGTGTGCATACATTTATAAAGAAGGAAATCCAATCTCATTCACAGTTTTTCTTCTTTTTTCCAGCCTAAAAAACCCCTACATTTTGCTTCTATATTTTATATCTAAAATGCAGTTACAGAACTAATTACAGAGCATTTGAGTTTATAGGGAATTTGTATTTCATATACAATAACAAAATTTGGCATTCCCTAAGAACCAGATTTCATAACTACTAAAATTTGCTAACCACAGTGTATACATATACACCATGTGCATGGATAGGAACTGGAGTCCTGGGAGATCACCCCCTGTCCTCCACTCACTCACAGACCAAGGCCACTTGAATGTAAAACAAGCCAGCAAACTTTGTATTATGGCTTGACTTTTCTCTGACATTCTTCTTTATACTGTAGTAAAGAAGAAAAGCCAAGAACCATTATAGTTGCTCTGAAAATTTATATGAGGAATAAAGAAAGGAAGGCACCCTCTCACACATCCTCCTTTCTACCTGTTACTTGATATTGAACATGATTACTATATGGGCCTGGGTTTCCATTAATCTTATGAAAGGTTTCTAAATGAGGTAACACTACAGAACATGCAATATTCACTCTAAAATTAGAAGGCTTTTGATTCATGTAACTGAATGATAAAACAAAATGCATGATTTATTGATACTCTCAAAAAAAATCAGCTCAGATTTAGAGATTATCCATTAGACAAAGCTTCAGCATCAAAAAAGATGTCCAAGAACCAACTATATCTCCTTATATGTATTAGAAGTAAAATATAATACACAACTACAGACCTTTGACTGAAAATTCATTCAAATCCTTGTATTTTCTCCTTGAACATCCCAAGTTTCAGTTTCTAAGGAAAAATATCTTATAGAGGCTCGGGAAGGTTTCAGAAGAAGACTAAGCTTCTGAATGAGAATCAATGAACTCCATGAAGATACAGTTCGATATTTGCTTCCTCACTTAAGAAGTAGCAGAGATTAAAATAAAGGTTACGATGGGTTAGTACCTAAAGTCTCAACTACCATCTGCTTTTACACACATCAAACTCATTGTAGAATTAGATGCACCAATCAGCCGGCTATGCATTCAATAGATATCTATTAGGAAGTTTTCCTGGAACAGCAAAAAAGGCAGAAGCCCTCTTCTGAACTGATCTTGATCACATTTCTTCTGTCAGTATTTTTAAGTTATTGGCTGTCCTTGAATAGATTAGCTTAGTTCCAGAGACTAAGAAATACTCAGTAGACAAAAGTTTAGCCCCTGGAGTGGATTAGCAGCATATATTTCCTATCTGTCACAGAAGCTATCTGCTATAATCCTCTCATTATAAGTACAGCATGGAGCTATGGAAATTGTGTGGAATGAAAAATTATGCTCTTACACTTTGAGGGAAGGCTCAGTCCTCCAGAATTATGAGCTGTTCTCAGAAGTGAAGAACCTGATCTCCCAGTGCTTTCCATGGGCCTTAATGACATTCAGCCCCTTGCAAGAGGAAGCTGTAATTCCCTTCAAAGTTTGCTACGAGGCTTCATGTCTTTCAAAGATTTCACACCTTAAAAGTGATTGTCTGCTTTATTGATAGACTTGGTTTCCTACAAATCAACAAAGTATTCAACTGTAGGTCCACTTGCAAAAATATAGATCATCTTGGAGGCAGTGACTTTGGTGAGTGTTTCCTAGTGC
Organism: Elanus axillaris; assembly: GCA_026212715.1. Lineage (NCBI taxonomy): Eukaryota > Metazoa > Chordata > Aves > Accipitriformes > Accipitridae > Elanus > Elanus axillaris. Next base: position 5,784,950 of record JANZLQ010000079.1, on the reverse strand, counting down.
CATCAGTGGATTATCAAAAATCATTTCACAGATGGTACAAAAAGGCTGAAGTATAAAGAAAAGTTACATTAGTAAGAGGCACTATGAGTTATTTCAAAAGCCCATGAAGCAGCAGTCAGTGACCAAGAATAACGTTGCTGGGAAAGTCTCTATAAAGGAAAGTTAAAAAATAAACAAACAAATGAAAAAAATCAAAAAAAAAAACCTCTCAGTACTCATTCTTAGTGACTCTCATATGGATTTATCTTGGCTCAAATTCTCCAAAACAAAACACCGGCAGTGCTACAATTTAAATTCAAGGATATAATTGTTACTAAATATGAATGGCTGATACTATCAACACTGGATCTGCCAGTATGATTTCTTCAGAAACTGAGGAAATAATCTCATCCTGTTCCAAACGTGGAGAAATCTGAACCTGAATGAGTTCCCATTCAGGAGCAGCTACACAGGTCAGAACTGAAGCAAGTAAAACCCATCTGCACACCTTCTCTCTACCTGGCTTAGATCTCAGGATCAAGTACAATAGCAAAGTACTCACCAAGCACTTTAAGTGGTTTTTTGTATCAGTCCATAAAACATTATTGGGTTAAATTTGGGCTTCCGCATCTTATGACAGCTTAAACAGATACAACATGGTTCTAGCAAGGGAGAGGATGAAGATAAGCCCTAAACATACAGTTACCACTACAGAAGCTACCAAAATCTGAAAAAAAATTTGATAGTCTCACAGCATAATGAGAAGGTACAGTCAAATAGTACAGACTCTGGAAGAATAAAAATAACAATCTCCTGTTCCAAAAATGATTAGACAAACAAGAGTAATGGAAGACTGGAAGTAACATATGAAACACACATAAAAAAAAAAAAAATTGTCTGATGATAAAGGCAAGATGCCTTTTTTTCCTCCAAGAATTTTGTGCTCCCTTGCTCAAGGAAAGGATTTTTTTGTTTGAATAAAGAACTGATCATTTTCATTTTTCAGTCCCAAGTTATTAGGTGCCATCACTGTGATAAAGTTGCTGTCACTACTGTGGCCTCCCTTAATAAATAGTGAAGTGAAATCCTACTTCAGTAACACTGTCCTGGTTTCAGCTGGGATAGAGTTAAGTGTCTTCCTAGTAGCTGGTACAGTGCTGCATTTTGGGTTCAGTAGGAGAAGAATGTTGAGTACACTCTGATGTTTTCGGTTGCTGCTAAGGAATGTTTAGACCAAGTCAAGGATTTTTCAGCTTCTGATGCCCAGCCAGTGAGAAGGCTGGAGGGGTACAAGAAGCTGGGAGGGGACACAGCCAGGGCAGCTGACCCAAACTGGCCAAAGGGGTATTCCATACCATGGGACGTCACATTCAGGGAATAACTGGGTGGTGGGGGAGTTGGGATCACCGCTCGGGTACTTACTGGGTGTCGATCGGCAGGTGGTGTGCAATTACTCTGTGCACCATTTGTACATTCCAATCCTTTTACTATTACTGTTGTCATTTTATTAGTGTTATTATTGTCATTATTACTTTCTTCTTTTCTATTCTATGAAACCATTCTTATCCCAAACCACAAATTTTACTTCTTTTTCCCAATTTTCTCCCCATCCCACTGGGTGGGGGGGGAGTGGGTGAGTGGCTGTGTGGTGTTTAGTTGTTGGCTGGAGTTAAACCACGACAAACACAAATACTTTCTTGAAAGGCATGGTGCTTAATTGGGGGTATATTTATCAGAGGAGAAACTTAAAATTCTATGCATTCTTTGCTCTAAGCATTGAGTCATTCATTTTCACTTTTTCTTCAAAAAAACAAACCAAAAAAGAACACAATTCAAAGGAATATTCATCACTGGAGATCTGAATGTGATATTTCTGAATTATGTACATCCATTTTTCCTGCTGATCCTGCTCTTTAATAACCATTCCTTTGTACATTGAACACATATACTGTCCATCACATCCCCCCCCAAACTCCACGCATTCACCAAACATAACTGAAATTATTTTCTGATAGATTGCGCTATACTTCATTCAGATCATGACTTGTTAAAGCACTGATCATCTGAATTGGTGATTCAAAGGAAATAATGAAAATTACCCCATGGTACTCAGACCTCAAGACTTTGGAATGGTATTTTAGGTCTCCAACTTTGTATAGAAGAAAACCTCCAAATGCATGTATTTTAACAGTCTCTTTCCAATGCCTTTTGTTGCACAGAAAGACATCTGTTCTGTCAAAAAAAAATGGGAATTTAACTACACACCCCCCAAGAAAACTGCAGAATGGCTAGGAAATTACCTTTCACAAGCTTCAGAGCTTCAGATTAAAAACTACCATATGACAGCTACAGGAAACATCTCTGTTTTCACCTTCCATAAGAACAACCTAAATTTGATCTCTCCTGCCATCATCAGGCAAACCTACAGGAGGAACAGCATGCAATGCTACAATGAAATGCATTACTTCACTTGCTCAGCTTAGGTTATTTCATTTGCACCAGGAAAAAATAAAACAATGCAAGGTAAAATTAAAAGTCAAAGATAGAAATGTTTCATGGAGACATCAATAGTTTTAGCCTGATCTCTTTGAAAGGGGTTTTTTTGCCAGTTTGGCAAGCTGTTTGAAAATATAATCAACTGGCTAAACAGAATTTCAGCTAAGATATATGCTTTAATTATAGGAACCTCAAACAAGTTGCCAACTTGGCTCACATGACAAAAACGTTTTCCAAATTGAATTAGAATACTATGCCATCGCCTCATTAGTACTACAGTTAAAATGCATCACTTGGGTCAAAAGAAGCAAATGTATTGAAAGACTTCCACAACAACCCAAAGAAAAACACTTTAATTAATGTAATGAATATCTCAAGAGTTCTAGCAATTGTCTGATACACAAAGGTGGTAAGTAGCAAAATGTTGGCAAGAGAATAATCCTACAAGAAATTTTTTTCTTTGCTCTTACTGATTCATTCATTATTTTTTTTCTAACAAAAGGTGAGCTGCTCATTTTAAGTAGTCTTCTAGGGAGAAAAAAAACCACTTTACTTCCATATTCCATTCTTTCTGGTTATGATTTTCAGAATTGCCTCATGATTCTGAATGCCTACATTTTTAATGTCTACTTTGAAAGACATTAAGGGAACAAGATAAGGCAATTATGTTTGGGTATTCAAGAAACATAAAGGTACAAAATCATCAGTATTCATACTGTGTGTCTAAAATTACTTAAATTGACTTGACTTACTCCTAAATGACTAATGATCTACAGAAAGCAGTTTGAAATTTTGAGAAAAGTTCTAAAGAAATAAAAGCAGAAGTCTAAAGGTAATATAGAAAAAAAATCAGCAAGGTTTTAAAGTTATTTCAGACTTTGCAGTCAATCTCAGGAACACTGATGCATCAGTGGTTCAAACTCTGATATTTCCTACACGCTAATGTACAGAAATACCATTTTCTAAAGTGTAATTGCATAAAGCATTTCAAAAAGAGTAATAGAAGACTTTCAGATTATCCGTCAAAGGAAATCTAGTGAGAAATAAAATGTACTTGGTTGAAAGTGAGATGATTCTGTCACATTAGGCACCACTGCCCTCTTCAGTCAGGCAGACATTGATTTCATATAGTTTGTTTAGAGAACTTTGCCTGATTATTTCTGACCAAAATATGGACAAAGACAGCCTTTATTTTTACTTTAGGAAACGCTTTTCTCATAAAAGCAAGATGTGATGCTGGATTTCATTCATATATCAACAATAAATATTTTGCTGTAATCGTTTGATTTGACTCATGATTTATATATATGTACACTATGAAGAAAACATATAGTTCTTTTCAAACTTAACATTTCTGTTCATTCATATATGGATTTCAGAAACCTGCTTGTTTTTTGTGGAAAGATTGCATTGCAAAGAGACCAAGTCACTCATGATTTTCATTCACTCCACACCTCATAGGCCTACTAAACAATCAAGCAAGTCTTGCTTTTAAGCAATAACTTGCTTAATAAAAGCTCAAAAAATTGTAACAACTGCTTAATCAAGATAAAATATTATATATATAAAATATTTTTTTTTAAAGTCAGCACATCTTTCATGATAATCCCTAACTAGTATGCAATCATGCATGACTAACACTGGGTAAAAATACATACTTTGCAAGCAAAATCTCACACCTGCAATTTGACAGTTTCCAGGTACACCAGGATAAAAAGGCAGCACTGAAAAGCCAAACAGTCCAAACAGAGGTCTGGATGTTAGGAGACTCTTAATTCAGTCCTCGTTTTTCTTACTCCCACCACTTAAGAATGGAATCTTGATTTAAGATACAGTCAATCTTTCAACACAAGGCAGCATGAAAGTAAACACTAGGTGAAACCTTTTTTTTCCCAACAGAAAGAAAAGCCATTTTACTTCTCTGAGCTTCAATTTACTGTTTTTCTATAAAATGGGATTATGTTTTATTAATTATCATAACTTTATCATTCATTTTTCATCTCTACTTTCAGAGATGGAGAAAATTCAGCTATTATCTAGAAGAATGTCATAGTAAGAAGGGACTTCTACCTAAGATTCTGAGCAACCTTGAAACAAATCATTAGAGCAAAAATAAAACTGCACAGCAGCTTATCTCTAAGAGCCAACAGAACACGAAATCCAACAAAACACTCCCTCTCATGGAGATCTAATTCCCCAACATCTCCTTCTGCAGTAAGCTATCCAGATAGACACATCATTGTGCTTGGCACAAAAGTCAATAGGCTCTAGCTATATCAGATCCTATTTCAGAGATGCAGGAATTACAGAAGCAGTACACTAAACTGCACTAGCCTTTAGAGAGGACAATATTTATCCTTCTATGCTTAAAGTTGCATATGGGAGAATAAAGAGCTTCAAATCAGCTCATTACAGTCCTCTAACAGTAAACTTTGGAGAGTTCTTGCACTTTCCTTCCAAAAAATGGAATCACACTTTCACTGTCCTTGGATGCCTTTTTGGATTTGCAGACAAAGGTCCAGCAACATTAAAGCTGTCCAGCTGTCCTCATCCTAAAGCAGATTTTTCTTAATTCAACTACTTATCTTAAAAAGTTGGCTTTGAGCTAGAAGCGATACAGAGGTATTTTGTATTCTGCTAACTGCAAGTGTTACTAATTTCCTTAAGCAAATTACCAGCTCAGGTACCTCAGGAGCTCAGTACAGATTGCTCAGGCAAGCTCAGACAAGCCAGCTCAGATACAGCAGCAGAAGCTCATAGTCCAGTCCTGTAGGATGCAGCTACAGGAAGCCCTTCAGGTACCTTTCTGCTCTGGTGAGGCTTTTAGCTTTGCAACACTGTATGAAGACCGTAGACTCACGCTGACTGACCTCACGTATGCATGTGGCACAATGCTCTCAAACCAAAAAGTCATTCAGACCCAAGGGGAAACAATGCACAGATGTATTGGCTCGTTCCAGAATTGCAGATACAGTATTATTTGTAGTATCTGGGATCAAAAATGAGCTGTCATGTAGCCTACTGAGGCAGTTTAACTGTGAATGCCAATTAAGGGAATTAGTGACCATTCCTCAACCTTTTCCACTTGTAGTCAGATGCACAAAAAGTTCAGTTACAGTCAGGGCAAACAACGAAAACACAAGCAGACCATGAACCTTTAACCCTTTTAGTCCTGCATGCCTTTCTTTTTTCAGTATGGCATCTGTTTGGCAGCTTTCTTTTATATGCTCACTTCATTAAGATGCACTGCAGGCACATATTTTTTTCCATCTGTCAGGAATATTAGGAAACAAGCAAGTAGTTAATTGATGTTAAGACAACCCTCATGTGAGAGAAAAACTTTTTCTTTTGGTTTCATCACAGCTGCATCTGTATTTAATAGATTTTAGAATTGCATCTCTGTCTAGTTCATTTATTTCCCTCTCTCCCCCTCTTCTTTCCAATGACTTGTTCTACAGTTCTGACTACTCACTGAATACATTTCTCTCTCTACTCTCACTCCCATCATTTTTTATATGTAAAATATGGGTAGGACAAGGAAAAAGATCAATTAGGATATGATTCCAAGACAGCCGACATAGTGTTGACACAAGATGGTAAAAAAGAAAATGCTATTCTTTAATGGTTCAACTGAATATCCATTTGTGATTTCCATGACAGAAGAAAGTTAACTGGTTCAGAAAATAAAGCACATCTAACCTATGGATCTGGAGTTATCATTTTAAATTGTAAAAAGACATTATCTCTATTTGCATACTCTTGCACATACCTCTCTACACCCTAAAACAAGCCTTTTATTTATTTGGGGTACTTGTAGGCTATAAAGTATGGATGGGCTTTTGCATGATACCAACAGCTTTGCAAAGATTAAAAAAAAATACATTGAAAATAAAAAAAAAATTGGAAACAATAGTACCTTTTTGTCTTTGTGGACCATCACAACATAACCCACCAGTAAAAATACTCAATAAACACATTTCCAGAAAAGCTTTCCAAACAACTTTATGACCCTGAAACCATACATAAGTCTGAAGCTTCAGAATTCTGTCATTCATTTAAAAAAAAAACCACATGAGAAAAGCTTTTTGCCATTATTCTGTCTCTAATAACATTTTAGAAACCAGCAATAAAGTCAGAATTGCTTCAAGTCATTCACTGAGAATTTGAAAGAAGGCTAAGTGAATTGTGTTCTTAATTGTCACGTTTTACCTAGATCAATAAAGTTGATCTACTTTTAATTTCAAACAATAGCTTATCTGTAGCTCAGTTTTCTCTTTTTCACTGAAACTAAATGCATAGAAGATATTGCTCATATTTACTTGGCAATGTACAGGGCTACATAAGACCATAGGAAATGACTGACAGGGTCAGACCAATGGATAACACAGCACCCATTTCTTCTGTCTTCAAGAGTAGCAAAAAGAGATGCCATTTAGGGAGCCAACACAAGCCTAGGTCACAATCTGTAGTCACTCCCCTATAGAAATCCACTCCACTCTACAGAAATCCACAATCCTTGTACTAGGAAAATGATTTGCCCTCATTCTTGAGGCTGCAAATTTAATTTTATAGGAGTCTGGTCTCTCACTGTTGCGAGTAAGGAAGCATCCATCTCCATAGCATAATCACCAGCATATCTGACTGCATTCCTCCATTTGCCTCCATATTTGCTCCTCTGTCACTTCTTCCATATGAGTTAACATGGCCAGTCTTCATCATTACTTCCTACATCACCTCTCCAACTGCTGGGATTGCCTAACAGCTGCAGAGCTTTCTTCCTGAACAGCACAGGAGGATCTTGGTGGAGAACAGAACAGACAACACAAGCAGCAAGGCTAGGGCTAGCAAGGAGGTCTCCATGCTCTGTGTGTCTGCAGATTGTCACAGAAGCTGCCCTGCAGACAAGAAAGAATCCACACCTACTTCCCACTCACTCTCTTCTCACTCTCACCTGTTGTCATGAGTTTGCCAGCCCTCTCAGATGGGAACTTCGCACCAATGTCTTCGTCACTCATTCCTAAAGCCAGTCTTGCTAAAATTAGCAGGAAAAGGAAGGCAAGAACCTATTAAAAGTTTTCACTCTTTGCAAATTGCCTTAGTAGTAGACATTTCATCACTGCTAAGTAGAATTACAAAACTCTTGTGGTTTTAACAAAACTATCTGAATTTAGCTTCACACCAGATTTTCAAAGTGATTAGGTGCATGAATGATTCAAATGTGTGCCTAGGATTATCAGACATATCTAGATAGTGTTTGAAATTAGCAGGAAAAAAATAAATAGATGCTTTTTTGAAAGCCTATTCTAATTTTTTATCTCATAAATATCTTTTTGGCCTATCTTTGTCATTCAGTATTATAGATTTCTGTTATCATTTAAAGTCTCACTCACTTAATCAGTAACTTTTTCTAGCACTGAAATGAAAAGCAGGTTTCTTCTTATATTACAAGTGCACACAAACACGTGACACATCCCATACCAACATTACTACATACCTGTGACCAGGAAAAACTTTTCCTCATTGATTGGAGAGGAGGCTATGTACACACAAACACACTGTATGAGAAAAAAATCCTTTTTATTTAATCTTTCTTTGTATTTTCCCTTTTGATTATATTTTCTTTTCAAAATCTGTATCACAACAAAGACTCTACAGTTTCTATTTATGTTATTCCTCGAGAATAGGCATGCACATATCAGGTGTCTCTGAGAATGAGTTTAAGAAAAGCCAGTGTTAAAAATACCACTTTTTTAACTAGCCACCAATTGACCAGTGATACTGTGTTTTGAAAGCACTACACAGCAAACTTCAGATATCTACCGCACTAACAGCAATGGTGGAAGCACTTAGAAGGTAAGAGGGAAGTACTTGTGATAGACTAGGGAGCATTAATGTTGTTTTAAATGACATGACAATCCTGCAGTGAAACTTTTGACCCTGTATGCTTTCTGTGAAGTGGACAGAAGCAGCACAGGTTAACAGCAGCTCTTAACAAATTCTGCCTGCAGAATTCTGACCATATCACATACCTGAAGAAAAATCTTTAACACAAAGTACCATTGGGAAATTTCAACTAGCAAATCAACTCATACTGATCACCCAAACTCAACAGATACCTTTCAATTCACCTTCCTGTTTCCTACTGTGAGCATGAGAACTAGCTTTGCTAGTGTACAAAGAACTGACAATGCTTCCTTTAAGAAAAAAAAAAAGAAAAAACCCCACCTGACACACACCTGTGTGTTCTCAAAAATAAGGAATGTGAAGACAGGGAAAGATTAAGTGAAGAGCAAGACTTTTGTTCAGGAAGAAAACTATATATGATGTGAAAACTTGTTAACAATTGCATCAGGAGATTCTTCCTGGCACACACATAGAACAAAGACAGCATCTTGTAAATGGATCAGCTAGCCTAGGTTTCTCTGTGGGGAGAGAGAAAGAAAGTCAATGGTTCAAAATTTGGCTCCTCAGAGGGTTCATTCATTCCTTCACTGAGAAAAAAAAATAGTAGGGGAGGCTGAAGGTTGGCAGGATGGGATTAAAAGAGATGCTTATGGCTGTCTGATACTGTGGTCTGGCACTCCTCCCAACACAATATAAAGGTAAATATAAATCACATTTTTGGCCTGTGTCAGTGCAAAATAGCAGTGTTAGAGCTCAATTCCATCTTGCTCCTGTCCTGAAATGTTTCTGAGGCAGCAGCAAAAGATGTAAATCTGCTGTAGCACCTAGTTTAGCACTGCAACTTCGTGTCTAGCTACAAAGTCCTGCACCTCTGCCAGAGGTTGTTACCTATACGGATATATTAGTACAATTATGTAAGTCTGTAAGCGCAGGTAGGCTTCTTCAACCTCCTTTACCTTCACAGCCTATCTTACACCCAGTCATAATAATGAGTCATAAAATGAGGACATGCTGCCACTGATGGGCAGGGACATTCCATATTACGACATAGATCAGAACCATGATTTGTTTTGAAAGAGATGCAGAAGGACACTAAAAGGGACACTTTTGACAGAAACAGTGTAAGTAACAGCCAAATGTTAGGCAGCACACAAATTCATTAAGATTACTGTTAAATGCAAGTTCTACTTACTTTACATGCAAACCTCTCAACATTGGAAGGTTTAAGAGTACAAGGCTTACCTCAAATTACAGACATGATCATTTGCCTTCACAAAATGGCTGCAAATAATTGATCATGTACAAGCAGACCACCTGTACATCACATAAAGAGCTGAGTTACTCAAAGGACCAGTAGGGGCCTTTTTCTGGGATTTCAGCACACCTGCCATCTCAGAAACCCAAAAGCAGAAAGGATAGACAGCAAAGTGCAAAGAAGCACAATTATAGACTGCTGCTTTTGAAGGTACCCTACAGCCAAAATAAGTAGAACTCTAATGTCTATTTAGCATTTCTGACATCATCAGTAAAAACAGTCAGTGTGTTGGCTCACCAAAAGCAGACTGCATGTAGCTGGGCCACAGCCACTGACTGGTGGCGTAGTAAGAATTGACCTCCAAATTTCTGAGCTTCCATGATAGACCTTAAATAAACATAACCAGCCTTTAAAGGAACTGGGTTAGATTCATCAGTGTACATTTCCAGCACTGACAAGATCCTTGCTTACATAAGACGTCCTTGCTCCCTAACAAAAGTACCAACAGTTTGACTCTCCACTCTCTTACAGTCATAAGCAGAAAACAACATTATGAAAGGTATGCATGCCTACAATGTATCTGAAGGTATGCCTACAGCTGATACAGACATTTCCAAGATATTTTTAAACTACATAAATTTAGTACAGCTGGCAGAGAAGTGCTGATACATGGAACTGCAGTTGGACCAACTGCCCAAGTGTTTACAAATTCTTGTGTAAGTTTTGGCAGCTATAGGGGGGCAAGGAGCAAGATTGCTTCTGTTACCAGAGATAACACCCAACTTAGCAAGATGCGGTCAAAGAATAACGTTTGTGTGGACTGAAATATAAACTTATCTTCACTGAACACTGAGTGCAAGGCAAGGACTGAATTAAAACAGCAATGAAACTAGAGTTCTCATATACAGAGAGTTTCACAGAACTGGTTTTCATGCAACTCACTGTCAGCAGATGTTCATTTTGGCAGAAAGATCATTGCAATGGTCTGCTGTTAATAGTCAATTACAAAACCATCAAGACAGTCATCAATACAACCTGTGGAGACCCATTCCTTTTGCATGAGGACTGTTGCAATTCTACTCCTGTAATGTAATCTTTTAGATGCAAATCTGTTTTTCCAGTGGTACAAGGTCATTTCCTCTGAAAATGGACTGATTGTGCTATATACAGAGTTTAGGAATTAGAAACACTTCTCAGAATTATGGAGATAGTATTTCCTAATCATTTGGGTCTAGTTTCCTTGTAGAAAGAGTAATTGGCAATTATTCCAAACTGGTAATTTAGCTCCATAGTGACTAATGATATTCTTTAAAAAAAAAAAAAAAATAGTCCAGTGTGTTGCAGGAGGTTTATTACAGAGAAAAACAAAACAAAAATTGCTCATTTAGAAATAAAATTATATCAGACTTTTATGTGTTGATCTACTTAAACCGGAAAAACATTTATCTGCTCTAAGTGTGAACACATAAATAGTTCCAGACCAAGAGTTGTCCTTTTCTTAAAAAACTAATTAAACTCTGGATTGTGTCTTCCAAATAATACATTCATTTATTCCCAAAGTTAACTTATGTTCTCATCAAAACAACTTTTATGATTCAAAACTATTTACATCATAGGGACAAATATGAGCTCTTCGAAGCATGGACCTTTAAATATAAGTATGTCTGATGTTGTGGTCTTTTGAAATAGATCTGTTGCCTAAACATAATGAATCATCATAGCCTTTGGAAGCCTGGCAATGCCACAACATAACTGACACACATCACAAGGTAAATAAATAAATTTGGAAGTTTTCTTCTGCACCACTGTAAAATGATATATATTGTTATTTAGAATCAATAAGTCTACAACCAAAAAATGTGAAGGCATCTTAAGTTGGACAGCACAGTCCTGTATAAATCTGTCACCATGCAGAAATAAAAAAGCTAACTCCAAATGAGAGGAAGACTTATTAGCTCAAGTGCTACACCCGGCTAACAGATTATTCTCAGACCAAATTGGTGTCTTCACACAGCTCTGCTTGGTGCCATGTAGACACAACAACTTGGTTGAGGGTCACTCAAAAACAGATGAAAATGCTCCACTACAGAACTGAAAATTCATGAAAATTTGTCTTTACTAGTGAAGATCTCAAGTAGCCAATGAGTATTTTCCAGTAAGATAGTTGTATTTAAATTGTTTATATTTTTATTCTATTTGCTTTTCTCTCAAATAAATACTGTGCTCTGCAAAAGCTTAAGGCTACACGGTTAGCTCTACCACTACTCTTGAGGGAACACAGACCTGCAATAGGTAAGGTAAGGTCATATTTGCTGTAGTAATCACAGCAAACTGAAAAGGATCAGGAGCTTTATATCCAGTCAGGAGGGACAAAGAAATGAGTCACTACTCCATAAATCACAGAATCATGGAAGACAGATGGAAGCAGTTTCAGAGGTCACCTAAGCCATATCATTGCCCAAGAGCAGCGAAAATTACGTGCACTCTCATACATAACTTATTTAACCTGTTCTTAAGATCTTCTACACTTGTCATGACTGGAGGCCTGCAATTAGATGGCACCCTGGATGATCTCTCTTCAGAGATCTTGTTAATTCCAAAACAGTGACCAAAAAATAAGGACAGGTTGCAGAATAAAAATCGCTCCAAAGGAATGAAGCCAGCACAATTTTAAGTTTCTTGGTATTATTTTTTTAAATACTATCCAGCTTTGATTTTTCTCTGACGTTTGTTCTTTGGGAGGCCATGAGTTAGGATGTCTAGGGACAATACTAGTTAAATTATGGCAATCAGTGCTGCAAAGAACTGAAGAATATTCAGTTTGTTTATTATTGATTAATTATTGATTATTGATTTAATTATTAACTATTGGTTAATAATTCAGTTTGTTTAATCATTATGTTTAATTATTGATTGGGTGCGTTAGGAATCTAAATCTATATAGTGAATTAAAATGTTTGTTTCCTGCTTAAATACTCCAAACCAAAGACTCTGTCTCTTTACAACAGCTATACATGGAGCTCCACATTGTTTTAGCTGTCTCATCTGCAGTGCAAAATCTGTCTGCTTTAAAAACTCAGACTCTCCAGCTGCCATTCCTGCAAATCAGAAATTTGTCATATTCACCTTCCTTCACCCAGTGCTGCTCCAAGATCATCCTCAACACCATGGCAGCATGAAATAGAATCAATCTCACCTTTAGTCCTAGGCACATCTATCTTCAGCAGAAAGGAAGGAGGAAGAAAAAAATGCCTACAGAGAAATGAATAGATGTAGGTGTTTTGTCCATATGAGTGAAGAAGAGGGAAACTAGGACAGTTTAGGACAAGGATAAGCTGTCATTGTATCAGGCAGACACAGAACACCTATATGAAAAGAAACTAAAGCTACAGGAAGGCG
>JANZLQ010000079.1:5754706-5771817 GCA_026212715.1 Elanus axillaris | reverse complement strand
GGGCCGATCCCGGGAAGGCGGGGGGGGGGGAGGGTAATCTCTCCACATAATTGCAATTGTCCTACTTCTGATATTCCCTGTCTCTGAGAATCACTGCCATAACAGTGACAAGTTTCTATGACTCAGTGCATGACTTACATTTATGCCTAGGAAGTACTTTCTGTAAAACAACATTCACTTATTTCCCAGCAAACACATTTAAGCTCCATAAAATGTGCATGCATTTCTTCCTTTGGTGGGGGAGGGATAAAATATTTAGACTGTTTTCCAAATCCATTCCTTTTTCTTCCTCCTTCCTTTTCTCCCAGTGCAGCTAACAAAATAATCATTCTTTGCCATGTCTCACTCAATAAAATGCTAAATAAAATCAAAAAGCCAACCTGCTTATATCAAGAAACAAAATATAATGCAGATGTCATGCACATAGCTAGCTAAGCTTACCTAAGTAATGTTGCTCAAGCAAATACCACCAGACATACCAGAAAAACCAAGATACAGCCTGAGCTATTTAGTATCACTATCACTTCCTCAGGCATCTAGGTAAACAAGCGTGCATTAAAAAATAGACCTTGAAAAGGATCAGAAATTAAACTGATGAAAAACCCTACTGCCTCACTGCCTACCTGTCCCACTGACAGCAGGACAAGGATTTCACCTCAAAGCTTTACCCTCTGTAATATATGAAATACATTTTTAAGGTTAGTTTATAATTCCTAATTTCTTTGGCAATTAGCAGTATGCCAATACCATTACATTATGTTTGCCCACTGGAATTTATTGATAAATACAAAAAATATACAATTCAGGCAATCTGCAATTAATATTGGAATTCCAATGAATTATCTCTAGAACAAGATCCTACACAACATGAAATATTTGTAGACCTTATGTGGCATAAATTCTAAACTGTAACAGCCCTTGAAAGTGTTTTGGGTTTGTGGTGGGTTTTTGGTGGCTGGGGAGGGGCTTCAGGGGTGGCTCCTGTGAGAAGCTGCCAGAAGTTTCCCCGGCTCCAAGTCAGACCCACCGCTGACCAAGGCTGAGCCCATCAGCGATGGTGGTTACTGAGTGACTGGTGCCTCCAGGAGAACAGATTTAAGAGGGGAATGGGCAGCGAGTAGTGGGATTGGAACGTGAGAGGAACCCCTCTGCAGACCCCGAGGTCAGTGAGGCAGGAGGGGAGGAGGAGAGGGGAGGAGGGGATGCCCCTGCAGCCCATGGGGAGGCCGCAGGCTGTCCCCCTCCAGCCCATGGAGGGGAGCGGGGGAGCAGATGCCCACCTGCACCTCGTGGAATTGGATGCCCCCCAAGATAGTTGGGATTCAATGGGAAAGCCTGCGCTGGAGCAGGCTGTTCCTGAAGGACTGCAGCCTGCAGAAAGGGCCCACACTGGAGAAGTTCATGGAGGACTCTCTCCAATGGAGGGACGCCACAGTGGAGCAGGGGAAGAGTGAGGAGTCCTCCCCCTGAGGAAGAAGGTGCAGCAGAGACAGTTTATGATGAACTGACCCCAACCCCCATTCCCCGTGCCCTGCACTGCTGGTAAGGAGGAGGTGGAGAAAATGGGGAGTTAAGTTAAGCCTGGGAAGGAGGGTGGGGTAGGGGGAGGGTGTTCTAAGGTTTGGGTTTACTTCTCACTATCTTTGTTTTGATTTGACTGGCAGTAAATTAAACTGATTTTGTTTTTTTTCCCCAAGTTGAGTCTGGTTTTTGCCAGTGACTGTAGTTGGTGAGTGATCTCTCCCTGTCCTTGTCTTGACCAAAGGGGTTTTTCTACTTTGTCCTCCCCATCCCACTCATGGGGGAGGAGTGAGTGAGAAGCTTTGTGGTGCTTTGCTGCCAGCTGGGCTTAAACCATGACAGAAAGAAAAAGAAGTGGATGTATGCCTATATTATGCCTATCATGAAAATGTATGTCTTGAAAATAAGCTATCACTATTTTGCAAACACAAGTTGATCTAAGAGGAGTGTATTTATTTTATTAGCTGGTGATCATCTCAGAAACTGAATGTTTTGGGTAAGAACTTGCCAGTACTGGCAAAATTCTCATCAATTCAAAAGGGTCCAAGGCTTGCATTTTTCTTCAGGTCTGGCTTTTCCTACACTTGCTGCTAATATTACTTTACAAGGCAGTCACATGCAATTAATCTTCATCCTTTAATCTGGCAAAATTCTTTTGGTCTTAGTAAATTCTTTTGGAGGTTCAGAGTCTTGAACTAAGGAATCCCCAGAATTTTACCCTACATACCTTGGATGAGTTACCAATTAACTACCAAATGCCTGCAAACACTTTGCAGACAACTTGACAGGATTTCTTTCCTTACTTAAAAACAAACAAACAAAAAAACCCACAAAACTGTGGAGCAGATTCCCTCCAAAAGGCTCATTTAGACTGAAGACTGGCAGTCTATACCAGAGTATACCAGATCTCACTTCCAGGCAACACACTCAGGCTCTCTTCCTGCAGAAACAAGGGCATGGGGGAAAGGGAGAAAGAGAAGAGATACATACACAGAATTCTCCTCCCAACATGTTAACAGGTAAGATTCTGTCATATGAGCAAGCTCCAAAAAGCACTGGACATGTTATCTTCTCCCTCCCTTGTCCTATAGTGTGTACAATACAGACTCATTTATTAATCATAGCAACCAATTAGTCCATTTCTCCTTTGTAGCCATTTCTTGAGAAAATTGAGACAGCTATATTAAGAAATACTGTACGTGAGTTTAAAACACAGCATAAAGACTGTAAGCAAGAGTCTCAGGTAGCATAAAGCAGACTGTTTGACTGTTAGTGCACTCACTGATCTATAGCAGTTAAGTCTCACACCACAGCCACTGTAATCAAAATGGTAGTCATATTGCTTCCCAGCATGCAAACTGACAAGAATATGGTTGCAGTCTTTATTTTTGTAAATAAACCAGTGAAATCCTTAATGACCACATAGATCTTCCATGACTTTAGTCCAGTTTATGAACAAGCATAATTTTAAGGTGTTTATGACAATTAACAATTTCATACTTAAAGCCACATACAAGAATGTCAGTAGCACACACTCTTGAGAAAGAAAACATCCAAAAGGATATGATGAAACATGGCAATACTTCCTCATGTCAGTAATTTTTGTCACATCTTTAAAAACAGATTATTTGTGTGATGGGGCAATTACATTTACGTACAAATGTACGTCTTGCCTTTAGCCCAAGAAATCTGGCTTTTGTTATTTTCTCATTTTTCTGCATCTTGCCTTCTTCAAGAAAAGCTTCCTCCTTTTTCATGCTGTGCCGAATCTCATTTTCTATTCTTTTGTTTATTTTTTAAGCCATTCAAACTTCATTTCCAGAAGCAAAAAGCCAGTGGAACGCATATTACTGATGTTATGCTAAGACACCAAAGCTAGTCTATAAAAATAAAGACTTAAACATAGCCCTGATGTTGAAAATATTTAAACCATAAATAACAGCTTTAAAAATGTGTAAAGCAGAAATGGAGCATCATTCCAATAAATTAGCAAAAAGTACCCATTACAGTTGTAAAACTGGAAAGCACAATTTGTTTAACACAAAATCAGTAAAACCAGCTGGAAATGTTATTTACAAGCTCCTTAAGTGTCCAAAATCTTTCTTTGATATCTAGTTTTGCTGAAGTTAAACCTACATGAAAAAAAGGTAAAAAGAAGGGTAATAATTATTTGTTATCTTTTTCCTCCATCCTTGCTGTTAATTGAATTTCCTCTGGCTAAGGAGAACAGGCTGGAAATATCAATTCAGTCACACTTAATTTTGTTGAGAACTGTGAAATGTAAATGCAAAACAAACATTTAAAAAAATCAAGCTACAAAGAACAATTTGGGCATTTAAGGGCAGTTGCTGATAATATCTTCTCTATTACCTTTCACATTAATTTCCTCTCCATTATAAGAATTTTGTTTGCTTTATATATATACATTGTATATCTATATACAATATATAGTACATATATTGACAATCCTTTGCCTCCCCCTCCCTCGCAATATAAAAGCTGAGGTCCACAACAAAATTAGAATAGTTTAAAATGACCAAGAAATAATTTCTTTAAACAGAATTTGACTATTTTGTACCTGGTTGGGCAACATTCAGAACCTTGAATATTTTTTCGCCAACATCTCTATTTCTGTATATTCCTTGCTTAGTCAGTCTGGTCCATTTCCTAATCTTACAGAAACTCATATCTGTTTTTAAACCTTGATTAATCCCCTCAAAACACTGAGAGCACCTGATAATTCAAGGTCAAAAATATTAATCGTAAACTCATGGTATTCTGATCTCAAATGGAACTAAAGAAGGGCAAACATGTAGACATGTAACAAAAAAATCATTAAGGTATCTAAGTAACACAGGTTCCTAATTTTATAATAATGCTATGGAATACTTTTACAATTAACTAAATTCATATAATTTATTCTTTCCTGTCACTGGGCACCACTGAAAAAAGCCTAGCTCTGCACTCTTTGCACCTTCCCTTCAGGTATTTGTACACATTGCCCCATAAGCTTTCTCATCTCCAGGCTAAGTAATCCCAGCACTCTCAGCCTTTCCTCATAGGACAGATGCTCCAGTCCCTTCATCACCATCATCATGGCCCTGTCATGGTTTAACCCCACTTGGCAACTAAGCCCCACACAGCCACTTGCTCACTCATGCCGCAACAGGATGGGAAAAGAGAATCAAAGAGTAAAAGTGAGAAAAGTTGTGGGCTGAGAAAAAGACAGCTTAGTAGGGAAAGCAAAAGCCACACAAGCAAGCAAACAAAACCAAGGAATTCATTCTCCACTTCCCATGGGCAGGCAGCTGCTCAGCCGTCTCCAGGACAGCTGGGCTCCATCACACCTAACGGTGACTTGGGAAGACAAATACCACCACTCCGAATGTCCCCCCCTTCCTTCATCCCCAGCTTTACATGCTGAGCAGGACGTCCTATGGTCTGGGATATCCCTTGGGTCCATTGGAGTCAGCTGTCCCGGCTGTGTCCCCTCCCAACTCCTTGTGCCCCCCCAGCCTGCTCGCTGGGGGTGTGTGGTGAGGGGCAGAAAAGGCCTTGGCTCTGTGCAAGCCCTGCTCAGCAAGAACTAACATATCCCTGTGTTATCTACAGGGTTTCCAGCACAAATCCAAAACATAGCCCCAAACCAGCTACTACAAAGAAAATTAACTCTATCCCAGCCAAAACCAGCACATCCTTTGCTGGACCCTCTCTAGCATGTCCAAATCTCTCTTGTACTGCGGATATGTACACATGTATCCTTTTGGCACTGGGGGAAGTCTCACATGATTTCAAGCTGACTTTAAAAACATACTTTTATTTCCTTACTCCACCGTCCATTATTTTGCACAAAGTGACAAATACTATAAAAAAAAATCAGAAATACTTATAACCTATGAATGACTTTATCAGATTTACTTCAAAACATCTAAAAATAAGTCAGTAGTCAAGGAAGAAAGGATTTGGATTAAATTATTCTGTATAACTCACATATAATGTGAATAAATGTATACTAAAATACAAAATTCAACTCAACTTTATTTACAGTAATGCTTTGTTTGCATGTTCAGAGTGATTAAAGAAAATAACAACTGATGTCCATCCAGATGGCAAAATGCATCTCATGCTGACTGAGGCACATCTTGCTTTGTACATAAAAGAGCATCCACACGTATTGAGCTTCCCAGTAATGAATTTTGAGAAAAATTTGATCACCTTCCACAACTAGGCAGAATCTCAGGTTGTTCTTGCTTATTTTGACAAACATGCTAAAGACACAGACTTACTCTGACTTACAGGTTTAGGCTGAATACAACCTCAAATACTGCAGATGATTACATATTGCCTGAGCAAATCTCCATGACAGCATGGCAGTAAGCTACACTTGGTGAACCTTTTCAGAAAGTTTTTTCAAATGAAGGTACTACACATCCCCTATTTCCTCTCTCCTGTACTTCTGGGATTCTAGGTAAACAGACCATTAAGCAGCATGTTGTTCTCATCACCCCAGAAGAGCAAGAATGCTGCTTCTTACCCTGAAGTTATCTGCTTTTTCAGCATGCCATGGCAGAAACAACCTTCTGATGTCAAACCTACTCATGCCACTTTCAAAAAGGAGGCTCCTGCCAATGGCTGAAGCAAGTGAATACCAGGCAACTGATGGAATTTGACTGGTTTTGATATGACTAGGAACTCTTGCAGTTGCATGGGTCAGTCAAGCATGAGCTAAAAACACTCGTGTTTAGACCAGAAGCAGTCATGAACATGGCATACAGACAGCCTGCCACTCAAGCTGCCTCTCTACCACTTGAAAAGTTAATAGTAATATTCTCTCTTTGATCCCGCAACAATGTAAATGTGCTTTTGGGATGCTTATTCTGTGACATTTGCAAACAACAGCAAGAAAAGGTGTAGACACAACTATAGTATATATGTTGGTATCAAAATGAGAAGAAAAAAGAACAGTCTAATTAAATTGTACAAAAGCCACTTCAAAATCCCAGTGTGGCACATGCAGCATAAATTTAGGAATTCCTTGTGATTATGGTGGTACATGCTCATGAGGCAATATTCAAAGCACCTTACATGCAAGATGGTTTACAAGCAGAGCGGCTGAAGAATACAAATCGAAATAGTCTCCAGGCTTCTATTCTTTCTTAGAAAAAGTAACTTTTATTTTAAAATAAAACTGAAGAAGTGCCCAACTGTTACCATGTTACCAACAATTACATTTCAGTGGACATATACTATCACCTACTTGTAAAAGCATAACTCTGAAGAATACCACCAAGTTAAGAATCTTTACTTGGGTGTATATCAAGAGAATTTGCACACATTTATCAGTATATTCCTATTAAAAAGACATTATTTGTAACAAAAATGTCCAGTTTATATTCTAACGTGGTGTGGAATAGTTGCTCCGCAGCACAGAACATGCCACACCTCGAGTACTGTGTTCAGTTTGGGGCCCCTCACTGCAGGAAAGACATTGAGGTGCTGGAAGGTGTCCAGAGAAGGGCAACCAAGCTGGTGAGGGGCCTGGAGCACAAGTCTTATGAGAAGCAGCTGAAGGAACTGGGGCTGTTTAGTCTGGAGAAAAGGAGGCTGAGGGGGATCCTTATCGCTCTTTACAACGACGTGAAAGGAGGTTGTAGCGAGGTGGGGGCTGGTCTCTTCTGTCAGGTGGCTGGTGATAGGATGAGAGAAAATGGCCTCAAGTTGCAGCAAGGGAGGTTTAGGTTGGATATTAGGAAAAAATTTCTTCACTGTTAGGGTTGTCAGGCATTGGAAGAGGCTGCCCAGGGAAGTGGTTGAGTCACCATCTCTGGAGGTATTCAAAAAGTGTGTAGACAAGGCACTCCAGGACATGGTCTAGTGGGCATGGATGGGGGTTGGACTTGATGATCCTGAAGGTCTTTTCCAGCCTAAATGATTCTATGATTATATGCTTTTTGAGCACCTGAGGAAAAGAATGGCTAAAGTGTACAACTAAATTATTCCCATGGCTTCAGTCAGAGGCTGAGAGAAGTTTTATCACTTCCATGCTTACACTTGCATAATTACAGCTACATATTACATGCTTTATCATGTATGCCTGGTTGGTTTAATCCACACTGTCATCTTTCACTTGTTTCCTCCGTTAGAATCAAGGCGAACTAGTTTACTATCTTTTATACTTTTAATTCTCTATCTGGGCTTAAAATGATCAAAGAATATTTTGGAAGTGTGTGGGGAAACCACATGATGTGCTGGTGGTTATTTTTTTGAACTACCTAATTTCAGCAAAGATTATGACATTGATAAATAACTTACACAGATTTATGAGAGTACTTTACACAGCTCTTCTGTATCTTCTAGAGATCCCAATTCATTTAATTATAAACTGCCAGCATGTAAACCACTATCAAGAAAGTTTTTTCCCCATTGAACTTCAAACAGTTTATATATGGCATTATGCCGTTTATATATGGCGTTATGCCATTTATATATGGCATTATGTAAAAGCACACCATTTTGAGAGAACAATTTTTATTCTAGTACAAAACATTTATCAGAGACTTGATACAAAATTACAAAACATAGTCTTACAGTGCTCTTCTTCCCGCTGATTATAAAAAAAAATATTATGAATTCAAGTCTTACAGTGTTTGGTACAGGATCCCTAAATGAGATGAAGAACTAAGGAATAGTAAAAGTACCTCCTTGGTACAAGTGTATGATGTACATACAAATATATGCACATACATGAAAACTTAACAGGAGAATAAACATCAGTGGGAGGGAAGACCACACACAAATTCTTTCGTTTAAACCTTCAAAGGGAACTTCTAGCCAACTGACAGTGATAAATAAACCATGCCTCACTATCAATAGATGTTTTTCTCACTGATTTCATTACAATCAAGTTTTCACCTCAAAACTGAAATACTGTAAACTCTTTCTTATGTGGCATCTCTATGCCACCCTTTTAAAAGAAAAAATCCCTACATATATGATACTTGCTGAAATGGCGTCAGATTAGATGTCCTAAGGAACATGTGGAAATACCATTAGAAATTGAATCAGATTTATTAATACATTTTTTACAAAAAGTTCCATTTACTTAAAAGGCTAATCTTTCTCTTTTACCATATATAAACTTATGAGACAGGCTTCTTTTGTTCCAGTGTTAATTGGTTATTTGGATGTGCACACAACCCACCAACACCCTCTGAAACAAGAGAATGGAAGTATCTAGTTTCTTTCAAACTGATCTGTATTCACAAATAAAGTGAAAGAAACAATACACAATAATTTATTTTTATGAATGTCAGGAATGACAGTGCACTTTAATCTTGTATCCAGCTCATATTATATCTGAGCCAAATATTTCATTTTAAGAGTCCTGTTAAATCTTTTCAAAGGCCTTGCTTTATGTGTTCATGAAATAACTCACTATTTTTTAGCTTTCAGGAATGGTAATTGCTGTAAATCTTGTAAATTAGCATGAGTCGTACCAGCAATACACTCTGTTAAAATTCATCTACATTGTTGTTGGAATATTTATTAGGTACTAAAATATTTAAAGGAAACCTGCAACTACTACAATTCAAATTACATTTCACCTAAGAAAGCCTTTTTTATAGCACCTAGTACTATTGTTTTGTCACTGTATAAGAAAGCATCTAATCCAACTCCTAATCTTGTGTGGAAAAATTTCTTTTCATGAGATGCCTGAAAGAAATCATTATATTAACTGGATATTCCCTATTGTGTTTAATCAGTTTGCACAAGTAAATTGCACTGCTCATTGTAGTAGTTGACATTTTCAACATTTGCACATACAATAGAAATGTTAGCACTATTTATAAACTAGTTAGCTCTTGATAGATTGGTGACCTTCAGAGATCCTTCAGTATGTGTTTTTTTCTGGCTTCTGTCTGCTGTAGCAGCTGGAGAGATTACCTCCCCCATTTTCTCATTATGATCACCTACTTTCTAGCATCCCTTTTGTGTCAGCATCTCCTAACTTGTTCCAGTACAGCTGAGTTAGCTGACACCTCTTACATTTTTAACGTTCACCTTGCTCACTCCTCACGTCGCCCTTTGCCTCTCTTTAAACTCATTTGTGTTCTCTGCTCCAGCTGATGGTCACAAGTGTCAAGGCCTTCTGCTTGTACTGCAGCATCAGCTCTGGCTCAGCACCATGGCAATGCAACAGCTTCTCAGGCTGAGTGAATACTGGGAATATGCAAATGGAAGCAGCTCTAAATATTAGCCATCCCATCACACTTAATATCTACTATAAACTCCTCCCCTAAGTAATTCAGACTAACACAGGGGATTTTGACAGGTTTCTCTGTAGAAGAGACCATATACCAATTCCTTCATATATTAAAAGACATTGCTACATAAAGACCAACCTTTTTTCCTTCTCTATGAGAAAATGACTTGAGAAAAGAGCTGCACATACAGACCTGAAGTCTCCTGTTTGTTTACCAGATAAATATATAGCCTAAGAAAGGGAAGAAACTAACAGAATTTGGCTTGGTGCAAATAAAATCATTAACATACTATATATTAATCTGTGGCTCTTACCCTGTTCCTATTTGCAGCTCATTTAGGAGCAAAACCCACAGAAAACAATGGTGACTAAATACAACTCAAGTAACAACTCTTCATTTTTAGTATGGGTACTGTTTCAAACTCATCTCCCCAGAGAAAGATGAAATGAACTCCTCAAATTTCTTCAGTGGTAAGAAGGTAAGATATAAGCACTTTGAAAAGAAAAAACAATCACCACATTGCCCATCTTTTGTGGGAGAAAGAAAGAAAATATTTTTTTTGAGACAACATATGCTCTGTATTTCTTTCTGTTTATCTTAACTCCAAGTCAAATATTAAGATGAAAATGGAAATATTGGAAGGCTCTGAAAATTCCTTCTGAATTTCTCTTCCATCTTAATATTAAGTCATTGGTATGGGAGCTTTCAAATAAACATGCATTGCTTCTCACATTTCTCAGTCATTTTTATCTACCTGCCATGAGTGTAGGTCAGGGGTTTGTATCTGCTTTCCTTGGGTAAAACTGTCAAACTAAGATACAAGGCAACAGACAGGCTTCTCACCTTAAAAGCTCTAGAATCTCTCTCTGAGTTTGCTTTCACGTATTTTATGAATTTTCATAGGTCAATGCTTTACAGTATTTTTCCTCCTATTCTGTATTAGAGTTCTGTATTTTTATCTTTCTTCAAACAATAATTTTATTGAGTTGAGGCCCAGAGTAACTTTTTTTTCCCCAACTTTTTATTTATTTATTTATACCTTTTCTAGGTATTAGATTTCATTCACTTTCAACTAACATCCACAGGAATATGAGGAAAATACACTTTCTTACTCTTCCTGATACCTAGGAGTTCTCATTTTTCCAGAAAATTAGACAGCATTCTGCCCCTGTTTTTAAACAAAAAAAATAATGTATACAGTTTAGCCCCAGAACTGCAATTTTACAGTTATTTACTTTTACCCTTCCAGACTTACATTAAAATCTGTTACCCATTGTATAAGATGTTTCTATTTAAACCCTTTGCACCATCCTTAAAATTTTGGTGCTTGATTTAAAAAAAAAAATAAAATACACCACAAGCAACAAACAAAACCCTGCAACTCTTAAGTTGCAAGACACTCAGTGCTACTTCACAGAGAAGTACAGCTGCTAAAGTGCTCTGCCATAAGCTGCTACTCTCAGTGTAGGTCTGAGGTTATAACCACAAGGATCTTTCTACACACATCTCTGTAGGCACTTTAGGTCCTGGTGGAAATCTTTTCTCTTCTGGCTGACATGGATGTAAAGCAGAGACATTTTTACAGACCTTAAAAATAAGTCATCTTGAATTAAAATGGAACTAAGCCAAACTGAAGGAGTTCCTGTCATGTAACATTCATTTT
The DNA here is from genome assembly GCA_026212715.1 of Elanus axillaris. NCBI lineage: Eukaryota > Metazoa > Chordata > Aves > Accipitriformes > Accipitridae > Elanus > Elanus axillaris. The sequence goes on along the minus strand of JANZLQ010000079.1, from coordinate 5,760,369 downwards.
TCATTTCTTCCCTAGAAAGGTAAAGAGAGGGCACAAAGTCCTCATTTTAAGTTTCTCTGCTATCTAAAATATTGATGCACAATTTCATTTCAAACAATAAAAAAAACCTTACCAGTAGGAAAGTATTACTGAGATAAATATTTTCCCAAGAAATTTCTCTAGCTCCAGTTTCAGCAAAGGAATACTTTCTTATGAAGAAAGATCCTGGCAGGAAATATCCAAGTTGCTTTCCTGGCTGGTTATGTTTTTTATAGCCATATGCAATCATACAGTATATATATGGATTTATATACACATCCACCAGTATATTCATTTAATTCATCATTCCCTCACACACACATATATAAGATGTTCTTTCTGTCTCCTCATACTGCTTGATCTATCTTTTGGATTTATTTGTAGCTTTCCCACACCTCCAACCATTCCAGATGGATGTGGACAACCACCCTACCAGCCCAAAACTGAGGCTAACGTCAAATGAGATAAGCTTGACACCAGTATCAGGGAAGCAAGAAACCAAACCATTCATTTTGCTACAGGGTAAGAGAAGAATGTACTCTGTAGCGGGGATGCAGATTACTGACCTATGCAAAAAGAAAAGTGCTTAGAGCAAACTCACAGAAAGAGCAGTAACAAACTCAAAACTGCAGTTACAGCCAAGCAGTGACCAGCTGGCAAAACTTCCTCACATACTGTGAGTTTGGAAAAAAAGTTTACAGGTTACTCCTTGTCTGGCCAGGCTTACTCCAATGTATTAGTCTCTAAATAGAAAGGATGGTGAGTTCCAGGGCTGAAACTTAGAGTCTCAGATATTGTCATGCAACTACCAAGGAAAATCTATAGAGTTCCAGACTGACTGACAAGACAAATTTCAGAACAAACTTGGTCCTACTGAAATCAAGGCAAAATTGTGATATTTTTAAGTTTTAGATTAGTTCTGTGAGCTCTAACTCTCTATACAGCATTGCATAAAGACTCTACACTTCCCAGTACTCAACACATTTATTTTAGCACAAAGTTCTGAGACAACATGACTATAAAAACAAAATATTCTGTGTTAATAAAAAAGCTATTTATTTGTTAGGTACTGCTTCATTCATTTTGTGCGGCACTATAGTGACAAGTCAAGCCCTACACAGCAGGACTCATGGTAACTACAGTCTCACATCAACCACTATCACACATGCCATTCCTCATAAATTACCTGCATCTTTGGAAGTCCTGATGGTGAGGAGTGTACAACCAACCAGGGCGTAGCTTTGGTATCAGAGTACCACGATCATCAAAAGCATGTTTATAGAGTCCTTGCAACCATACCAAATAGTACATATAAGTTCACTGGTTTTTTACATGCTCACAAAGTATTGACGTTTTATGCTCCTCTAGAATGAGATCTGGTAACAGGAAACTAGAACAATTCATTATCTTCTGATACACTATCATTTAAGTCTCCTCAGTTAATTTAAGAAGGTTGTAAAATTGATTGTACTCAAACAGAAATCTAGCCAGAAGCCATTACATGTTGCTTAGAAAAACTGTCATGCAAATTTTTTTTAATTTATTTATTTACAATTTGTCTGAAAAAAAAGAAACATTATAATACATTGCTGGGGGCAGTTTTTACTCAGGCAAAGGAATAATACATAATAGGAAGGACACAAAAGACACAGAACATCAGTAGAACACTCTCTGCATCTATGTTTTCTGTAGCAGTCTTGTGGCCAAGTCCCAAAAAATCTCTGTGCCACTCAGTCTGACACTTCACAAGACTCAATCCAAAGTTCATACAGCTACAGGCATAAGACTAAGAAAAACAACAAGCTCATTTGTCTGGTTGATCAAACAGTATAAATTCATATAGACGGCAGCCACTGCTGACCCCTTCAAATCTAAATCACAGACAAAATTCAGATTCAGACTTTGTCTTACACATTCATCTTTCTTTGCTTGCCACAAATTCAAGTATAAACTGAAAAGTGCACCATATTTGTGCTTTATGTGGAATAAGGTTGCCTCTCAAGGAAAGCCCCCTAAGGCTGAGGCCGCTATGGGACTCCTAAGCAAGGGACTTAAAATTTCCTTTAAAGTACAGGGCTATGTAATCTTCTTTGGTGACTAGCTGACTTTAATCCAGGCCTAGTTCTGAGAGAACAGTTGTGTAATCTTAGCTCAAACTTCTGAAAAAAAATGCTAAATTGTCAGAAAATGCTATGAGACAGTCCACAAACTAAAGCCATGAAAAATGAGGAAGGTAGAATTGCACAGAATGGTAGAAATGTTAAGAACAGTTAGCAGACCAAGATTTCAAGAGAATAAAGACCTGCACAAAAAATATTCTTTTAAAAAAAAATAAGAACTACAAACCCTCATAAGTATACACTATCATAATCACATGTATCACCAACACAAGCATGCCTCCGCACATCCAGGACATCGGCTTACTGATTAAATGCTTCACTAAAAGAAGAGAGTGACAGATGTGAAAAAATATTTATGCTCTCAACAACTATATTGTCTCAGTAGGAGGCAAAAGGATAAGCACCACACAAAGCACAGTAGATACAAACTGGAAGTGTTTATTATATTGTCACTTCTAATTCCAGGAGATTTAATAGATATTTCCTTATAACATTCACATGCCCTTTGGAGACTATGATGATAGAACAATGTATTACCACCTTCCTTTTATTTAGACACCAAATCAGACGCATCAGATGCAAACATGGGCTCATTCATATGGCCAATCACAGTTTGGGAAGCACTTCAGCATATATTTGAGTACCACGTGTTTGTACCCCAAAGAGCCTTGCATAATCCAAGTCTGAATGGTAGCACAGAACACAAACTGATGCTGTTGATCTCATGGATATGCACCATCCAATCCCCTGTAATTTCTTTCACTAGTCCCTTTCTCATCTTTTTCCAAATATCTTTCCTTGATGTATTTGCCTCCAGCTGTAGCTCTCTGCTTCTTTCCTGCTTTCTCCCCAAAATATCTGTTCATGAATGAAGTATTCAAGAGGAAACAGAGTACTGCAGTTTAAGGCAGTCCTGGAAAACACCAAAAGATGAAATGGCCCTGAGCGATCTGCCAGGACAGGATAGAAAGAAGCTTCAGATCTGGGGGAAAAGAATAAATGCCAGAACATCTTTTGACTCTGGTCATATGACTTGCAAGTCATTTCCAAAGATAAGAAATCCCAGAAATGCAGAGCAGAGGCAAGAACTGGGATGAAGTTGTGGTACACACCCTCAATCTCAAGAGACAAGAAGTTTCTACATTCTCATTCTACATGCGCAATTCTCACACTTTAGGCATAATCTAGGGGAACGTGCTATTGTTGATAAAAATGTTTTGTGTAAGAAGTTGATGTATGACATTAGGCTTGTAAGTAAAAACTGTGGGAAACTGAACTTCTTACAGAAACTTTGTATCTCTGCCCCATACTCCTACAGGCAGACACACCCGGCCTTGAATTCTCACCAATAGGATTGCAGCTTGAAGTACATTTCCACCCATGCATCATATTTACCTGAAAAGCTTAACAGTATTCAAGCAAGATTCAGTAATAGCTACCCAGCCATGTGCTTGTCCTACCGAAGCAAAAGCTAGCAAAACATCTGCTGCAAAAATTCATGCCTCATCTACCTAGGCCCTGCTACCCACTCTGAGGAACCATAAGAGAACCCATTTAGCTAGATGTAACTGTGCTACGTGCTACTAGCATAGTAGGAAACCTGTGAGTATAATGGACCAGCAATCTGATCTGGTTTTTGTAATTTTAAGTAAGAATGAAACATTCAGAATCTCATATTCTGATCAAGAAAGGCAATAAATAATCTTTGATTCAACCTCAGTACCTATAGAAAAATGAGGTTTTTCTGTTTCAGATTTCCAGTATTTCAGTCTGGTTATTTTCACAGACAAGAATCACTAGCTCTACAGTAACATGACACCCTTGAGCTGGATTAAATATGCTGTATTCTTGCAAAGTTAGCCATTTTTACACTTGAATAGTCAAAGCAAAAATTGGCAGTATCATACAACTCTAGTCAGGAGTCAAGTTTCCAACTGTGAAATGAAATTCCGTGAAGCAATTGAGTATGTGCAGTAGAAAAAAAGAAAAAAAAATCCACCGCTATCCCCATGTCTAGTTGGTAATGATTTCCTTATATTAAATGTATTGAATTGCCATTTACAAAATGAACTATTTTAAAGGAGAGAGCTGGGCCCCAGTGACAAGCTGCTGAAGCCATCAAATTCTTCAGAGAAGCTTTACACACATGTCTTCAAGACACAGAATAAGACAAAGATGAGAAATGAAAAAAAAGGATACCTTTTGAGCAATAGAAATTGTTCATGGCATTTGATAAATGCATCAAGCATTCGATAAAGTTTTCAGCCACAGAGGATTAAAAATGACAGTAAGCCCACCAAGATGAATTCTAGAGTGTATTTCTTCAGACATTTAAGAAGACTTTTTTATTCTCAGGAACAAATATTAAGCTGATAAACAAGATTTTAAAAACCGCTCAAGTAAACCTCTGAATAAGGAACTTGGAATTCCAGGTTCTACACAGACTTCATGCAAAGTGTTGGATGTATCCTTAGTGCCTGGTACTCCAACATCAGTATTTATACAGTCATGAAAGCTCAGGCTTCAGTTTCTACTTGCACTGAAATTCATACTTTGTCTGTGTGCTGGTTCACAGGCTTGACTGGCAGAACTGATGGGCTTCCAATTCAGGGAAGGTAAAGGAGAGAGAGACTTGCTGGCTAGAACCATATTCCTGCTCCTATCTTCAGCCAGGCTAGTTTCATCAAAGGAAACCATAACATACTTTGTGCCATCATTGCCTTTTCCTGCTGGACTTGCATCCCGTCTCACTGTGTCAAGCTGCCCCATTTCTCCCAGATACAGCACTCTGTTACTAAACCCACAGTCTCAGGATTGCAAACAGTTTTTTCACTTCTGCAGAACATTCCTGGACCTTCTGTCAGGTGACTCAAGAGGAGCCAACCTGTGCACAGAGAGTCAAGTTCAAGTATTCCAAGGTAAGGAAGGCAAATTTTTATTTTCATAGCACAAGCTGGCTATTTCAGCACCTTGTCCTGAAGCCCCCACTACCAGAATAAACACATAAACCCTGCCACATAAACCTAATACCCCATGCAACTCTCCTATTGTGCCTTCAAGTGAAGAAAGCAAACCTTGGCATCTAGTAAAAAGACAATCTTGTTTAAGGGGCAGGAGAATATGCACAGTACATTCCAGAGTAGGAATCTGCACAGAATCAAAATCTAGCTTACCTTCCAGGAAAATGTTTGAATGTGTCACAGAAACAGATTCACTGCCAAAAGGTGTGGCAAATGGCTAGCTTAAGATTCCCAATAGGAAAAAAATTCAGTTATTTAGCTATTGGGCTACATTTGCAGTTTGCAGCTTCACACAAACATTATTATGGAAACTTAGGAACCTATGGTGCAGGAGCAGGGAGGTGATCGTCCCCCTGTACTCGGCACTGGTGAGGACGTACCTCGAGTACTGTACTTCTGTTTTGGGCCCCTCACTGCAGGAAAGACACTGAGGTGCTGGAAGGTGTCCAGAGAAGGGCAACCAAGCTGGTGAGGGGCCTGGAGCACAAGTCTTATGAGGAGCAGC